>JAUPFN010000010.1:32236181-32836181 GCA_036924255.1 Apodemia mormo
ATGAAACTCCGAGGGAAAGAATTACGGAAGCGACTGTTGGTCAAGTTCCGTGGTGAAGAAGGTCTGGACTATGGCGGCGTTGCTAGGGAGTGGCTTCATCTGCTTGGGCGGGAACTTTTTAACCCACATTATGGATTATTTCAATATGCAAATGCTGGTGATGATAGATATGCACTTCAAATTAATGCAGATTCTGGGGTAAGCAATGTTTCAATCTTTTAAAATATTGAGTAACTTTTGTCTAGCTTGTAAGACTAGGTTCGGTTAGCTGTTGATTATGAAATCTCAGATTGAAATCCTGTATTTTGCCTGATGGTAATAAAGATATTAATATAGAAGTTTCGGTTTCTACCTATATAAACCTGTTACTGGTGCATCAACACAAACGTGCCTTTATAGCACTTTGAGCTGTTGGTCCCAGTGGCCGGTTCTCACAAGCAAGAAGCTACAGTTATTAAAGTTGTTCTACTTTAAGAAAGTTTGCATGCAGTTGATCGTGGGCTAGTTGACTAAAAACTGTTTAATACTTTACCTTATTAGGTATACTAGCTGTTGCCCGCGACTTAGTCCGCGCGGACTTCGTTTACTCCGCACAGCTCCTCCCCCGTAGGTGATAGCATGATAATATGTAGCCTATATGTTGACCCGACCTGTTAGTAATATTCATGCAAAATTTGAAGTAAATCCATGCAGTACTTTTTGAGTTTACACCGGACATACATGACTTTCCTACGATTTTATTATATGTATAGTTTAACCAAAAAACTTTTTATTTTTTTTAAATATCATACATTTATATATACAAAGATATATATATATATATATATATATGTATATATATATATATATATATATATATATATATATATATATATATATATATATATATATATATATATATATATATATATATATATATATATATATTATATCTTTCTTTCTCTCTTTCTTGCTTTCTAAAATTTAACATTTTAAAATTTAAATTTTTTGCGAAGTATCATGACTTCTTGAATGATGTTATGCCCTGACCGTATATATTATGTTGAAAGCAAATTATACAGGGTGTCCCAGAACTCAACGTCAAGCTGAAACGGGGTGACAGGATAGATCATAACCATCACGAGAAAAATCAGAAAAAAATCTATCCCATGCAGTTTGAAAATTATGGGCATTTTAAGAAAAACCTAGAAATTTGGTCTAACTGTACCATTTTTCGGTTATTGTGGTTAATTTTTATTATTTTTGTTCATTTAAACTTTGGAACCGTAACCCTAAATAACATCTCGAGAATCACAGTCTAAAATAATGACACAATTACCCCAAGTTTCCTAGAATTTAGACTATTTGTTAAACTATGAATTTAAAATTTTCAAACTTTGTCGACTTTGAAACACCCTCCTTTAAAAAAAATGTACTAGAGTGCCTTGGCAAGTGCCATTAAGAGTTGGCGCATTTAATCAGGATTGTAAAATGGTACAATACTTGTTAGTTTCATACTAAAAAAAAACGAGTAAAAAATAAAAACCTCAAGTAACCCGATTTTTGCTAACCCATTTTACTCAGTTAAAATGTTTTTTATTCGCACAAGCCTTTAGTAGATTCTTTATTTTACGGCAAAATGATGAGAGAGATGGATAATGGACATGTTTGCCATGAGCGAGCGAGACAGATAGTGACGCCACGCAGTGAGACGGAGATGCGTCGTTTAAACGAGTGCGAATGAAACAGATACTGGACATGTTTGCCATGAGCGAGCGAGACAGATAGTGACGCCACGCAGTGAGACGGAGATGCGTCGTTTAAACGAGTGCGAATGAAACAGATACAGACGCCATACCAAGCAAATAGCTACGCTGCCAGTCTGACACCAGTTAGTACATTTCGCTCATTCGTCTACTGCGCACCTTTCCGTATTCGCTTGTGTTAATTTAGTACTGACAACTTTGGCTTTTCTTTTTGGACTTAGATTTTTGTGAATTGGACTTGTTGATTACATACCGGCAACTTTGGCTTCTCTCTTTTGGAATTGGACTTTTGTGTTGACATCCTTGTCATCACTATGCCTACGCGCTACACTTCACAAGAATATGCGAACATGCATCTCATTTATGGGGAATGCAGATGCAATGCAAGTGCCGCCGCTAGACTTTATCGTGAAAGATATCCAAATTTAGAGCGCTATCCGGATCACCGCGTGTTTGTTAATGTGCACCGTTCACTCACAGACGGCGGCCATTTTCCGAATCAAATACGGGCTGGAGGTAGACCTCGCTTTCCTTACGAAGAAGAAGTGTTGGAAGAGGTCGCAGATGACCCAAGTATTTCCGTTCGTGGAATTGAAGAAAGAACGGGAATACCCAAAAGCACAGCACATCGTATTTTACAAAGAGCTGAAATGCATCCGTTTCACGTACAACGAGTTCAAAGTCTTCTCCCTCGAGATTATCCTGAAAGGATTTCATTTTGTAGAACAATGCTACAGAGGCATAATGAAAATCCCCAATTCATCCAAAAAATTCTCTGGTCAGATGAATCTACATTTAAAAAAGATGGCTACATAAACTTACACAATTTTCATGAGTGGCATGTGGAGAATCCACATTTAATGCGAGAAGACCGATCCCAATATCGCTTTAAAGTTAACCTGTGGACAGGAATTTTAAACGGCAAAATTGTTGGGCCTTTTGAGCTGCCTGAGAATTTGAATGGCACGAATTATCTAAATTTTTTACGAGAAAATTTACCAAGTTTGTTAGAGGACGTACCACTAACAGATCGTCGCCACATGTGGTATCAACAAGATGGCTGCCCAGCGCATTACGCAGTGCAAGTAAGAGATTTCCTTGACCAAGTTTATCCGGGAAGGTGGATTGGACGTTCAGGCACTATCTCGTGGCCAGCCCGTTCCCCAGATTTAAATCCCCTGGATTTTTTTTATTGGGGCGTTCTCAAAGAAAAAGTTTATTCTAAGCCCATTGAGAGCGTAGCCGAGCTGCGTGAACGAATTTCTCAAGCTGCTGAGGACATCAACTCTCGAGGATATGCCGGCTAATAAGTAGATCTTTTTTAAGAATATGTAGGGCGTGTGTTGAAGCTGATGGTAAACAATTTGAACATTTGTTATAATAAAAAATGTTATTTTCAAATCTGACTTTTATTCCAATAAACCTAAACAAAACAAGGTCAACATTTTTCATTATTTTATTAGTATTTTGTTGCTTTGGTAAAAGTGGCGTCACTATCTGTCTCGCTCGCTTATGGCAAACATGTCCACTATCCATATCTCTCATCATTTTACCGTAAAATAAAAACCTACCAAGGGCTTGTGCGAATAAAAAACATTTTAACTGAGTAAAATGGGTTAGCAAAAATCGAGTTACTTGAGGTTTTTATTTTTTACTCGTTTTTTTTAGTATGAAACTAACAAGTATTGTACCATTTTACAATCCTGATTAAATGCGCCAACTCTTAATGGCACTTGCCAAGGCACTCTAGTACATTTTTTTTAAAGGAGGGTGTTTCAAAGTCGACAAAGTTTGAAAATTTTAAATTCATAGTTTAACAAATAGTCTAAATTCTAGGAAACTTGGGGTAATTGTGTCATTATTTTAGACTGTGATTCTCGAGATGTTATTTAGGGTTACGGTTCCAAAGTTTAAATGAACAAAAATAATAAAAATTAACCACAATAACCGAAAAATGGTACAGTTAGACCAAATTTCTAGGTTTTTCTTAAAATGCCCATAATTTTCAAACTGCATGGGATAGATTTTTTTTCTGATTTTTCTCGTGATGGTTATGATCTATCCTGTCACCCCGTTTCGGCTTGACGTTGAGTTCTGGGACACCCTGTATAATTCATCCGTATAAAAACGGCATCGTCAGGTTCAATTACTTGTAATATAAATGTATAGTTTGTTAAGAACTAGGACTTTTTAGGTTATTTTTACTGATGGTCCCACATCTGGAAAAAGAGCTGCGTAGTGGGCTACGATGACTGTCGATGACATCGGAGCAAATGCACATTGACACAATTTGTTATTAACAATTTGCCTTCGGCATTTTGTGTTGAGTGTTTACATTTATAAAATGACGACGCCGTTTGTATACCTTATGACGAAACATACAAATTGACTGCGACATACACATTTCAATATACACTGATTCTTATGAAAATGAAAATTTTTAGCAACATGGCGCTTACCACGGCATGATGTAACACTTCTAAATTTGCGTTCGCTGACACGTGACATGAATATCCATTTTTGCCAAATTTGTATCCTACAAATATTAATAATTCTTATGATATATCCATATTATAATTAATCATTAAAAACTACAATATATCCAATTCATTCTGAGTGGACACACACCTATTACATAAATGTGGTGAAAATACATCTTTACGGCAGAAACGACTGAGAATTTAATGCCTAATATTTAGGGGTACGTAAATTTCGCAAATAAAAATCGTGATTTCGCATTTATAAAAAATTCAAAACAGAAAATTTCGAATTATTTCGCAAAAACAAATATAGTGTTAAAAACTCAACTAAAGGCTAGTATTATTGTAATTTTTACATTTTCATCTTTCATTGCCTGCGATCAGTTACGACAATGTTGTAGATACTAAAGTACCTACAAGTCATGTGTGTTGTATATTTTGTCATTTACTTTTGGTGCACAATAGTTATTGTATTGTATTGTACCTCTCGGCATCAACACTATTGACTGGGCAATTGAGACATTGAATAGCTGCTTTTGCAAATCCAGGGTAGCAAGATTTTGTTCGCTCCTCTTCTACACAACAACTCGTGCTGTCTCTGTCTGTTTCGAACAGAGTTGTAATAATTGTTAGCGCGTCTGATCAACATTTAGTAACGTAAAAAAGGTGCGAAAGTATTTAATTTTCAAATTTCGCTTTTATCGCAAATAAAATGCAGATTTCGGTTTTATCGAATCTATTTCGTAAAAACAAAATTTACGTACCCTTACTAATAATGCATCTACAAATACAAACTTGCTGTGCTCTTTCCATGCTCAAAATTCTTATAAAATCGTGCCACTTTAGGTGACTCCAATAACGGCAAGTTCGTCAAAGGTGGTTTCATTCTGTCTCATTGGGTAATTGAGGTCTTACGTTCGATTTCTTGGTTGAGCAAAATCTTATTGGCTCTTACAGTTTTCTATATTATGTTCGAACTAAATAAACATTCCTTTTCTGTTTTTTATTCATTAATTATAAACGACCACAATCTGCAAGAGCCACATTACATATATTTCATGAAACGCTTTTTTTGACATCGTTAATCCTACAGAATTACTCTTCTTAACCAATAAAGTAATAAATTGTAATTTAAATGTATTCCAGGTGAATCCAGAGCACTTATCGTACTTCCATTTCGCGGGTCGAATATTGGGCGTGGCCCTGTTTCACGGGCACCAGCTGGACGCTGCTTTCACCGCGCCTTTTTACAAGCAACTGTTAGGGCGCCCGATAACTCTGCGGGATATCCGCGACGTTGATCCGGAACTACATCGCTCACTATCTTGGATGTTGTAAGTAATCTGCAATTCTACAATCTGATATTGTACATAAGTTTCTGGAACTACTGGACTCACGTTGGATATCCTTGTTTCTCTAGAAATCCTGTTTCTTTAGATTTTTTAACTATTGGATTCACATTGAATATTGTTGTTTTCCTAGATTTTTTCCCTTTCGCAAAAGGAACTCGAGTCCCTTTTGCCAAAGGCTATGGAAATAGCCTTTTTATTATTACCTTATTTATATAAGAAAGTACCTTTATAAGTGGTAGTGCCATACTGCTTTTGCAACTGAATAGGCCGGCACGCCCGGGGAGATACCACTCTCTCACTTGACACCGACGTAAAGTAGCAGCCATGCTGCTGCGTTTCGTTTGGTTTGTGAGAGTCCCGGAGGCCTAACCCCCCCCCCCCCCCCCCGCACACTATGAATGCGCAATCAAAAGAGAATCTACCCCAGGGGGGTATCACTTGCACCAGCAGTGGAGAATCCCCCCCTGAGCGTCCGTGCTCTGGATTCCAGCCAGGTCATGGATGCTCAGGCTGCCCTGCGTATTCTGGGGGGGGCAAAATTGCGCTCATAGACAATCCTGTCCGGGGCAAACAGGGCAAGAAAGCCATGGCACCCCCTACCACGCTTACTGTGGATTTCTGTAATGTCAGGGGGCTTCATTCCAACTTGAACGCCGTCCACTACCATCTCGAGACGGCGAAGCCAGCTTTGCTCTTTTTGACCGAGACGCAGATATCTTCTCCGGCTGATACTTCTTACCTCTCCTACCCGGGGTACAAACTGGAACATTCCTTTGTACCGCGGGCTGGGGTGTGCGCATACGTCAGAGAAGATATCTGTTACCGGCGCCTCGGCAGACTTGAAGGTCAGGACCTATCCATCCTCTGGTTACGCGTAGCTTGCAACGACCATCCACGCAGCTTCGCGTGCCTATACAGGTCCCATGGCGGGAATACTGAAGTTGATCGGCTCATTGAGCATTTGGGTCATTCTTCGATCGTAATATATTTTCAATGATTTGGTGAAAAAAATAAAAACCTCGTGGCACAACAAGTGATCAGTACTAGAACTGTTACTTGATTCAAATCTTTGATATCGGTGTAAGAGGCATCTTTGTATTATTAATATTTAGGGAGATATTCGAAAATTTTAAATATGCTTGCTGAGGACAATGACAACTTTTTGATGATAATGACAATTTAATTAGGATAAATGACTTTTGTTGAGGATAATGATTTTACACCTGTTTTATTGCACTTATCATTGAAATAAAACAAAATATTAAGAATCAACATAATTATATTTAGTCGTAAAATCACGCATTGATAAACACAAACATAAATTCTTGTGTAATTAATATAATTTAACAATATAATGTTAATCAAAAAATTACATATTGATGAACAGAAATATAACTTCTTGTATATAATTAAAATATAACAATATTTTTATTATTTTTCAATTGTTATATCCTGCATCACATTATATTAACTAATAACTATCAGCTCAAAGAAATAAAATCGAAATAGATAACACTTAACATTGTTAAGAGTATAACACTGGTTAAATAGGAAGAAAGGATATTTGTTTTTCTGAGATTGGATCGCGGCTCTCTTCTTTATGTGTACTAGATAATGAAACGACAGGATTTGGATTAATATTCTCAGTGTACTTACAGTTATTATTTGGGATATGGTTTTTATTATACCTATGGATATACTTTTCATCGATATTACAATCAAAACAACTAGATTTGATTGTAATATCGATGAAAAGCTCGTCTGCGTTCCTGCGGAGCGTTCCTGCTGAGCGTTTCTGCGCTCCCGAATAGGAAGCTACGTGAGTTATGTTCTGAAATTGGAAATCTGGTCAAATCTTCTAAAACCAAAAACAAAGCGAATTCCTACATTCTGTAAACGCTCGAGTTTATTCAGGCCTTCTTCTGTGATATCAAGATAGCAAATATCAGCATAATCTAATAAAGGAAAGATTTATGTTTGCGCTAAAATAACTCTAGTCTTAAAAGGAAGAAATCTTTGCAAACGTTTGATAGCATGAAAGGTGGAATGAACTTTTTTGCATACTTCTGATATATAAGCATTCCAAGGGAAATCTTCACTTATAATTTGACCTAAATTTTTAGCTGATTTGCTATACAGTATAACACTGCTGCTATATACGAGATCAGGAACATTAGCATTTGCACTACCTATAATTAAAAACTGTAACTTTTGGGATTTACTAATAAACCAGATGACTCCGCTCATGAGTGAATACGCGACAGATCCTCATATATAGCGCTGATTGCCTCAAGAACATCCGGAGCAGAGAAAGGACGATACGATTGCAGATCATCCGCATATGATCCGCATCCGCATATGATGACGAATGAAAACTGGAGGACATGGCATTGGATGTTATGTTGATAAACACGAAAAATAGGAGTGGAGCTAGAACACCCCCCTGTGAAATACCAACTGTTAATTTACTAAAACCTGAGAAAGAATCCTCGAAATGAACACATTGAGAACGATCTCGGAGATATGAGTCAAACCAGGATACAGACTGAGGGGAAAGATTCAGCGAACGAAGAGTACCAAGCAGCACATCAAAGTCCACAGAGATAAAATCGTTACTGAAGTCAAAGAAAACCAATAAAGTAGGTTGTTTATTACCAATAGCATGTCTTATGTCATCAGTGACTTTAATAATAGCAGTAACAGTACTGTGCCCCGAACGGAAACCAGATTGATACGGATTGAACAAATTACTATCCTGCAGGTAAAGGCTAAACTGCGTGTCCAAAATCTTGGACAAATATGGAAGAATTGGTATAGGGCGATATTTAGAGAAATTAGTAGGAGCTGAGACTTTAGAAAAAGGAATGACGTGAGCTGTCTTCTAGGCTTAAGGAAAAGTGCCAGAAAAAAAGGAAAAATTGATAATATATGTTAAGACGGGGAACAGTGAAGCCACCATGCGCTAACTGATATTGTCGTTGCCGATGGCATAGGAAGAGATACATTTAATGTGTTTGGCAAGGGCAATTACTCTAAAGGGTTGGCAATTCTGAAAGATTCGCTTCGGCTGGTCTTTTAGTTTCTTAATTAATCTTTCCATTGTTTTATTTTATAGTAGAGGGGGCCAATGAGCAAAGGTACTGCACCTGATGGTAAAAGCAGTACCTTTGTACATCTGCAATACCAGGGGTCTTGCAGATGCGTTGTCGGCTTTTTAAAAATGAGTAAGCTCGTTTCTTGAAGGTCCCCAAGTCGTAATTGATTCCATAAAGGAGTAGTGCGAGGCAAACAGTGCCGACAAAGGCGCACTGTTGTGGTTTTCCAGGCATCGAGGTGGTGAGGATGGAACTTTAAATTTTGACGCGATGTCCGATGGTGGAATTTAACGGCAGGAATTAATCCGAACAATTCGTCGGAACACTCCCCATTATGATTGCGGTAAAAGATTCAGAGCGAACCTACATCTCTGCGCAACGCCAGAGTCAAGCCAATTAGAAATAGCCTGGTCGTCGACGATTCGAACCGCTCTACGTTGAATGCAATCAAGAGGAAGAAGCTAGTACTGAGGAGCTCCGGCCCAAAGGTGGGAGCAGTACTCCATGTGAGGTCGAATTTGGGTCTTGTAAAGTTGGAGGCGATGGACTGGGATAAAGCTTTACTCTGCTGAGTACACCAAGCTTATTGGGGGCTAAGTTAGCCTCTCCTCCCAAATGACCGCTGAAATGAACGTTGTTCGATATGAGCGAGTCTTATTTTATATATGTTCTTATATAACTAGACGTAACCTAGCAAGCGAAAATCGCGCGGTGCAGCAATATTCGTCAGTTTACGCTTTTCTTTCTTTTTTTATATTCTGTCACCTTCTCACTTGTTCTAAGGCTAGCAGTTCTAGATCAATAATCATTTGTTGATACCTCCGTTTCTGACACATTTTATATTGGACTTTACGATTCTCATAGGATTCCTTACTTCTAGGCATGCTGATTTTTTTCCCAAAACAACTGCAGAGACATTACGAAAAAAATTAATCAATTGATGTACCAGCTTACTTTATTTTAATGGTTATATATGCTAATAATTGTATTGACGTCATTATTCTCAACGTTTGTCATTGTTCAAAATCCGCAAATCATTATTCTAACCCATACATCATTATTCTCAACAGTCATTTTCAGGATAATGATGTCAGCAATAATGACGAATTCCAGAAAACATCTCGAAATTTGTCTTAAAAGATTAGATACAGCTAATAAATATCTATGGGGAGTTATTTGCAGTTCGATACATAAAAAAAGCCATGAATAAAATCAATGAATATATTATTTACCACGATAAAGTGAATAAGGATAATGATTATAAAGGTGACAAATTTCGAAGAACCATATTCAAGCTTACCTTGAGAGAAATATGACCTGTCCAATCCGTTCAAAGTATGTGGCCTAACCGAAGAGTACCGAGGGGCATCCGGTAGGCACGAAATATGCCCCAAAATTGCAATCATCGTGGAAAAAATTTGAAAACTATTCCTGTTTTTACAATGACGCTTTTTTTTTGACAAACTTTTGAAGGAGTGTTTTACTATTTTCGAATTAAGTTAATACTTTAAATTGTTAAGAAACAGAAACAATAGACCTTTAAATACAATTTTTTACTATACATAATTTTATTAAGTGGTATTTGAATATTTTAGAAGACCAAATAGCCAAGAACAGGTGATCTGGACACGCGAAATAATGACGTTTTCAGTAGATTTTTGCGTTTTTTTGTTAATTAATTATAAGAAATGTTTTTCTTTTACTTGTTGATAGTTAAAAAAGTAATAATGGAATAGGAAAACATTGTTTTTCTTCATCGTAGTTATAACAGTAAAGAGAAAACTGCCTGGAACCGTATTATCCTCAACATTGAAGAATCACCCATTTACAAACGGCTGTAGATTCCGTGTTAGAGCAGACCCCCTCCACAGAGATCGTAATCTTGGGCGATTTTAATGCCCACCACGCCGAATGGCTTTGTTCGCGCACCACCGATCATGCGGGGAGGTCTGTTCACGATTTTGCCTTGGCGTATGGTCTTACACAACTGGTAACTGAGCCCACGCGAGTTCCCGATGTGGATGACCATATGCCTTCACTGTTGGACCTTCTGCTGACCTCTCATCCGGACCATTATCAGGTATCGGTGGACGTCCCACTTGGTTCGTCAGACCACTGCCTGATCCGGAGTAAAGTGCCGGTTTCGCGCCTATCACGGTCTCCTTTAGCAGGCTGTCGTCGCGTTTGGCACTTTAGGTCAGCAGATTGGGACGGGATGCGGTCTTTTTTTGCGTCCTACCCATGGGGGCGGTTGTGCTTCTCGCTGGATGATCCGAATGTCGTCGCTGACTCTATTGCCGTTGTGGTGCTGCAGGGCATGGAACTTTTCATTCCATTTTCTGCGGTACCAATTGGTGGTAAGTCTCAGCCTTGGTTTGGTCGCTCCTGTAAAACGGCTTCGCGCCGCAAGCAGGAGTGCTACCGGGCTTGGGCTGCAGCGTCCGCATCTTGTGATGAAAACACCAGCACATTACGTAAGGAGTACAATTTCGCCTCGAGGTACTTCAAAAGAGCTATCGCCAAGGCAAAATCGGAACACATTGGCAGAATTGGTGAGAAATTAGTTCGCCTTCCTTCGGACACTCGTGCGTTCTGGTCTCTCGCCAAGGCTGTCTTAGGGAATTTCTCACAGCCCTCTCTTCCATCCTTGCACGGAGACGATGACTCTCTGGCTCATACCGCAAAGGAGAAGGCCGATCTCCTGGGCTCCTTCTTTGCGGCCAACTCGACTTTGGATGACCAAGGGAACGCACCGCCTACCATCCCGCAGTGTGATAGTTGTATGCCAGAACTACAATTTCGGCAATCATCTGTGCGTAAAGCACTACTTTCCTTGGACATCCATAAGTCGAGTGGGCCGGATGGCATCCCTACGATTGTGCTAAAAATGTGTGCTCCAGAGTTGGCACCAGTATTAACACGCCTATTCCGGCTCTCCTATTCACTCGGCGTGGTACCGAATTCGTGGAAGACAGCTTTGGTGCATCCCATCCCTAAAAAAGGAGATCGCTCTAACCCGTCTAACTATCGGCCCATAGCCATAACCTCCTTGTTCTCCAAAATTATGGAGACAATCATCAACTCTCAGCTCCTCAAGTATTTAGAAGAGCACCAGCTGATTAGCGACCGTCAGTACGGTTTCCGTCGCGGCCGCTCAGCTGGTGACCTTCTAGTATACCTAACTCATCGATGGGCGGAAGCAGTTGAGTCCAAGGGGGAGGCATTGGCAGTTAGTTTAGACATAGCGAAGGCCTTTGATCGGGTATGGCACAAAGCGCTTCTCGCGAAGCTGCCTTCCTATGGGCTTCCTGATTATGCGAGTGGATCACCAGTTTTTTGGCTGACCGGAGCATCAAGGTCGTTGTCGACGGTGCGTGCTCCGACCTTAAATCTGTCAATGCTGGTGTTCCCCAAGGCTGCGTGCTATCACCGACACTGTTCCTTCTGCATATCAATGATATGATGCGAATTAGCAACATACATTGCTATGCGGATGACAGTACTGGTGATGCTACATACTCCGGTCGTAGCAGTATTTCTCGGCAACACGTCGAAGAGTGCCGAAACAAGCTTGTGTCTGAAGTCGAGAATCGACTTACCGATGTCTCGGAATGGGGTCGCCAAAACCTGGTTACTTTTAACCCCAAGAAGACAGCTTTGCGTGTTCACCGCAAAAAAGACGCCCTTTGTCGTATCACCTCGATTTGAGGATACTCTCCTGACAGCCTCAGCTAGTGTCGGAATCCTGGGAGTTGACATATCGAATTACGTTCAGTTTCGCGGTCATTTGGAAGGCAAGGCTAAACTAGCCTCCAAAAAGCTCGGTGTGCTCAGCAGAGCGAAACAGTACTTTTTGCCGGTCCATCGCCTTCAACTTTATAAGGCACAGGTTCGGCCTCACATAGAGTACTGTTCGCATCTCTGGGCCGGAGCTCCTCAGTACCAGCTTCTTCCCCTTGATCGCATTCAGCGTAGAGCGGTTCGAATCATTGACGACCAGGCCATTTCGAAACAGCTTGACTCTTTGGCATTGCGCAGAGATGTAGGTTCTCTCTGTGTCTTTTATCGTATATATCATGCAGAGTGTTCCGACGAGTTGTTTGGATTAATTCCTGCCGCCGAATTCCACCATCGGACATCGCGTCAAAACTCGAAGTTCCATCCTCACCATCTCGATGTCTGGAAATCCACAACTGTGCGTTTCTCCCGACACTTTTTACCTCGCACTACTCTGTTATGGAACCAATTACCGGCAGGGGTATTTCCGAACGGATACGACATAGGGACCTTCAAGGAAAGAGCTTACTCATTCTTAAAAGGCCGGCAACGCAACTGCAAGACCTCTGGTATTGCAGATGTCCATGGGCGGCGGTGATCACTTACCATCAGGTGCACCGCTTGTTCGTTTGCCCCCTCTTCTATAAAAAAAAAAAAAAAGCCCAAAAACCGCATGTTGTTGAAAAAAGCTGTAGAGAGTGATGTCGGGTGATTTTATATACTTGCTCTATTAATTTTTTATGTCTTCGCACTCGATTCTGTCATGTTATTGCTCTTGAGAATAAAACACGTATGGAGAGTAATGAGCGATGTATGGATTCTTGTTGTTTTTTGCCAAGTGGTATATAATTTTTTTTTTTACAGGGACAATAGCATAGCCGGCGTAATCGACACAACATTTTCTGTGGAGTGTTCATCGTTCGGTGCCGTTCGAAGTGTCGAGCTCAGGCCGGGTGGAGCCAACGAGGCCGTGACGGACGCCAACAAACGCGACTACGTCAGACTGTACGTGGCGCATAGGTTCACTCGCGGAGCCGAACGGCAGTGGCTCGCGTTGCAAAGAGGTTTGGCCGATATTATACCTCCGCAGCTGTTGCGACCTCTGTCTCCCAGGGACCTCCAGCCGCTTTTAGCGGGAAGGGCAGATCTGGATCCCGCGGACTGGAGGCGGCACACGCGGCTGAAGCACGTGAGCCCCGAGGCGGCGATAGTGAGCTGGTTCTGGGAGATCGTGGAGGAGTTCGACGCGGAGATGCGCGCGCGGCTGCTGCAGTTCGTGACGGGGTCGCGGCGCGTGCCGCTGGCGGGGTTCCGCGCGCTGCAGGGCTCCACGGGCGCCGCCGCGCCGCGCCTCTTCACGCTGCACCTCGTGGCCGACGCCTCGCCCGACTCGCTGCCCAAGGCGCACACCTGCTTCAACCGCCTCGACCTGCCGCCCTACCCCACCAAGCAGAAGTTCCACGACAAACTCAAACAGGCGGTCTTGGAGACCGCGGGCTTCGCCGTCGAATGATATCACCGGATACGTGTTAACGTTTGGCCTTGTTTTGTGTTCTAAAGCTCTAAAGCGAAAATATGAGACTGAAAATTTATGTTCATGACAAAATTTATGCCTCGCTTACGTGGGTGATTTTTAAATTTGTGGCAATTAAATTAATCTCGGAAGAGAATATTATATAGTGAAAATTATATGTGTTACTATTTAAAAACTATATCTATACTAATATTATATGACAAAATATATTCTGTCTTATCTACGTACAAATTAACAAAAGTCAAAACTTTAATGAAAATTAATTATAAATCTCCAATAGTGTAAATTGTGACCAATGATATCAATTAAAATTTTAGCAAATTTATTTGAATATGTGGAGTCCCCGGAAAAAATTTAAAACATTTAATTATTCTAAGGCCTAATAATGTAAATTAAATCAAATAAATAATTAAAAATTTAAAGTTTTTCTAATTCACATAACAAAAATAATATCAGTGTATAAAAATTTAGAGTGGTTTGGGCGCTTAATTATTGTAACGTCAGTGACACACTATGTTAAATACCTCTCTGTAAAACCACTACTTGTGTGTACTAGTGCTACACTACTGTAAAAACTATCGTTGTGGGTATTTAAGTGTATTAATATAATAATATAACGCCTTAAAAACTGATAATATCCTTCACTTACAAATTCAGTACTAAAACATTACTTTTCTAATTACAATTACCTTACTAATATAACATTTCGGTAAATCAAAAATAAGTTATTGTATTCCACGACCATATTAAAGCCATATTAAAACACTTTGGACATTTTACACAAATTAATATTTTAAATTACTTTTAAGAACAAAAATTGCGACACATTTAAAGAACAACCCATAAGCGATTTTTTGGCGATAAGCTCAAATTGGTTGAATTATAAATCTACAGAAATATACGATTATTTTATGTTAATATTTTAATAAGTTGTGTAATCAAATACATATATCTCAAAGTACTTCCAGTAATCAAGTGGTGTTAGTGAAATGCTAAACAATATAATAAAGCACTCCTGTATCCATAATTTCAAGCACAATTTGTATTTTGCTTATAGTTTGCAAGTAATGCTCAAATATTTTATTTTATTTGATACGATACTATACTAATAAATGGATTTGAAAAATGAAATCATACATGTAGTGGCTGAGCCTACTATGACTCAAAACGTCTCCATCTAAATAATAGAGTGTGTTTATTGAAAAACTATATAAATGATGAAATAAAATTATTTAAAATATATCTATTTATATTAGTGATATGTAAAACAATATATTAATGTTGAATTTTTATTTCAATGGATTATGTTATTACAGAAAATTATCGGTTTCTTTCTAGGATAGGCAGAGAGAGCCGAATATTAATAGACATTTTGGTTCTCCATAATTCACGGGGTTATCGGTTAGCGAGATGGTTGGCCACATTATACTGACCTGATGTGACCTACTGAAATCGGCAGCTGTGCGCGCTCATTCACAGGGGTGATAATACATCACCACTAGACTCTGAGATGCTACTGAGATTTCAATATTTGTCTGACCCGGGGATTGAACATAAGCCCTCATGATCTAAATCTTATCACAGTGTCTATTTCAACCAACACTAGCCCTTTTTCACTATTTCTGTATACGAAACCCTTTTTATATTTGTTTATATGTGAGTGGTTACGCAAAAAGGGACCTGAAGGGATTGGAAACGGTTTTTTTTTTTGATAAATTCTGATTCTATGGTCCTTCATCTTTGTTTTGTTCTAATCAAAATAATTTTAGGTGCCATAGTTTTTTTTTAATGATTTTTTATGTAAGCCGAGGCAGTTTTGAAAATATTACACCTTATACACAGCGCACACTAGTTTCTTTTTCTAGCGCGCACATAAAGACAAGTAAAAGACGAATAAATAAGTCACCAATAATACAGCTATCGCAAACACGTGCTATTTCTCACTGACGAAGTCGCTCACTAACGACACTAACATAAAACACCCCGCGCCTCTCTCATTTCGACTCAACATTTTAAACGTGATTTACTCGAAATCAATTATTTTCCCTTGAGGTCCCTTTTTGCGTAACCACTCACATATTTCTATTAAATTGTCATGAGATAAAAAAATCGTGTCCCCTTTTAAATCAAGCTACTTTTGAAATAACTTAATTTTTTCATATCTTTATATTTGGTTTTAAAGATTAAACATTTGAAAAGAATTTGATTCCAATAGAGGAAAAGTGTTTACTTTAAATAAAATATTGTGAAGCAAAAGAAACCAATGACCATATACGAGCCTATTCAATAATTTGTACTTTATAATATGAATCCAGTACAAAGCACAAAGATTTGTGAGTATGTACAATCTCTGGCTTAACATAGACAAAGTGTTTATACTTATCACAGTGTCTATCATTTACACATATACAAATGGAATATTTATAAAAATTCTTCTGTTCAAAAACATAATTTTTATTTTATAACCAGACTAATTTGACAAGGTAGAAAGGTAGCAATACGACCTATCTACAGCTCTCTGACTAAAAAGTTAAGGTGAGCTATGATTAGATCTCTAAGCAATTAATTCTACAAAATCAAGGCCAGCTTGAAATAAATTGCTTGTTAATAAAATAATACTTAAAACTGGATCATTTCCTTCATTTTACAAGAAAATTAAAAATCCTTACACAAAACGTCTGAAAACAAATCAATTTAACAAACATGTTTGTTCGCTTTGATCTAAGTCAACAGGCAGGTAGTTTAGGCATTTTCACTATAAACACTTCGTCTATTTAGTCCAGTAATAATTTTAACAATAAAAGTGTGAATCAATCGAATATGCTACAGGTGCCTTATTATTATTATTTAATATCTCGTGTAAATATAATTTTGAATTTACTGTATAAAATTATTAATAGTGAGAAGCTGAATTATTCTCCTTTATAAATATTAGTTTCTTGTCATATTTTATGAAATAAAAAATAAGCAGACAGGTCTAACGTACATTAGTTGCATGCGATCATAAGTTTTTATTTTAATTTATTAAAAACATTGTTAAATGTTCATTAATATCTAGTAAAACATTACTGTGTTATATTCATAAGAATGGTTTACATGTTGTGCTTTTTTTGCGATCGCGCCATGCAGAGACTTAGATGTAGGTATCGCCTGACAGTAAAGTTGTGGAATTGTTCTGTACATGTAAATTATTCATTTACATGTGCAGAACTTCTATTAAGCCAATTCTATTAAGCTTACAATTTTCTGGAAAAAAAACAACTTTCACTGGACTGGATATGTGCCTGATTTTTTAAACTACTCTACACTAGTATCCAAGTAAAATACATTAATCATATTTTGCTAATTGAAAGGGCACCAGTAATACATGAACTTGATGTTTTATATATTTTTATTAGATATTCTTTTATGTACTGTGGTGATTATTAATACGATCGCGATCGAAATGAATCGTTGTAAATACATCATTTTATTCACACAGAGCTTTTCTGAACAAAACAGCGGCAAGTCTGTAAAACAATTTTTAGAGTTAAAATGTTTATTTTATAATAAATAATATAACATTGATTATTTGGTTCTACAATATTGATCATGTAAAATGAATTAGGTTTTTATTTAAATGTACAAAACTATTTTCTAGCAGACATAAACAACATAATGTGCAGTACAGCGATTTTTTCATGTCAATTTTGTATGAGAAAAAGCCTTTATGTACGATGTCTATATTTCGAACCGGGCTTATGTGACTAAGCCACATGTGTCCACTATTGAACACGTTTGAAGTCAAAAGTAATACGTTTAATAATAAACAGAAACAGTAGTTTTAAAATAAGTTAAGAAATACTGCCATAATGAAAGTTGTTAAAGGCCTACGATCAAAGTTCTGAGTGTTTGAATAATCAATTAATGAAACGGAATAACAATAGACGTTGTGACTGATGACCAGTTCTAAAACACGTCAACTACTTCTGAAAAAACATTTCCGCAATAAACTTTAGTTTTGTTTTAACGCATATTAGGTACATATTTTTTACCTGCTTGCTAGGTCTTGTAAGCGTCAAGTCTTTGTAAGTGTTAGATTGTAAATATCAAACACTATTTGAAAAATCTGCATATTTTGACGCTGCAGGGCATTTATGAAACTTTGTTAAGTTGAAGTATTTAAGGCAAAAATTATTCCAAAATATACATAGGTAAAGATTTCTTGCCAAGCCCAAACATCTAAAATTTGTAGAAAACATTGAAAACGACACTTTTTTGAAAAACAAAATTTTTAAACGCGATGATCGAATTTGATTTTTAAACGGCATTTTACGCATTTTTCTGAGCTCTGAATTTTTTTCTTGGGATACAAAATCAATCAATTGAAAAATCTCGAGGTTATGTTGAAAAAAATTTTTAATTTTTCTTTAGCCATAACTCCCGACGAATATCCGAATTGTATTTTTCAAAAGATAATATTTTCGGATCAATTGGTACATTAGTCATTTCAAATTACATTGATGCAGTAAAAAATTATTTGGGGTATTTTTGTTCGTTTTTAAAATCTACTAAGCCAAATCGGCTTGAAATTCCAGGAAATCTCGTTTGGTGGAATATAGAACTTTTCAATTTTCTTAGTAAAAAGTTGAAAAGGTGAAAAAACTTTAAAAACCACTATTAAACATAATCAATTACATTTTCACTTCCATATTTAAGACTCTTGGCCGGTTATCTGAAACTCCTTTTAAGCTACTATACTTATTGGCACACAAACGTGATGTCATTCGCTCCGATTGTATTTATAATTATCACGGCCGATAGCAGTGTTTGGTGCTTGTATTTCATTAAAAATCTTAAACATTTCAATGAGATATCGAAATTAGGTCATTTAAAACATTTCTCAGCATAATCTGTATCTCTAAAATCGTATATATTTTATTTCTTTATTATTGTCTTGTGTCTATTAACATCTTAAATGAAGACCAAATAAATTACAACAAATACGATTGTGTGACAGGATTCGAGGTATATTATCTTACAAATGATAGGGCAAAACAAATTTATAGTATTAAAATAGTAGTTACGCAACTCTAAACAAATTACACCAAATGGATCAAACTTAAATAAAAAGGCGTTAAAAACCCGACAAACGCTAAATATTTAAGACCAATGTTCGCAAGTTCGAAATGCAGGCTGTTGTATGTTCGTACAAAAATTGAGTGTAGTAAGCAATAATGGTCTATTTCCTTTTCACACCTTCCTATAAACTTCTTTACTTCTAAATTATCATTTTTTAGCTGATTTATGTCTTATTTGCAGCCACAATAAAACTGACCTGACCAAAATCCGTTTTCTAATTAGATAACTGTTTTACCACACTAAAGTGCTCAAAGATTACAATTCTCTCAAAACATTACATTTTTTTCTACATATTGTGACTTTGGAACAAAAGATTTCCTCTAAAACTAATTTTAAGAAATTTTGATTTTAACAGAAGTTTAATATATGAAACAATGGTTTAATAATATATGACCTAAATACATATGGATATTTGTAACAAAATCAGTGCCTTTACCTGTTTATTTATATATAGTTTTAAGGCTGTATGACTAAGGTATGTGAAAACAATCAATTTTAAAGGAGCTTAAATATACCATATTTTTATAAAGCAAACTTTATTTTTCTTCCTGAATAGACAAAGGGCAATGGGTCATGAATCACGGAGTGGATAAGATTTTAATTTAAGCTTTGTAAACCTATCTGTCGGTTTTTAGGCAAATGTGGTAATTATTTTTGTGTTATAGCACTCACCCCGTGCTTGGGAAAACTTGAAAAAACTTAAAAGAAAAATATCGACACGCGGGATTTGAACTTGCGACTGTCTCCCTCCAGTACTTTCGTGTTTCTAATTAATTACGAAACTACGAAACGAATTTTCACGTAAGGACTGATCAAAATTATAAATGTGAATTATATGTGTAAAAATAATCTCCTTTACATTTAAAACATTTTTTCATGCAAACCATTTTTTAAAACAGGAGGACCACAGATCTGAAGGCATGTTTTCTACGTGCTGATTGAACGCTATCACTGCCTCTTCGGAGTTAGTAAAAATAAAACCTCTCATCAAATCTTTGATTTTGGGGAAAATACAGAAATCACAGGGTGTTAGGTCGGGGCTATGCGCAGGTTGAGTGACGAGATGTACTTTTTCGAAAGCTAAAAATGACTTTGTTTTGTTGGCCGTGAGTGAAGAAGCGTTATCATGGTGTAGGAGAATGCGGCTTTTAGGTCGTCTTTCGCGAACTTTTTCTAACACCCTGGGTAAACAAATGGTAGAATACCACTCGGCATTAACTCTTTTGATCTTCAAGTGGAATTGTACAGATGGTACCCGTAGCTGAGAAAAAAAACGCGATCATTTTTTTACCAACGTTTCTCGCCTGTCTCACTTTTGTTGGCCTGGTCTCATTTTCAAACACCCATTCACAAAGTTGCTGTTTTTTTTCGGGTTCAAAACAAATCCACGTTTCGTCTCCTGTGACAATGTCATAAACAGCATTAGAATGTCCGTGGTCGCACTTCAGTAGCATCTATGAGCACCATTCCACGCGAGCCCGCTTCTGCTCTGCTGTCAGTTCATGAGGGATCCAACGACAAATGAGTTCCGAACTTTCAATTCTTCGTGTAAAATTTTCTGAATTTGGCTCATACCAATCCCCAATAGTCCTCGAATTGTCTCATAGGTAATCCGGGAGTTTTCTTCAATTAACGCTTAACAGTAGCCACACTATTTTCGTTGACGGCAGTTGAAGGCCGCCCTTCACGAAATTCGTCATGTAAAGAAACTCGACCTCTCTCAAATTCAGCAAACCATCGCCTCACGGTGCTCAAACAAGGTGCTTCTCTCCCAAAAGCATTTTGAAGACGAGCGGCACAGTCTTGCGGAGAAAGAGAACCCTTAAAATCATAAAAAATCATCGCTCTAAAATCTTTTCGACTTAATTCCATTTTCGTTGCGTACGTAGAACTTTGATGTGTGATAAAAAAACAATTGACAAATCATTTCCCGCCAATTGTTTTTTTTTTTTTTTATTACTAAGAAGGTTGCAACGCTTAAAAAATATAATATTCGAAATTCAAATAGTTCCGATTAGCTAGAAGTGCAAAAATTTAGTGTGCCCCATGTATATATAGCGATCAGTAAGTACAATCGACGTAATCGATCACATACCAAAGAAGAATTTCGCTACTTCGAGCCTGTTGATACTAGCTCAGCGGCAGAGCGTCCCGGCTTTATGGAGACTGTCGCAGGTTCAAGTCCCACGTATCAATATTTTTCTTTGTTGTTTTTAAAGTTTTTTCAAATGTGGTAATGTTTGCAAGACAATAAACAAGCAGATACTGTGTCTCTACCAAAAATATATCACTTATTCCCCGTGTTGGTTCCGGGCTCCTTTGAAGAATAGGCCAACTACCGTTCTGCCAGGCAGATCGTAAAAGGCGATCGATTGGCTATACGAGTCACTACCATCGTGGCTACTAGGTGGTAGAGTTCTGCATTGTCTCGCCCGGGTCTGGTACCACCGCCTTACCTATTCCTGCTGCAATAGCGTCAGTGCTTGTCGCTGTCGTGTTTCGGTTTGTAGGGTAAGGTAGCCGGTAAACGCAACGAAAATGTAAGTCGAAAAGATTTTAGAGCCATGATTTTTATGATTTTAAAAGTTCTCTTTCTCCGCAAGACTGCTGCTCGTCTTCAAAATGCTTTTGGGAGAGAAGCACCTTGTTTGAGCACCGTGAGGCGATGGTTTGCTGAATTTGAGAGAAGTTGAGTTTCTTTACATGACGAATTTCGTGAAGGGCGGCCTTCAACTGCCGTCAACGAAAATAATGTGGCTACTGTTAGCGGTTAATTGAAGAAAACCCCCGGATTACCTATGAGACAATTCGAGGAATATTGGGGATTGGTATGAGCGAAATTCAGAAAATTTTACACGAAGAATTGAAAGTTCGGAAACTTTGTTGTCGTTGGATCCCTCATGAACTGACAGCGGAGCAGAAGCGGGTTCGCGTGGAATGGTGCTCACAGATACTACTGAAGTACGACCACGGACATTCTAATGCTGTTTATGACATTGTCACAGGAGACGAAACGTGGATTTATTGTTTTAAACCCAAAAAAAATCAGCAATCTAGTAAATGGGTGTTTGAAAATGAGAACAGGCCAACAAAAGTGGTAAACGTTGGTAAAAAAATGATCGCGTTTTTTTTTCTCAGCTACGGGTCCCATCTGTATAATTCTACTTGAAGATCAAAAGAGTGTTAATGCCGAGTTGTATTCTACCATTTGTTTACCCAGGGTGTAAGAAAAATTTCGCGAAAGACGACCCAAAAGCCGCATTCTCCTACACCATGATACGCTTCTTCACACACGGCCAACAAAAAAGTCATTTTTGCTTCCGAAAAAGTACATCTCGTCACTCATCCTGCGCAAAGCCCCGACCTAGCACCCTGTGATTTCTGTATTTTCCCCAAAATCAAAGATTTGATGAGAGGTTTTACTTTTACCAGCTCCGAAGAGGCAGTGATAGCGTTCAATCAGCACGTAGAAAACATACCTTTAGATCTGTGGTCCTCCTGTTTTAAAAAATGATTCGATCGCATGAAAAAATGTTTAAAATGTAAAGGAGATTATTTTGAAAAGCAATAAACATAATATTGTTACGAACAATCTAGAAACGTGTAGAGTTGGAACGCTGACGCTGAGAGATCTAGAAATAAAAGAAAGAAATAGCTACTCCTATTGACAAACAAATAGTTGACCTAAGCTATGCCATAATGGAAATGCCATTTGTGGTATAGGGCATAAGGTTGAAAGTATAATTCATCCGAGGTGAGCTCCTTGGACAAGGACGTGTATATAGTATAATATTACATACACGTCATTGTCTCTGGAGTAATATTGTTCTGTTTGTGACTTGTGAGCATGGTACACATTACACAAAGGTATCGTTTAGGGAGCTGATTTTCAGCGTTTTCAAAAATATTACTATAAATACTAGCTGTGGCGTGCAGCCCGCTGCATTATAAAGGTTTTAGGTGAATCCCGCGGGATCACCAAATTTTCCGGGATAAAAAGTAGTCTATTTGCTAATGCAGGTCACTGTCTACCTGTGCGCCCAATTTCATTCAAATCCGTTAAGTAGTTTTTTGCGTGATTGATTAACAAACATCCAAACTTTCGCATTTATAATATTAACTAGCTGACTCGGCAAACGTTGTTTTGCCATAGAATGTTATTACACATATAAACCTTCCTCATGAATCATTCTATCTATTAAAAGAAACCGCATCAAAATCCGTTTCGTAGTTTTTAAGATCTAAGCATACATATGGATTAGGGACAGACGGCGGAAAGCGACTTTGTTTTGTACTATGTAGTGCACAAAAATCAATCCGTGATGTAGTGATAAGATATCTGAACCAAGAATCTGGATTTTTTATTTATTTATACAAGTACTGGTTTAGCCTAGGCTATTGCGCAATGCCCGTTTAACGTCCAAAAGGACATTTGTATTCGTAACATGTACCTATGTAATTAAAGGATTTTGCACTAAAATAATTGAAATTTCTATTCTCTAGATCTCGAAATCGTACATAGACATATTTATCACTAAATAATTAACATTATTTTTTACTTAATACTTTTAGGCTGGCCGCTTGGATTTTATTTTTGAAACCAAACTTTACTATTGCAAAATTTATATTTTGTAATTATAATTAAAAAAACACTTCGCTTATGAGGAGTACAAAATGGGTAGATGTGCAATTTTTTATCAACGGTGCATTGGAAGTAGATTTTCGTCACCAAAAAGGTAGATATTCAAATTTCAAACTGCAGTGTACGTGACTTTGGATAGCTCACATTTTTAGTGCTAATAAATAACACCTACAGACAAAGGATTGTCGAGTTCTAGTGACTCATTCATATTTATAAATTACATCAAACTTCTTACTGTTGTAGAAGAAATCCGTAATCTATACATATAATAAAATCGTAGGAAAGTCAAAATTGTACATTGAACATTTTTTGAGATTGAATGAAAAAATCCCTTTGACAAGAGAAAGATATTTCCTTCATCTAAGGAAAAACCGCATTATTTCAAAATTTCCCGCCGTTTTTTCTCACTGTCAAAGAAATGATATAGGCTAGAGATGTGCCGGATAGTTAACATACTAGATCCGTGGATACGGATACGGATCACTGCTGTTAAGATCTGCGAATACGGATACGGATCTTAACTTTCTTACAATTATTTCAGTACTCAGTCAAGCATTTAAATACTACAAACACCTATTTAAAGATAACATCATTCATATTTTATAATTTTCTATAATAAATATTTCGTTATATTCATGAAACAAAGAAAACAAGTGGAAGTGTAAAGAGGGCGTGCCGCGTGCATCACTATTATGCGCTGTTACTCTAAATTGCCTGAGTGATACTTACCATATCTTTAGGAGTAAGTCGTCGTGCGAAAATCTATTATACACTGAATTATGCCGTATTGCAGTGTTGCCAACCCGAATTTTAGAAAATTAGTAGATTATGTGCCAAATGTTGATAGAAGTTGGTAGAATGTAAAGTGCAAAATTGGTACATCTACCACCTCAATTTACAAGATATTTTAAGATTAAAAATGCATGAACTGTTCTTAAAATGTTTATTTTTGGAAATTATACATATTTTTATTGAAAAATTTTAAATGTTCTGCGCTAGGCTGCCCGTTGTTTGCTACGAATCTCTTAGTATGCAACAATCCCCTTTGGTACTTTCTTGAAGCCAACCTGCAAATTTCTCCCATAATTTCAAATATTTTGGTCATATCAAGTGCCTTTTTCTAGCTTTTCGTGGTGGAGTTCCTAACCTAGAACTCTGTGCATCGTTTTCGCTGCTGTCAAAATCCATTATATAAATAAATGCATGTAACATAGAACAAACAGCAATCAACACCGTTAATACATTGTTAATTAGCTTTAAAAACAAAACAACACAAAACAGGAGCAAAAATTCACCATTGATTCCGCAACAAACCAACCGGGAATGGGCCACAGAACAGTATAATAATGTCTATGAGCACGAAATGGCGCGAACGGCGAACTGCTGCTGCCGTTTTTTTGTGGTTTATGCCCTGGATTCTATGTATGCTTGACGCATCGTCGCATGGCTCACACAACACATCGCAACGTCACTCGTCGATATAAACATAATTCAAAGTGGTGACATATCAAATTAATTAAAAAATAGGTAGTTTTTAGGTCTAGGGTGGTAGATAGGTAGACTGAAGTGAAAATTGGTAGATCTACCAAAAAGCTGGTAGAAATGACATCACTGCCGTATTGTGCCATCTTTGAATGCAGAAATGATAGTAGAATACAGATGATTAAAAATGGAGATATTTCATATCATCCGAAAGTACAATTTTCATTTTATTTTAATAATAGGATCTCTAATGATATAATAGAAAGTCAAGCTAAAATCAGCCGTACGTCTTACGTATAAAGTTCATTTTAGGTTAACCTAATTTTTCTAAAAAGATATACGTAATGACAGTCATTACGTATATCGTTCTAGAAAGTTCTCTACTCTCTCTACCCTTAACTGAATCTCTACTTTTTAGCTTTGCGATACTAGTAATAAGGTTTGTCGACATTTTAGCACTAAATTTGCACCAAAAAACTTTTTACTTGTAAAATTAATCATGATTGGTTACTTTGACACTGATAAAAATTCATCCGAGATGCTTATATTTTAAGTATTCCGGTGAAAAATCAATCATTTAAAGTTTTGACGGTTTTCTATTCTAATCTCTCGGCTAATTTTAAATAATATGACCATATTCAAACTACATTTTCAATAAATAATGTCTTGAAATAAAAAATAAATATAATTTTATAATATACAATAATTTTGTTCAAGTGCAATAATTTTACGGATCTGGTTCAATATTTTTTCACGGGTCGCATACACTGATTAAATGTCAGTCAGTGACAGACGACACTCGATAGCACTTGACAGTCTTTGTTGCTGTAAACTTGCGGAGTGCAGTGTGATTACAGCCTACAGGACATTGTGAAATTATTATTTCCAATTAGTTTATTATATGGCTATTAAAAATAAATTTATTCATTAATGCATGTGCCATTAATGTCTGCTTAGTAAATAGTTCAGTTTTTTGTTTATGTGGTTAACAGCGATAGTATTTGTTTCGTGTTGTGAAACTTGCAAGACGCAAATAAGACATTGTGTATTGTTTTAATTATTTTCCATAATAATCACAATGCCTACAAGTGCAGTATATCAGCCCACAACTGTAACTTATGAACAACAACCAAATGATCAGCGGTGGAATTGCCCTATCAGCTATTTCTCACGACGGGTGACAAGTAGCTTGAACCGGGCCGTGTGCGTGCGATTAGTTCTGTGTCTCCTAGGCAGCACATTGTGTATAATTGGTAAGTTCAAGAATTTTTGTAAATTAGTGTAATAATTTATTCTACACATTTCAACAAAGATTTTGACATCTGTCATTAGTAATTATAATAGTTTAATTTCCATTAAACCTAGTGTTTAATGGAAATTAAACTGTTATAATATGTTGCCCGCGACTTCGTTCGAGCGGACTTCGTTTACTCCGCACAGCTCCTCCCCGTAGGTGATAGCGTGATAATATGTAGCCTATATGTTGCCCGACCTGTTAGTAATATTCATGGGAAATTTGAAGTAAATCCATGCATATTTTTTGAGTTTACCCCGGACATACATTGACTTTCCTACGATTTTATTATATGTATAGATTATAAATTATAATTACTAATTTCAATTAGTATGTAGATTTTATTTATCATTTACAATATTTGAATGAAGTAATAGAACAAGTGTAGTAACACGAATTTATTGGTATATTTATGTACAGCTTACTTTTTAGGTTGTGTGCCTGGGCAATTTTCCTGTTTTGCTGTAAAAATATAACAAAAGATAGATTTAGATTGTTTTTTTTTACATAACTGGGTAAATATAATGAAAAATATTTTTTATTTTTTAAGTTAAGGTTTGATTCTTCTCAATTTTCTATAACATGCAGTTTCCTACATAAAAATATGTTTGTGTAATTCTTTTTTGACAGCAGTTTTAACTTTTTATAATAGTCCAATTCAGTGAGCTTCAGAGTGAAGTGACTGAAGTGCAGCCTTGCCACGTTTACGTAACAAAGCACAGTTAGCATTGCTCGGCTTCGCAGCTGCCCCTTGACCAGCCTCGACTGCTTCAGATCGCAAGGTGCCTATACTTTGTTACAGCAGGTGGAGACTGCCCCTCCCTCCATTCCATTGCAATTTCTAAAAACACTCTGTCGGCAAACAAGATCACCTGTAAGTTGGGGTACTCTTATTCAGATCTGTAATCAATTTAAGTAGGTTACTTATTCTGAAAACAAGAAACTAAAGCTATTTGAAGATATTGATGTAATTTTGTGGTATCTATACAAAACTCCCAATAAAATTCTGTAATACAACAGTTTAACATTACATTTTTACACCTTCACAATAATTTAGAAGTTTCTATATGGATTTAAAGAGAGATATTGATTGATGTTTTGAATTATTTCCATTGTAATACATTTATTGTAAAGTAACTACAATTTAGTTTTTGAATTTAGTTTTCAAAAAAAAAACTAAATTGGAAACGGAGAGGACTCAACATAAATGGAGAATACTTAACTAATTTAAGATTTGCTGACGACATAATAGTCTTTGCCAATACTGCAAAGGACTTACAAGAAATGCTCAACAAACTTGATTCAGTCAGCAGCAAAGTAGGCTTGGCTTGTCCATGAATATCCAGAAAACAAAAGCCGTGGCCAACAGAACAGCTCTCATCCCAATTAACTTAAAAGCAACACAATTAAGTATGTAACAGAAATCAGAATATAGTTATATGTTTTAGGGCAAATAATTTCTGCCCATGACTCAACAAACAAGGAAATCAGTAGAAGAATTGAAAGTGAGTGGAAAAGCTATTGCTCACTCAAAGAAATTATAAAAAATGATCATACAAGCATCAATATTAACCTTTTCACTGCCTAAGTCAGATTTATCTGACAAAAAAATCGGGCTTATTCTGCCTGAGTCGGATTTATCCAACATAAAACCTTGTGTATTATATAATTAATTTCTAAACTTATTACGATATTTTAGCATAAAGTACATTCTTTTTTCGAAAGTTTACATATTCAACCTTTTATTTTGTCTTATAATTCAGATTTACCATACCAAGAAACAAAATAAAGACTATTTCAATAATGGTAAATTTACTAATATTGTCCCAGAAAAAGTATATTGACTTCCAACGCACAATGCAAAAAAATACATTATAATCTATTATCTTTTGGGGATATCCGTGCACTAGAGCGGGGGGAGCCAGCGGACTGTAGATCTGGTTCTTCTTCGATGCCCCACCAGCCGTAGTGACTTGGTGAGCCGGATGTCAGAAGAAGCAAAACTGAGACTACAAATTTTACAAAGGTGCTTTATTGTAACGAAACACAATACGGCAAATAAATCCAGCACCGTTACAAATTTCTATTCTACGAGAGCCACTACTTTCCCTATCATTGCCCTACTCTAACGCCGGTACCCTTTAGATATAACAAGGCCCAGGAACTTGTCTGGGAAACTTATTGTTTCTTAAGACTTAACGAAACTGAACTGGAACGGAATGGAACTGAATTGTATGGCCACGTCCGGCTGTATTTATAGCAAGCGGCCAGACACGCCGACAAAGAAGGCTGGCGCCACAATGTTTGGAATTTGTTATCTTATCACGATAATTTTAATGTTAGATAGCTTCTCCTACCTCTAATTAGCTAATGTGGACCTCTAGTGAGTGCAACGGTACTTTCTTTTCACAAATACAAGCAAAAAGTACGTTATGCCCTAAGACCTATTGAAAACTGATTACATAGTATTATTTATTATCTATATACAAATATCTTATACATACAAACTTATATAACAACAAACAGGACAGTTATATACATTACAGTTCTTTCAGACCTCGGAAACTCTTAACAATCATAGAGTTGCACGCCTTTTCAGGTCGTACTATCCTGTTATCTGCTTTTATATCCCCGAAAAGTGAAAAGTACATTAGATAAACATTCATTTTCACATGAATTTTGCACCTTTCGGGGTTTTCGTATGTCTGGGTTTCCGCATATAAATATAATCTCGCAAGAGTCGACTCGTAAGTTAGTCGACTGCGTGGAACCCTTATTGTTTGTAATATGCCTACAGGCATACATCTCAACTACATAAAGCTTTCTTATTTTTATACAACAAAACTGTATGCAGGTCTTAGGGCAAATAAAAGACGAAAACAAACATTATTTATTATAGAAAACTTACAAACTAAAGGAAATATACAATATATCCTGCCTTTCTTAACTATTTACATTCAATATTTACATAAAACAGGTCTGTGCTGCATTACATCTGTTAACTACTCGAGTTAATTTTGGCGATTTTTAGACCATCCCTCCCCTCTTGGTGAGATATCGTGAGGTTTTGCTTGACCCCAACCCACCTCCCTGAATAAAATTGCTACTTCACTAATTTCAATTTAAAAAAAAAATCTTTTCATAAATGTGTGTTTGTTTCTTTAAATACAGGCAGTCCTCGACTTACGTCGTTTCGATTTACGTCGTTTCAAGTTACTTCTAACAATGTTTTGACACTATTCCTCATGCATACGTCAATTGTTTCGATTTCCGGCATAGGAGAATTCACTTATTGCACTTGTGGCGCGGTGCCACGAGCGGGGATTACCCCGCACATGCCGCTGATTTTGTTTAGTAATTAGTTAGTTCAAGAACAACAAAAAATAATAACACACAAATACCAAAAATAACTAGCAATTTCATAAGTACTACATAATTATTTTAAGAACTTACTTTTGATAATAAAGTGAATGCGAAAAGAAAAACTCACACTTAGCACTCAGAGTGCTAAGTGTGAGTTTTTCTTTTCGCTTTCGATCGTGAGCGCGTTTCGAGTTTACTAGGAATTTGTATGTGATTTGTACAGCGCCACCTAGTGGTAAACTGGTTTCTCACGTTTACCACTAGGTGGCGCTGTACAAATCACATACAAATTCCTAGTAAACTCCAAACGCGCTCACGATCGAATGCGAATAGAAAAACTCACACTTAGCACTCTGATCTACAGTCCGCTGGCTCCCCCGGCTGTAGTGCACAGTTTTAAGTGCAGTTTTTTTTTATTTTCAGTCCGTGTGGAACCTAACTCTAGAGTTTTACATGTAAACATATGAAAAAATATGTCTCGAAATATGCAATGTAAATCGAAACGACGTAACGTTTCGATTTACATTGCATATTTCGAGAACTTAACATGCCGTAAGTACGAGGACTGCCTGTACTTCGTTATCGGCTTTCATTTTATTTTCTCTGAAGAATAAGCGATATTTCGAATTATTTTATTCAAATGGAATATTGTGAATTTCTTTTATGTATATAGGTATATAGTCAATAGTCGTGGGCGTTTAAACGATATAGGCTTAAAAAATTAGGCTTTTCAAAATAAGCCTATAAGCGCGCTTACGGATTTAAGCTGTTTTCGTTTAAACGTTGATGTTTAAGATACAAAAATTTAAATACCACATTAGCATGATTGACGAAAAGTAACCTTATTTCAATAACGTTAAAATTCAAAATAAAATAGAATAAAGAACCTTATTTCTATACTCTAAGACTCAATATAATTTTTCATTTTATTGGATTAACAACCTTATTACTATTCCTATAAGAAACAATAACAATATGGATTGGTTATCGTATTAAGCGGCTGACAACGCTCCGTTTTTGGTTGGTTAGTACTTTTTACAACGAATTGACAACTTACGTTTTTTCAACAGTACGCTTTTCGTTGTTGAAGAAATTCGACGAGCTCATCAATTGTTTATTTTGTTAACATGACACGAATCCCTTTACAAATTTTCAAAGTAATTTTGTTTATATTAATTATTGAAATTAGGTTATGGATAAAAAAGTGTATATTGTGTTACTATTCATTTCAGATAGTCCTAAGCCTAAAAAGTACGAAGGGAAGTTGATTGATTGATAAAGTATCTTATATATAAAATTCTCGTATTACAATGTAATTTACCATACTCCTCCGAAACGGCTTGACCGATTTTTATGAAATTTTATATACATATTCAGTAGGTCTGAAAATCGTCTACTGTTTATTTTTTTATATCTCTAAGTGATAAGGGTTGTCCACCCCAACATTGTTTTTTTTTTATTTTTAGGACATTTTTTTTTATTTTTTATAAAGTAGCATTAAAAATACATACAACCCTAATATTCACCCTTCTATCATCAACCCCTATTTTTTAATTCAATAATTTATATGGCAAAACAACGTTTGTCGGGTCAGCTAGTATTGTATAATAATTTGTATTGTATTTGATAACACGTCATTTCTATAAGCTAGTAATAAGTAATAACACTAACAAAACCACAAAACATTAAACGCTTTTTTAGCTCTCGGCTTTAGCGGTCGCCACTATTTCACTTAAATTTTCGTTTTATAATCGACCTTCTCAACGATCAACAACTTTTGTTTAAAAAAGCGTTTAAACGAAAAGCGCTTTTTTAAGCACGCTTAAAAGTATAAGCAAAACGTTTAAACGTGTTAATAATTAAAAGCCGTTTATCACATCTCTAATAGTCAATATCTGGAGAATTTCAAATGGCGAAAGTTACGGGAGAATAGCTAAAATATATCTTCAAGCTCAGCTCAATTCTGCATGCAACATGCTAAATTGTTTCCTTACGTTCCTTTGTAAGGGACTTTTAATAGCAATAAACATTGAAATACAAAAAATTATAAAGATAATTGCCTTGTGATTTAAGCGAGAGTGAGCGTGGGGGATGACGCTACGAGAATCGAGATCAGGCGTAAGTCAGAAGTCCACAAAGTAGGTATTTATAAGCATACCTGGCTGATATTTACCTCAAGCAAGAGAGAATTACAGAGCTGACACAAATTATTGCACCCATAATGTCGTATATCCTATTAGTTACAAATTATAAAATTTCGCACTCTAGAAATGATGCTAGGCAAGTCTTACTTAAACGGAATGTGACATTTGTGAGACAATGTTTATTCTTTAATTTTAAATTCTTCAAAAGCTAGATATTTTATTTTATACCTCAATAAATATTAGTGCTGAAAGCTCATTCGTGTTTGACTCAGAAAGGGCCCGTTTTAAACACGGATAACATAAATCAATTTAATGTTTTAGGTCTTATAAAAACTGAGCACGGAAGGATACTTGAACCACGATCAATAAATAGCTATTCATTTCCTGGCACTTACTGTCCTATTGAATGTAACTTCCGTTTGAAGTTGTAATTTATGCGTAGTGTCAACGTTGACCCTACACAGTACGCGTTGTAGGTATATTCTAAGTCCGCATTTTCTAACTTATCTGGTTGCGGGGCGATGGAAGTAGCGGCTACAGAGCGACGAGTGAAGTAAATAAATTTTCCATTAAAATTCGAAGATGTTAAAGGTGCTTTGTTAGCCGTGTTTTTTTTGGGTCTTCTGATGGAAAGAGTCAACCATCGCCTATAGACACCAAAGTTGTTAATGGTGCGTCGTTATCTTGTGGCGAGGTCTAATGCCACATGCATAAGTTTACTGGCTACCTTACCCTCCAAACGGGAACACGACAGCGACAAGAACTGACGCTATTGCGGTAGGAATAGGTAAGACAATGCAAGAACTCTACCACCTAGTAGCTACGATGTTAGTGACTCGCATAGCAAATCGGTCGCCTTTTACGACCTGCCTGGCAGAACAGCAGTTGGCCTATTCTTCAAAGGAGCCAGGGACCAACACGGGTAGCACACGTGTGCCGGGACTAATGCCAACGTAATATTTTTTTTCGGCTATCTTGACATCCAAACCGAAACACAAAATTTTCAGGCACTGACGCTTAGGCAGTGAAACCAGGATACCATATTGTGAAGCGTTATACCTTTTTAGCCTTCATGCCTTTACGCCAAATCTCTTACGAGTTAGATAGTAAAACCGAGTGATAAAATTGCCATAATGCAAATCTATCACTCGGTTTTACTATCTAACGTGTTGACTTGCTTCCTCCAAATTCGTAACTCTAGGTATATAAACCTTGACGTGTTTTGAGAATTGAGAGCATATACGGATACCTAACACTAGTCTGGTTTGATTCTGACATGTCAACCATGGTCTTCTCTTCTCTATACCTACAGTTATTGCCCACATCAGCTGTCAATGTTTTAACTGACGCTCCGTCTACATGTTCGACCCTTTGCATGCACTTTCTTATGTTTCTATAATCCTTTTCTTTTAATTCAACACATGTAAGTAACCTGTATTATCGCGATTCGCGAGTGTTTTCATTTCCTTTCGCGACACAATTTATCATGGCACATTATAGCGCTACCGCTCCAGCCCAGCAAACTTCCAGTCTTGTTTAATGTATTACATAACTCTAATATAAAAAATGTGTAAACGGTTGACCCTACAGGCCATCCCTGAAACTTCCCGCCAAATTAAGGTATTTTAAGCTCAAAAGAGTAAAAATTTTCGATTTTTTTCAAAAATTTTCGTTATTGATAAATCCCAAACCAATTAACGGTATTTGACGAAGTTATTAGAAGAAAAAAACTGATAAGATTTTTAAGTCAACCAGTGTATTAGCCTGAAAGATATTTCAAAAGTACTAAGTAAGTTTGTTAAAAACAACGATATTTTTATATTTGAAAAGCTGTAACTTTTGAAAATTAAGTTCGATTTTGATTTTAGGAACGGCATTCGACGTAGTTTTTTTTAGTACAAAAATATCGTAGAATATCAAAAAATGATTGAATGAAAAATTTCGAAGTTTTGTCAAATAAACACCTTTTTGAAAATTTTTCGTTAACAATTTCTCCCAAACGGATGAACCGATTTTGATGCAATTTATGCATTAGACGTAGTTTTGTGAGGAATAGAGCTAACTATTTTTTTTACTTAAGCGATACATTAATCTGGAAGTTATATTAAAAAAATACTGTTTAACCAAATTTTTTTTGGCTTTTTTTTCAAAATTTCTCAAAATCTCCTAAACCGATCAAATTTTCAGAAAGTCTAAGTTGAGTAGAATCCAATCGAATGCCACCAACCGCGTTTCGATCGATCAAGCCGTTCAAAAGTTATGAGATGTTTACATACTTACATACACACACAATCACACATACTGTATGACGTCAGTATATCTGCATACATTATATAATCACATATAATGTATGCAGACATACTGACGTCATCGTGAAAATAGCCGGAAAAGGTTCCTAGGACCTCAAAATGTGGAGATCTGGTGAAAACTCGATTTTCGAAAATCGGGGCAAAATCAGTAACTTCCTTACAAGTATCTACATACCTACGTAGCGGGAAGTTAAAAAAGCCGACAGGGTGCAAGTCGTTTTTACACGTCTTGACTGACACTCGCAGTCTCCAGGTTTCAAGCAAGCGGACCTGCCCCCCAAGACAAGTGGCATCAACGCTAGGAGAATAGAAAACAAAATGTATGGATTTGACATAAGCTGTTGATACGAGCGTAAACGAATTTGTAATTGGTAGCCAAGTGTCATTCGTGAAACGAAACGTTATATTGTATCGATCATCTTTGATTAATTTCATACAAAACCTTAGCCAAGTGGCACTTTTGACAAGCAAAATTGGTGATCCAATGATTAGCGAACGCTAAAACCCTGTAAATTACGCTAAAAATGGCGGATAATCACTATTATTTAATCAGCTGTTCTAAATCGTGGATAATATCTGTTAGAATTTTTGATAATTTTAAAGTAAAATGAACGCAAATTGCCATAATATAAGAGTCCTAACCTAACTAGGGGGTTTTCAATACATTTTCTTTTTTTAAGTCGCAGACGCCTTTGTAATGAATTTCGGTTTTCATCCCCTAACTCCACGGGGAATTAACTCAGAGCAAAGTGACCTTGACAAAAGTTGGTGTCCCTTACCCCCTCCACGTAATGGTGCAACAAAAAAGGGGTGTTATATAGGGTTGAAATTTTCCATCAAAATTTTTCTAAGTCCTGCGCACGCTCTGACCGCCAACCGAGCTCTCTGTTCATTCTAATATAACGCATTGGCGTCATTTCGACCAAATTGGTAGCCAAGTGGATTATGGCTTGTTTAAGGCGATAGGTAATGCTAAACTACGAAATAGACACCTCTTTGAAAGCCTACTACTGCTAACCGGTTGGTCCAATAATTTAAAAAAAATATGCATTATGCGTATAATATAATTAAGTTTAAATTTTAAGTTCGTTTTTTTAAATTTTATTGTTATTTTTGACGGAAAAAAATCTAATATCTTTCTTATTTTTACGCAAAAATTTGCCTATAACTTCCAAACTACTGTAACGATTTTGATGATTTTTTCTTTTTATTACAGACAATTTATTGCTTTATAAAATTTAAGTTCATAATTTTACAAAATCATTATAGTGTGCTAATAAATCAATAAAAACCTTATTATTTAATTCGCGGACAGCGCTCGCTTCGAAAGTCAGTCTCCCGGTAGCGTTCATACGGGGAGGCTGTGTCGCATGTTAGCGTGCTCCGCTCTTCATATTCGAGTCAAAGAGTAATGTACAGATAGAACGTTTGGCACAATAGTAAGGTTGTGCCGTTTGGAAATTGAACATTTCGTTTATGCTTGGATGTTTTTTATAGTAGATAATGAGCTTGGACCGAGAAGGCTGTTTTTTTACAGATGTTCTTATGGTATAGACAAGGAATAAGAAAGGATTTTTTTAAATTCATCCCCTAAGATGGTGAAATAGGGGGTGAAAGTTTGTATGAAACTCTGTCATTTTGGAGTTGAAATGAATGATATGCTGTAATTAAATTATCCTTTAACTGAAAAAAAATTAAATAAAAATTTAATATTTTTTTGAATTCTAGCCCATAGAGAGGTAAAAAGAGGCTTTAAAGTTTGTATCAAAAATGAATTGTTTATTTATTGCATTACTATAAAATCTAAATTATTTTAATTTAGTATTTATGATTTTTAATATAGTTAAGATGTACGAATTTTCGAATTTTTTAGTACTTATGCTCTTCAATCGAAACTGAAGAAACATGCATGTAATGTTAGAAGTTTCATCCATTAAAGGAGTAAAAGTGTGTGTTACAATTTATATGAAAAATCAAACGTTTATGGTCAAAATAACTTGAAATTCGCCACTTACGTTCTTCAACACAATTTAAGAATCATATATTTGCGGATTTTTTTAAATTTCATTCCTTAAAGGGTAAAAAAAGCATTGATGTTTGTATAAAAAATAGATTGTTTATTGTAGAATATTGTAGAAATTATTTAAAACTTAGTATTTATGATTTTTAATACAATTAAATGAATACGAGTTTAAGGTTTTCAAATGTTATCTCTTCAAACGATGAAAAAAGTGGTAAAGTTTGTAAAAAAAATAAAATATGTTTAATCAAAATCTCTTCAAATTTATTAGTCATGTTCTTTAATTCAATTCAATAAACGTGCATGTAAGGCTGCCGTGAGTTTTATCTCTTAAAGAGGTAAAAGAGGGTATTAAAGGGGCTGAAAGCTAGTACTTTATAAATAGTTTTGTTTGCGAGTAGACGCTAGACGAATAATATTTTGACACTATTCATGTACTTACCTACGTTTACGCTTGAATTTTTTATTAGCTATAGATAGATAAGTTTTTTGTCAATATTTTGTATAAATGTACAAAAATAAAAAAATAAAACATATAATCAACGAAGATAATTCAAGCAAGCGAATAAAAAGCAAAACTCTAAAGAAAAAAAATAAAAACTGGTACTATTTGAAGGTAGTAAGGACTTCGCAACAAAAAATAAATAAATTAAATATATTATGCATACAAATAGTCTAAATAAAACAACTTATTTAGTAGTTTCCTCTATAAACATTAAATCAATTTATATATCTTCTTTTTTATTACGAGATTTTGAAACAAAAACTAAGAAGCTAGTTAGTTTTAAAATATTATTCAAGAGATTACATTTTACAAAATCAAATTTTGAAAGGTTTTGTTAGATATTAATTGTTGATTGTTTGTATTAAAATAAAGTACTACACGGGATGTATTGTATATTACAAAACTTTCAAAGAAATAGGATACGTAACTGTTATTATTGCGTAAATTGTTATATAATTTTTTGTCGATTTTCGGTATATTTTTTTTCTTTATATATTTATCGTTTTTCTAAAATGAATGTATCTGTAATCGATAAATGAGTTTGACAACATTCAGTCGATTCATGATGATAAAAGTTCTTATAGGTGAACAAAAATGTTAAAACGTATGTATCTGCATCCACTGTAAATACTCTTTGACTTTGGACCATGCCACGCGTGAAATATAATTTGCGCTGCTCCTGTTAGAAACTCAAGGTCGTTCGCAGCTGTAATCGCCTTAACGTTCGTTCCATACGAATTATATCGAATATTGTCTCTGAATTGAATATAATAAAAATAAGAACAGAGTCGCTATATCTGATTCAATTTTGATTGTATGTACCGCGTGAGTGCGAATAAGATAAAATATACTATCTTTTCTTCTTAATTGCTGTCATGCCGTAAGTTTCTATATAGCTAACATGTTAATTGAACTCTGTCAGTACTACGGACTACCAATTTAAAGAGTTATAAAATTAAATACTGTCACCAAGATTTATGTATTTATCTTCATTGCTATCAAATTTGATTGTTTTAACATATTTTAAGTAAATCCTCTTTACCTACCTTACAAGTGAACGTAGAATTGTGCAAAATGTTATCGATAGTCACATTTTAAAACTTATGTTTCAGATTTATGAAAGCTGATGATAAATTTATTATTAAAAATGAACAAAAATATGCAAAACTGAACATATAAAACTTCTTTTTTACGTATTTTTTGGCATACATATTTACAGAAATGTAAAATTGATCGAAATCTATTGCTACACTGAAAAATAAACTATCTTTCTTTGTTTCATTAAATTTACAAAATACAAGGGTTGTAACAAGAATATAGTGTTTATAACTTGAACTTATAGTGTCTGTAAAATATTTAAAGACGAAATATTATATTTATCATCATTAAGACATTGTCAGCATTTTGCAAACCTATCACTACTTACAATGTGTCTAGGCAGTTCGTTAGAAGCGAACAATTGGGTAAACGAGTCACTAGTATTGTGGCTTCTAAGTGGTAGGGTTCTGCATTGTCTCGCCCGGGTCTAATACCACTGACCCACCTATTTCTGCAGCAATAGCAACAGTGCTTGTTACTGTCGTGTTCCGGTTTGGAGGGTAAGGTAGCCGGTAAATGTATGCATGTGACATTAATACCCCCCTCCCGCCACAAGGATATCAAAGCACCATTAATAATGTGCCACCAAAAGCCTTCTTAATTTGCGTTAATTTTACTTTAAAATTATCAAAAATTCTCACAGATGTTATCCACGCTTTAGAACAGCTGATTGAATAATAGTGATCAACCGCCATTTTAAGCGTAATCTGCAGGGTTCTAGCGTTCGCTGATTATCGAATAATTCGCTACTATTTTGCTTGTCAAAAGTGCCACTTGGCTACGGTCTTGTACGAAAATTGACAAAAATGATCGATGCAATATAACGTTTCGTTTCACTTGGCTACCAATTACAAATTCGTTTAAGCTCGTGTCAACAGCTTATGACAAATCCATAAATTTCTCTTTCTATTGTACTAACGTTGATGCCACATCTTGGGGGGCAAGTCTTTTTTGCTTTTAATGCACTTTTCATATAAATAAAACTTATAATCTCGGTGAAAATAATACTTCAAAGTGACGTTTACCGTCAATTCAGAGACAATATTCGATATAATTCGTAAAGTTCGTATGGAACGAACGTTGAACAAGCCATGATCCACTTGGCTACCAATTTGGCCTAAATATCGCCAAAGCGTAATATTTGAATAGTTACTGAGCGTTTGCCACTTGTCTAGGGGGGCTGGTGCATATAGCGCGCTAACGGCAAGTCGCATCCAAGCTCGTATTGCATCTCTGTCCGCATCACATGAATATAGAAAACGCTTGCACCTCGCCGCCATGGCCAGCGCGTTGACCGCAAGCATGTATCGCGTGGGCGGCTCGCTGACAACTAATATCCTACATCTTTACAACCTGCTACACTAGACTAGAAAACGTAAAAAGCCCGATGTTGGCCTGGACCTCTTAAGGAGAATACAGTTATAGAACATCTGATTTCATACCTTGCATATAATTTCAGTTGCAATAACTTATCACAACAGGTCGGTACAAGGTCTAATGTTAAAGCTATCCGTCACTATGACGTCCAGAAACGGAAACATTATTGCTATTGAACGTAAATTTTACATTATAGTCCAGTAAAAAGTTTAATGAAACCATGATCTGACCAGTTTTGGCGCAATGAGTAAAAATGTGTTCATTAATATTTAAATAATGATATTATGAAAGAAATTCTGATTTAAATTTAGGGGAAAGTGATGAAAAAAATAAAAAAAGGGTTGAAAAATGCCTTTTTTTAAAATAACTTAATAACGGTAGGAAATAGAAAAAAAAGTTTTTTTTTTTTCATTAAACTTTTTACTGGACTATTATGAAACTTCATTTAAAATTTAAATACACCGGACGCATGTCTCATGAATCACAAAAACTCACATAAAAGGAATTACATTATGACCTAAAAATACTCGGCTAGTAACTATACCAAGTGATAGTTATTTCATGTTACTCTCAAACTTAATTAAGGCGAGGCATCGGGACAAACGCCAAAAAACTGGTTTGCTAAATCACGTTTTTTTTATATTGATTGTTAAATAACAATTTTACAAAAATTACACGATATACCTGAAGATATTATCTAAGAAATCTGCTGACTTATTGCATGATAGTATGTACTTTACTCGATCATATAAAATTCCGAAAACAGGCTAAAAAATCTCTAAAACAAATCTTCCACATGATTTTTGTACGGTGATATTCAGTTGTAAATACAAAAAAGAATGTGCTAAATTTTGGTTTTCAGCTGAAGTCCTAACTATAGTTATTTATCCGAAAATTAACACGTTTCCCAGCGGTTTCAGATCATACCGCGCCGACCATTGCCTATAGAATTGACGCGCGTCAAAATACCTCGCCTTAACCTCTAGGTGGCGCTGTACAAATCACATACAAATTCCTAGTAAACTCGAAACGCGCTCACGATCGAATGCGAAAAGAAAAACTCACACTTAGCACTCTGTACTACTATATAAGTAACTAGCGACCTGCCCGCGGTTTCACCCGCGCAGCTTTTGCTCCCGTGGGAATATCGGAAAGGTTTATACACTAAAATCTATCTATTAAAAAAACCGCATCAAAATCCGTTGCGTAGTTTTAAAGATTTAAGCATACATAGGGACATAAGGACAGACAGAGAAAGCGACTTTGTTTTATACTTTGTAATGATTAAGAAAAATCACGCCCGGTTCCTTTACGGGGAGGCAAAGTAAAACGAACGCCAGTAGACTTTCCAGTTTGCCACAATTCAACGGTTTGTTGGTTAGTGAGATAAGTGGTGATCCCCATCACCGCATTTTACCTGCCCGATTATACATAGACTATTTCTAGCGATAACCTGTCCGACGGTATTACATGCTCATCCGAGGCACGGGAGTGTTAACATACTACCCACCAGACTCCGAGCTACTACTGAGATTTTAGATTTTCGAGAAAAACCCCGAAAAAACCTCAGTAACAATTTTGCCCGATCCGGGATCTAACCCGATACCTCATGATCTCAACCGTATAGGCTTACCCTAGGCCATGCTAGCTAGGCCGCAGGCATTATATAATTATATACATAGTTATATAAATTTTGTTCGCATCTGCATCATTTTTTCGACGCGAGTTAAACTCCCACTTGTCCGGTTTTTTTATTAAAACATCTTACTAAACACATACACGCGAGTACGTATAATTTACAAGACAAAATACTTATTTTATAGCCGCTTTGATAACTTCCGCGTTTTCTTTGGCTTGTAATTCGAAGTTCACGGCTAACCACTTGAACGCATTTAACGGTTAATGAGATTAAAATTTCGCTTCCGTTTTATCAGTTACTTGCATTGGCAATCAACTCGCGTTCCGAGACGGTTTAGCTCGCGCCTCGGGCTCACTAATTTATTGGTCAAGTGTCACGAGAATGCCCTTGCTAATTCAGCTGTCAGGAGTTAACGGTTGAGGGGTTGAGGATCAATGCTCATGTCAATAAATTAACGGCAGTCGGGCTACTGAATTCTGTCGAGGTTGTGTATTTAATTGATGGTGCGGCAGGAACTAAGATTTAGCGATTGCCGATGGTCAAGCAATTTTGGCGCAATTAGGCCCTTATGCCTTAAGCTGTATTATATTTCAGTTTTCAATATATTTTTTTTAATGCCTTCGATGTAAATGATATGGCTGATATGATAATACCCTGCCATTCACTATCGGATCCAGACGCGATATAATCCTTTAACACGACAATGGCCGTTAATATCCTTATACAGAAACCAAAACTTTATTAAATAAATCTTTTCAGTACTTTATTAAATAACATTTTTTGCAAATTATTTTGACGCGTAATTTTTTTTTAACTAGTACCAAATCGGAAACATGGCCACACCAGGTATAATAATTATGTCCCTAACACAAACCCTCTCAATGATACGACGGCGACGTTGCTGCCGGTCTCCACAACGAAGACTGGTCTTGCGCCCTACGCGTAATGCTTTGAGAGCTATTCCACCAAGGCTGCCGAGGCTCAAAATTTTGTGATTTTATTTGTGACTCACAAGAGGGGATTTTGGATTTACTTGAGCGCGTCAGATACCTTGCATACAGTTAAGGCTCTTCACCAAATATAAGCCGGGCATCTAGGGTAATAAAAAAAATCCGATAACTTCGGCTTGTGGAAATTGTCAGATTATACCTTAATTTGACGCGCTTCAGTGTTTTCATATCACTGTTTTTTCAGTTTTTATCTGTATTTATCCCCACCATTGAAATGAAAATCATTATATAACCTTTTACTTTTCCTATCATTTAATCTACAAAATCCAATAGGTCTCATGATGCTCTAGTAAATACCCATTTAGGATCTTGGGTTCCTCTACTAAAATACAGAACCGTCCATTCCGAAAAATATTAATCACACTGTGCCACAACCGGGCTTACTAAATACAAACGTATTTTTAAAGTTTAATCGTAATTCGTGCCTGGTATTAACGATTGCAAAAAGCAATTGTTCTGACACGAAATCATGCACTTTATTTTAATCCATTATGTTCACTGATTATAGATATATCCGTAATGATATGGTCTAGCTTCGATAGTAAATGCCAATCCCACTTGTTTGTGGTAGAGGTTTTTCATTTATAACAGGAAATTGTTTGATCGCCTAACCTTAAAAATAACTGCATTGATCAAATTCTTTTTTAAGTGTTAACTTAAAATATATACTAGGTATGTCTTGTCGATGCGTTTTTAATATAAGCTAACTTTATAAAAAAGGCTTTAAATCTTAGCCAAGAGGATGCACGCATTATTCACATCTATGTTTTGATTGCTTATTTACTATACGCTATGAAAAACGGTTAGGTAAAATGCCAAAATATTAAAGGCATTGCTTTTTTATATCATAACAAACAAGACGACGACTCTCCTGATGGAAAGGGACAACCATCGCCTATAGTATCGCATATACAACGGTGCGTTAATATCCGTGTAGCGGGATGTTAATACCACATCCATGAGTTTACTGGCTACCTTAGACTGACTATATTCTACTGTACCAGACCCGGACGAGACGTTGCAGAACTCTACTATCTAGTAATCACGATGGTTGTGATTCGTGCAGTCAATCGTTGGCATTTTACGAACTGCTAGATAGAATTACAAATAGTCTATTTTTTAAAGGGGGCCCGAACCAATACGGGCATTACATTTCTAGCATAAACCGACTTTTATTCATCTTTATGCTTGGATTTATATAAAATTTGATGTACTATATATATATATATGTGTGTGTGTGTGTGTGTGTGTGTACAGTATATAGTTCCGGGACTATACAATAAGTTAATTTTATACCTACAAGAAAATGTATATTACCCATTGGAATTGGTATAAAACTAATGATGCTGCGGGTTATGTTATGGAGGCGTTCGATTAATTACTTTTAAACTCAATTAATTATAAAAATTTGGTAAGGTTTAACACGCGAATCAGGTTTTAAATTTCAGTCCTAAGGATTAAAGGGTCGAACACACTAGAATGGGTCACATCGCAAAATACCGACTAGATCGCTTTCATACATTTTATATGAACTATCGCACATTACGGCGCGGCGGGGAGCATCGGAGCAGGTTTTTGCTCGGAGGATTCTGATGAATGCAATGCGACCCAGGCCGGCCCACTTCGCCTCGTCGTCGTCGCCTGCGTGCTATTTCGCTCACGAGACCTATATTATTTGCAAGATCCACGTTATGAAGATCAACAAAGAAGAGTAACACTTAGAAAAAAATACAGTAATGCCTGCGTTGCGATGCGGCTCGCCCCGGCCTGTTCCAGCCCGACAAAAAGTGCTCGATCATTTATACACAATTTTTTTTATAAAGCAGGCGATAATAATTTTAACCCTGTGTGAATAAGAATATACGTTGCAAAGTCAATTTCGAAACGATCTCTCTTTGTCCCGAACCCTTTGTCCCTTCGCGGGTCTGTCGAGAAACCTCACATTTTGTGTAATAAATATTTTAAATAAATAAAATTTGTTGTAAATGGCAAATTTTTTATAATTAAAAAGCTGTATGTCACAAAAATTAATTCGATTTTTAGCAGTTTTAAGTACATATTAAAAAAAACGTAAAATATTGAAAATCGACTAGTTAAAAAAATTAAGTCAAATCTTTCATTGCTATCTTTAATATAGCACCCTCCCTAACTACTTTTTCAGGCCGTCAAATTGTTGTTCTTATTTTAAATTTCACGCACCACTGATTTACATATAACAATGCGATGTTTACCCAATCAGGAACGAGTATTGATCATACCGCGAATCATTATTACTTGATGGTAATAAAAAACAAACTAGCTGTTTAAAGAAAACAAACGCCGTGGGGCCGTTTATGAAAGACATTTTGTTTGAAGTTACGAGTCTAGAGGTATTCTATGTCGATGATTATTATATTATATATTATTATTTGATTGTAAGGTAGCCAGTAAACTTAGGCACTTTTCATGACCACAGAGTCACACGTATAGTATTGCACTATTATTATATTTCATGTCTAAAGGCGATGGTTATCTCTTCCTATCAGGAGAGCCATCTGCTTGTTTGTTATCCTAGATATAAAACATTCTTTTTTTCTTTTTTTCACTCATTTCACTAATACTTAGGATTTAATCAAGTTTTCGTTCATATGGTATCTCATCAACATATTAGACGATCTTCATCCATTTTACAAAATATGACACTAGCGATCTCTCTTTGTCCCTTGAAGAGTCTTTAAAGCGAAAGGGAGTCCAAGGAAGAAAGGAATCGCTTCCGTCCTTTCGTCGACTCCCTTATCGAAAAATCGAAGGAAATTACCGTAATTGATTTGATTGGTAGTTTGACTATCTATATGTCTAAATGAAACGACATATCGCTTGACAATACCCAGAGTTGCTTAACTTATATTATTCAAGTGTACATTTTTTTTATATCATAAGATAGCAAACAAAAAATGGGTCTCCTGATGGAGAGTCAACGATCGCCTATAGACACGAAAGATGTTAATGGTGCATTGCTATCTTGTGGCGAGGTCTAATGCCACATGAATAAGTTTACCGACTACTTTACCCTCCAAACCGGAACATGACAGCGACAAGCACTGACGCTATTGTGGCAGGAATAGGTAAGGCGGTGGTACCAGACCCGGGCGAGACAATGCAGAACTCTACCACCTAGTAGCCACGATGTGACTCGCATAGCCAATCGGTCGTCTTTTACGACCTGCCTGGCAGTTGGTCTATTCTTCAAAGGAGCCCGGAACCAATACACACACACTATAACCTGAAATTTAGAAGTAAATTAGAAAAGTTGCCGAAAAATGGGGAAAGCTCATAGTGTTGTTTTCAAACAATGTGTTTATCACAAATGAACTCATAAATCGCAGCCTAATATTTAAAAACAAACAGCGGAAGTTGTAGGTGTAGTCGTGGGCTGTAACATAAATATCACCAGAGCAGCTTTCACTCGCTATGAACCCGTTCACTAAATTATAATAGGTGCTACTTTACGACTGGCAATAATTTAAACGCAGGAAAACTGCAACTTACTTCCACGTTATTAAATTCCACGTTCCAATTTATTAAAAATCTGATTCCGGGTTCCAGTGATACAGGCACTGGAACCCGGAATCAGATTTTTAATAAAATATGGGAGCAAACGGATAATAAATCCTTTCAAACAAAAGAAGAATTTTTCAAATCGGTCGGGAAACATACTTACATAAAAAAGATTGCGACGAATGAGAAATTCCTACTTTTTTAAAGTCGGCTAAATAAAAATGTACGACTGATTACTAACGATGATTTTATATCACTAAAAAGACTCGTTTTAGTTACAAGAAGTAACATTTTCTCTGAGGCGTTGCTAAAACTTTCCTGTAAATGTCAAATTACAAAATGTCCAACAACTTGTGGAACGCTTCGTTATTATTATAACCACTAGCAATCAATTTGATTGCTAGTGGTTGTTACTGCTACGAATAACGGATCGTTGATTTTAGGAGCGCGGCATTAAATGAACATTCCTATTATCTGGGATATAGTAATATATTATACATATTTCTAAGCAAACCTGTGACATGAAATCATCAAGTTTTTTAATTTTCTGCGTTCGCATTTGATCAGCGTTTTAATCTTTTTAGCAAAAAATTCGTTATTTCTCTATTTAAATCCACTATTGTGTTTTTTCAGCCTTACGTTTTCCAATTTCAATGGAAATCAGAACCTTTACTGACTCACGTAGGAGGTAAAAACTCTCGGCTAATAACGGTGCAGCTAACCTATCGAGGACAAGACTTCGTGTGATGAATAAGGTATATTAAATAAATCATCCATTTAATATACCTTATCATTCATCACAATTGTAATTAAAATTATTAATAATAACGTGTAACATGAGTTTTATAACAATTCATTATTCTTGTTAAAAATAATAATGTCGCGTGATATTGAGTCTATTTTCACCGATTTTCCAAAAATGAGGTTCTCAATTTGGTTTTAGGTGTGTTTTATACGGAATATTAGTTTTCTTTAATTTTTTAAACAATTTGGATTGTTTTTTAAGAAGTTATCAGTAGACATTTGGTCCCATAGAAATTCGATGAAGATCTGATTCGAGCTGCCCAAGATACAAGAATTTGGACGTCGATTGTTGCAGTTTTAATGCGTTTTAATTATTGTCTTAAGGGCACGTGGTCAAAGCTCCTTCAGTTAAAATGTTCTGTGTCGTTTGGGCCTTAAACTCATCAGGCTGACTGTCCCTTTGTTTTCAAATGAACGATTTAACAATAAAAATTTGGATTCGATAACATGTTAGAAGAAGGATTATGAATAGTACGAGTCTAAAAATTATTTTTGCGCCCCGTAAGTTCGTGCGTTTTAAGCAGACTGCGTAATTGGTACCAACTTCCTAAAAATAACTTGTATATTAAGGGGCGTCCACAAATTACGTGAGGTGTTTTTTTTTAAATTTTCTGTCCCTCCCTCCCTGGTGAGATATCGTGAGATTTTATTCAACCCTCTCACCCATCCTCCAATCTCACGTGAGATTTTTCAAAATGTGTGTTTCCTAAATATGTAAATGCGTTGGATTTTTATTGTAAAAAGAAAAAAAAATGCCTCGTGCTTTTATTTACGACTAGTTAAGACTGTATAATATAACGTCGAAGTATGAACGATATTATTTTCTTTCGAACGAATTAGTCACTGAATGATCTTAATCGTATTATCATTACGCTTAAGATTAAATCTTAAGCGTGTACAATCTGGATAATGGACCAAAATAGTATATTGTTTTAATCAGAAAAAAATTGCGTGATATTAGCCGAGACCCCCCCCCCCTTCCAACGTAAGATTAGATGAGATTTGACTCGACCCCCACTCCACCTTAAATATCTCACGTAATTTGTGGACGCCCCTAAGCTATGGCTTGCCAAGTTGTAGAATGAATTTACAAGAACAGTTAAGTCAATCTCTTATAAAACCTAGCTTAAACTTAGCGCAATCCACGCTCATTTGCAGCAATTTGGACATTATCCAAATAGCTTAATTGAAATGTTTAAGTAGCTATATAGTAGTGAAGTTGTGAATAGTAATTGCTTGCTTTCGCGTTTGACGATTCGTGAAAAAATTGATAAAATCAGCTAATTTTATAATTATCATAATATAATAAACTAGGTGATGGAGTTCTGCTTCGACTTGCTCAATCAATTATCAAAAATTGATAAAGAAAAATTTACCTTCAAAGTTATGGTATTTATGTTTGAATTTAAAAGATTCAAAATAAGCTTAGGAGAACAGTTTTCGACCAGCATCACTGCATAAGCCTTTTCAATCCAGTTATGACTTAGGAGTATAATTACATACTTTGAGTTCTAAATTTTGGTGTCTGTAAGCGGCAGTGGTTATCTGTTAACGTGATAAAAATCGTTTGCTTGTTTGCTACGATATGTAATAAAAAAGTTTTCTTCTTATATATGTCGCAGTGAAATTGTCAATAGTCGTTAGATTATAATCTACCTAGGGAGTTTATAATTTTGTTAGGTTAAGTTAGCAGTTAAATTATATTTTCACTAGTTAGATTATAATCTAACGGTATTGACAAATTCACTGCTACATATATAACAAAACAAGCAGGCCGTTAAATTAAGTTCCAAAAAAAGTTCCGTTCTAAGCAAACCATTAGCAAATGAGTCATCTTAGCAATCGAGATGCTTTGAACTTTAAAGTCTGAGCTGTTTGTTTCCTTGATATTACGCGCCAGAAAGGATGAGTAATGTCTATTGTCTCCACGAGGGCGGTTAAGTGAATCAGTGACTGAAAATAATTAACACTTTACTCTAAATTTTTAACCTGTTTAACGCATCACATGAACATTTTTTGTCCCTGAAAAATAGACGTCAGTTTCAGCTACCATCTCCTCGTTTGATAAAACTCTTCGTAAACCAAGCCATTTCTTCATATTTGGGAAAAGAAAAAATCGTATAAGGCTAAATCTGGTGAATACGCCGGGTGTAACAATAACCGTAGCGCAATTCGATTAGTTTTGATTTTGCAGACAAGTGAGCCGGACGGAACATAGTCATATATGTATAATTATTTTGGTCGCTAAATGCGGCCATTTCTTCGTCATTGAACCTGATTAACAATTCAGCATAGTAAGTTGGCTAGCCTTTTTCCAAAATTTATCTGAAAAATCCAATTGGCTTGACTGACCCAAAAGACCGTTAACATAAATTTACCAGCTCAGGAAACGATCTTTGTCTTTGGGGCGAGACCCCTGGTAGAAGTCCACTGCTCTGACTGTTATTTAATCCCGGCATAAGATGGGCCCATGTTTCATCAACTAGTATTAGGTGCCGAAGTAAAAAATGATTCTAATTGCCATTATAGACTGCGAACACGTTTTATGAGTTGTTACATGATTTCTTTCTTAGTCGACTGTTATTAAACGCGGCACCCATCTTGCAGAAAATTTCTTGTGCCCAGACTATCGTATAAAATTTAAAAAACTTGTTCGGTTGAGATGTGCTCATTATAAGCCATTTTGCGTTGCGTCACTCGACGGTCGACCAAAACAATGCATTTTGTTCATCATACCTATATTGGTGACCTTAATCGGTTTTCTTGGGCGCTCGATGATATTAGTGGTAATGGTACGTCCACACAATTCAGTAAAACACTTATTTACATTTCCATGAGATGACACAGAATCACTGATTTATATTTTTATCTTCGGTCTGTTAATTAATTTTTTTCCGCAAAAAAATTGTGTTTAACACTCTGAACTCTGCTTTCTTCAATTTCAAAAGATACTTAAAAGTTGAATTTGTATTTTGTTACCTTTTCATAAATTTGAAAAAAGAATCTTATTAAGTACATTAAAATAACCCAAGCTGAATACATACCTACTCTAATAAATTATCACTTATTTTATATGTGTGTATATATATATATATATATATATATATATATATATATATATATATATATATATATATATATATATATATATATATATATATGAGTAGTTCCATTACTTTTCGAATATTTTCTCGGGAGGGGTCAATCGATTTCGCTGAAACTTAAGATTCTTGAAATACCTTATAAAGTATCCCCACAAACCAAATTTCAGCCCTCTAATCCTTATAAGTCAGGAGAACGAGCCATTTGAAGGTTCGAAAATTACATTTTTAGCCTATGTTTAAAAATTCAGTTCTCCAATACTTCAAGCATAAATCGAATGATTTATGTCAGGTCTTGTTGAGTACATTCTCTAGTATGTAGAAAAAAATATAGTGTACCCCTAGACGGCTGAACTTTGTTTTATTTCACAATTAAAAACAATGACAATTCCAGTAAAATTACAATTTTCAAATCGTCACCAAAAATTTCAGTTTCAACCGATTTTCTTCTTTGAGGTCTCATTTTTTTCATTGATGTATGCCCTTTGAGTGATATTCTTCATAAGATCAATTTACATGCAGAAATCGGAAATATTTCATCTTAAAGTTGATGACTTTTCAAAAATCGCTTATTTTAACTGCTTAGTACACATTTCTGACTACTCCAAATTACATAAAAAATGCAGGAAGGTGTACTGTTTTATATCTAGAATAATCCCTCAAGTGGATTTTTTTGGCCCAAACTCTGGTAATTTCCTATAAATATTTAAATATTGGTAAAATCGATGAAAATCATTATTTTCAAATTCAATTATACAGTTGTTTATTTTTTCTTTTATTGGTTATTTTGGCCATATTAATTTATTACACCATTAAAATTACGTAAATGTAACGTAAAAAACTCAACAAATATTTTTTCAATATAACCTTCATTATATACTGCGTATATTTCACCTTCCGGCCATCACGGCCACACCACCGCTACAGTGGTGACGCACAACTGCCGCTACAAATATTTATAGGAAATTACCAGAGTTTGGGCCAAAAAAATCCACTTGAGGGATTATTCTAGATATAAAACAGTACACCTTCCTGCATTTTTTATGTAATTTGGAGTAGTCAGAAATGTGTACTAAGCAGTTAAAATAAGCGATTTTTGAAAAGTCATCAACTTTAAGATGAAATATTTCCGATTTCTGCATGTAAATTGATCTTATGAAGAATATCACTCAAAGGGCATACATCAATGAAAAAAATGAGACCTCAAAGAAGAAAATCGGTTGAAACTGAAATTTTTGGTGACGATTTGAAAATTGTAATTTTACTGGAATTGTCATTGTTTTTAATTGTGAAATAAAACAAAGTTCAGCCGTCTAGGGGTACACTATATTTTTTTCTACATACTAGAGAATGTACTCAACAAGACCTGACATAAATCATTCGATTTATGCTTGAAGTATTGCAGAACTGAATTTTTAAACATAGGCTAAAAATGTGATTTCCGAACCTTCAAATGGCTCGTTCTCCTGACTTATAAGGATTAGAGGGCTGAAATTTGGTTTGTGGGGATACTTTATAAGGTATTTCAAGAATCTTAAGTTTCAGCGAAATCGATTGACCCCTCCCGAGAAAATATTCGAAAAGTAATGGAACTACTCATATATATATATATATATATATATATATATATATATATATATATATATATATATATTTACAATTTATCAGTGGCGTGCACAGGATTATGAGACTGGGTATGCGGCGGAGTATAGATTTTCTTATATAGATTTTTAGCGTAGCCTCAGCCACGCGACGGATCTCTAAGCCGGAAACCATGCCAACGGAACATGTCTTAGATGTACTACTATTTATCTACATCTTCTACGGTAACGCAGAAAAAACAGCGGTCGGTCGTCGCTAACTAAAATATTATAACAGGTAACTACTTACCTAGTCAGCTGTATTCTAGGTATGTTTCCATGTTCAAGGTTCTTGTTATTTAAAATAGGTACTATTTCCCGATGTAAATATTTCGGCCACCTCAAATATCTTAAGCAAGTGAGTGATGGTTACAATACACATCCCTTGCAAGATATCCGATGTGGCCTTTAAAAGGCCGATTTTCATGTGATTCGCAAAATATATAAATACACTTAATAATAATAAATAAATAAATAATCACGGGACAAATTACACTTATTGATCTAACCCCAATGTAAGCAATTTATTTGCTTGTGTTATGGGTGTTAGTCAACGATATTAATACTTAGAAATACATACATAAATACGTTTACATACGTAATAAACACCCAAACCTGGAAATACAAACATTTATGCTCATCACACAAATGCTTGTCCCCGCCGGGGATCGAACCCGAGCCCCGTTGATTGCGTAGTCAGGGTTGCTAACCACTCGACCAACGGGGCGGCCAAATAATAAAACTACGGATTGGTAAAAAACAAACAAACTACTCATTCATTTATAGATTAAATCTATGCGCCTATCCTTTTTTAAATATGATTTTAGGATATCGTCATAGAAAGTTGGACTGCGTTTTAATTCTATCAATAATGCCTTTTCTATAGAAATCGTGGAAAGCTCTGTGAGTCGTTGTTGATTTTGTGTGTTTCTCAAATATGTGTGGATACGTTTTAAACACGAAAATGAACGCTCTGCCGATGCGCTGCTTGCTGGGATAGTCACAATGAATTTCGCTAATAGTAACACTTCAGAAAAAACTTTATTTAAATTGTCCTTATACAAATTTTGAATAATACTAAATACACAACTATTTGCAAATTGAGGTGATCTATAAATACAGCGCAATTCATTTTTTAATTTATCAAAATTAAAATTTGCTTGATAATTATTGGTGAACTCTCTGATTTCATTTTCAGGGAAATATTCACTATATTTTTTAAAATTCTCACAAGAAAGTAGCTCAATAAACTTTAAATTTTTAATGTTTTTATAGCGATTTCTTAATTCACTGACTACATTATCAATTATTTCAACAAAAATTCGCCGATAATGTATTTTTACATCATCGACATTGCGCTTTCTCTTAGGTGGTCCGGTAATGTGAACGGCGGCATCATAATAGATCTCGATCTTCTCTCTGAAATGTTCCAAAAATGACTCTAACTCTTTTATCTTTGTTACGCAATACGCGATGTCACTAGTTTTTTTTTTGCAAAACATCGTACAGAATATCAGTTTCTGTAAAAATATCTGCGAAAGATTTTAAAAGAAAATTAAATTCAAATTCTTTCATAATAAATAAAAATGAACTGACTTGTGTCAGTGTTTCACCATCCCAGTCTTGTGTATTTTCGTACATATTTTCGAACAATTCTAGGAGGTCGGTGGACGCATTATTAATTACATTAACCGTGCGTGAGTGATATGTCCACCTTGTTTCCGAGATACGAGGCAGCTTTTTCATATCGGCAAAGTTGTTATAATGGGCCATTCGCTTTGTACTGGTGTGAAAAAAAGCCGCGATTGATTTTATAATACTAAAAAAGCGTTTTGTTTCAGCAACTCGTTCAAACGATTTCGATAAAACTAAATTTAATATATGTGCTGAACACCAAACATACATAGCTTGTGGACATTTTTGTCTCACCAAAGCCTGCACACCATTAATTTGTGAGGACAAAACTGCTGCCCCGTCATAAGTTTGTGCGACTAATTTGGATAAACAATCGAACTCTTCTAAAATTTTCAAAATTATAGAACTCAAGGTTACAGCGGTCCGATCCGCGCTCACATCAACATATTTGATAAATCGATCTACTATTTCAGAATCATGAAAATATCTCAAAACTAATACTAATTGTTCACGGCCGCTAACATCAGGAGTCTCATCTACCATGATGGCGACAAAATCGGACTGTTTAATTTCGGCTTTAATGCGATCGATCATCACAGATGTAACGCTCGAGATCAAATCATTCTGCGTACGGTTCGACATACCCGTGAATGAGGTACTTGCACTCTGTAAATGGGTTTCTAAAACTCCATCATACTTGGCTAATAAATCTACTATTTCTAAATAATTACCCCTATTCAACGACGAAACTGACTCATCGTGGCCGCGAAAAGCTAATTCTTGTTTTCCCAGAAAGCAAACAACATCGATCAGCCTTTGAAAAATGTTTATGTTGCGATCGACTTTAGCATTATGCCTCTCAATATCTACTCGTAACTGACTGTTGATACTCATTTCAATACGAGATTTACCAAAAGTATTTAATTTTAAGCAGGCCTCCAGATGTTTTTCTGTATGGTCATGCTTCTTTGCCGCGGAATGGAAATTATTTAAATCTGAATATCCAGAATTAGTCCACACTGTATTAGAATTACTAAACAATATGCAAGGAAAACAAAATAATTTAATCGTATGGAGACAACCACACAGCCAGTCATACGTTTCATAACTTTTAACATGAAACTTGCGAGTTACATTTCCTTTTTGCTGGTTTAATTGTGATAACTCGGGTATACACCTACCTTTAGATACGATTTGAATCTTTTCACTAAATGACAATTGTGAGAACTTGTTACTTTTAATTTTTAGTAAGCACACATTATCAAAACATACGTCACAATCAAATAACATTTTAAAAAATCAAGAAACGCGCTAGATTAAACAAATCACTAATTATTTTAGATATATATAACTGTTTACTTTAATTATTTACTGTTTATTTAATTTAATTTACACACTTTCAAATGTTAAAATAATAATATCATTAATATATATTTTAAGAAAACATATACAATAATAATACACAATGCATATCACGTATCACACAAAAATTTAAAATGGCTTCACTTTTGTCAATAACATTTCAACAAATAAAACCTTACTAAACAAAAATGCATAATGTGAGCATACATTTTGTCAATAATATTTCGTCTATTATCTTTACCCGGATTATAGAACAAGGCCGCATTACCTGCTTTGTAACATAGAATCATTGTGTGAGTGAGCCAATTACGTGCGGATAGGTAATTATGTCTCGCACACATTTACAATGTGATGCAGCGGCTTGGCGGCCTGGCTTGGGCGTTCAATATTATTTATCGTTTAATAAACGCCTGGCAAACATAATGTTTGAGTGCTGTGCTTGCAAATAGGTGCTATTTAAAATTATTAGGCGTTTTTAAGTTATTATATTTTGTTTATTCATTTATTTATAAGTCATCTAAAACGTATGAACGTTTTATTAAAATAAAGGTAAAGCAATGCTTTTCTGCCTATAAGGAGCGCACGCGCCTGCAATTTATATTAAATTTCAATATATATCAATTACAATAAATTCGCAGTTTTTATACAATATGTGCAAAATTTTACACATTAATGTGCTAAACACAAGTGGTTTCAGTTCGCAACAAGTCGCAGCTTTGCTGGTAGTTGTAGTTTGTTGCGTTAAAACTTGTTTGTAGCTGGATTCACCAAATTGACGTAATGTATCGATAGCATTTGCCAAAACTTTCGTAATAAAAATATTAATATTCGGTTGCATGTATCCTTTTAGAAATTTAGATATTAGCTTCTCACATAATATGCATGGAATTGGCGTTTTAGCGAACTGGCCACTTTCATTTCAAATACCTGGAATTTGTTTAGGAATTCCAAAATTTAGGCTTGTTTATATTATGCCTTTAGCATTTATGCATACGTTAGTTTTCGCGCCATTTCATTTTTCTTTAAGAGGGTATTGTTCACAATATGGGAAATATAATATCACGCTATTTACGAATACTTGTTCACCATGACACCAAACAGCGATAATAGTTACTCGCTGAAAAACGAAAGATGTTATATTGACTAGCGTCCATCCTATGTCTTTAATGAACGATTGCTTGTCTAGGGCGACAGCCGACAGATAAAGTAAGATCGTTATGATCACCACGCTATGCACACTTCACCATTCTGTAGTAGTAGTATGTACTAAATACTAATATACATTAATATGCACTGAAAATTGATTTCTTACTGTATAACAGCTAAGTTAGAGATTGAAATAAATAGGCATAATGTGGGAACTCTGAGTAGCTAAAAAAATTATTTGTCAACAAAAGTTTTAATTGTAATTATACTGTGGATTATATCTATGAAACATTTTGAAACATAAGACTAAATGTAATCACTAATCCTTACTATAACAAATTATATACTGAATATGAAATTGCATTAAAATAAATAATAAATTAACTAACTTATTTTTTAACTTTAAAATTGTAAAATGTAGCGTGTTTATATCAAGAGAGTAATGAATGTGGAGAATTCTAGAGAAATCTGCAAGGATCGTGACGTATGACATTCAGTTCTCGCTAGCTACTCCGTAAGGAATCTTTCGTGAAGATATGTATGTAAAAATACAATTCTTCCTGCATTACAAAAGCTTTGTACATTATAAGATTGATGTTGCGAATTCCTGAATCTAAATATGTACCTAGTACATTTTTTATTCCAGCTATCCAGTGAACATCTGCGGGAGCCTTGCAGTTGCGGTCTAATATCTAAAAAGTGTGTCGGTAAAATCTTAGCTCAGAATCTTGTAAATCTTACTTAGTTTTCTGAGAATAACAGTTGTACTAAACACACCCAATGACAAGACAGCACAGACTACTAAGGAGGGAGAGAACTGAATGTTTTTGTTAACCTTTCCTAAAATCCAATTTTATTTAGCTACTATTCCCCAAGTTTAAAAAAAATATTTATTAAATGCGGACAAGTTAAGAAGTTGATATAAAATCTTACGGAATAGGTATATTAAACTTTAAGGTAATAACTAAAAAAAAACGATATGACGTATCGCCCGTGTTCTTTAGCACAGTTAAAGTTTAAATTGCGGAGGACTTCAGAAGCCTAATATTTTTAAATAATATAAATAAGAAATACACTAAATTAATAAAAATAAACATTATCCACGCTAAATTCATGAGACATTCATGATAATAATATACACACGTCATGTAGGTACCTATACTATTTTCTTTACGGCTAAAGTTAATTGTCAAACTTAAAAGAGATTTTATTGTGTACTAGCTGTGCCCGCGATTTCGTCCGTGTGGGATTTTTTTAAATAAAAAATAGTAGCCTGAGTTACTCCTTATTACATCAGCTATCTATCAGTGGAAGTCCCGTCAAAATCGGTCCAGCCGTTCCAGGGATTAGCCAGAACAAACAGACAGACAGACAGATAGACAAAAATAGTAAAAACTTATTTTGGTATGTCTACCGTGTATACATCCATATTATGCATTTAGTTAAAACCGGTTATTTTAATATTACAAACAGACACTCCAATTTTATTTATTTGTGTAGATTCTATGGTCGAATTTCGGCCGCAGACGATTGCTAGTTAACATAAATATGTCATCTGAAGCATTTCAATTTATCTAGTAGTAGAGTTGTACCCCGCTTTGGTCGATTCTACTTATATGTGCTTGGCATTATATTTATTATATCATCATAAAAAATCATAAAACCTTGCTTATTTTTTCGAAACGTATAGTATTTTTCATAACACTAAAATCTCTCGAGGTGGAAGTAGATGCTTATGTCACGGAAGCGTAGTGTCGAGTTTGTCGACCTTCAGGCGCCTGCTCCATACAATCACATGACTTTTATATCACGCAGACGTGTCCAGTATTTTCTTTATACCTATACTAATCGTTCGTATTATATGATGGACATAATGTTTTGTTTTGAAGGATAGAGATAAGGAGCATTATCTCTATGTTAAAAAGGGCCTGAAACAGGTTCAAAGATAGATGGGGTTGCTGTATTCGCAGGACCATTTTTAAATAGTGCCAAAAATATCTGAGGTAGAGGCAGCGACTCAGCAAACTTAAATTCTTTTAAAACAGCTCACTCCTGCAAGCGTATCACCTGACGTTTGCAATCCGCCAACGATCAGTGATGACTTTTAAACGTATGTAATGAAATAATCATCAAAAACGTCACCAACTGCTTGCTGGTCAGTGGATGCACTTTTTGTAATGTCACAGCAACAAAACTAATCGAGCAGCAACGACTGGCACTGATATACAAGGCTGTTATATGTCTTGCAATAACTAAGCAATTACGATAATTTCGCTTTGCGAGTTATGTGAAAACCCCGTCGATCATACTCTCCGACAAGCGCTATTTTGACTCTATGGTCGTATGAGCCATAAGGTTCCCAGAATCCCCGAAGAAAATGGATGAACTAATATGTTTTTAAACTTATATTACTCTTCTTATCTCTCTTATACTCTGTGAAACTCCTGTTTGAATTTTATAATAAATTAAAAATGGCGCCGGTTCCTTTCCGGGGTAGGCTGTATTACTATCGGTTTCTTGGCTAGCGAGATAGGTGGTAGCACCTATTGCATTTTCTTTATATTTTTTGCTGTTTTTAAACTTTAAAATGTAATGTTTATAATGATTACTTAAAATCAAACCACTTCTATTGTTCAACAATTCAAACACGATAGTTTTGAATTAAATAGCCAACCGGATTTACGTTTTACTGTGAACCTTAATTGGTAACATGGTTATAAAGCACCACGATCTTAACCAGTTTTTCCAAGTAAATTTTTGAGTTGCTGTAGTTCAGCCTAAAACATGCCGTATTTCAGGAAAAAAATAAAAAAAACGGGCTTATATTCTAAGTTTTTATACTAAATGCTTACAAAATAAAAGATACAGTATTAAAAAAGGAGGGGTAAACATTGTTTTGTCACAGAGCACTCTATCGCTTCGCATTAGTCGTGCAATACCGTATACAGTTATTAAATTTACTCGTCTCCGTATAAGTTTTCAACGGTACATGCAATTTGGGACTCATCGGCTGACTGCTTTACTGCTACATTCAAATAATGACAATTTGTTTGCGATTGGTAGCAGCAAAGTATACAATAAATAGTAGTAGTAGTCTACATTCACTGTCGATAACTTGGATATCATAAGCGTTATCAACTATACGTGGCAATTTTTGCGCAAGTGGCCAAATCGATGAACAGAAAAAGTCGCTAATGAGTTCCATTACACCAATAAATAAGGTTCTGTCATCATTTCCGGTTCAGGCCGTATAATTTTATACAGAAGGCTTTCAAATCACTGCTCTATGCCGTATTTTTGGTAATTTAGGTGTCCGCCCTTATAATACCGCAATTGCCGTATATGAAACATCACTGATCTCAACAAATCTTGAAAGATGAAACTGCACCTCTAACAATCAACATACTTGAGCGCTTATAGAGGGCGATCGACATGATAGTCTCGCCTAAATAAGATTCTAACCTTTTATCATTATTTTATCCCTAAAAATCACTAAAAATCTGTCGTCTCCTAATATTTCAGATCTTGCTTTTGTCTTGCACAGTAATAATAGAATAGTCTGTGGCATGTCTATTATATTCCAAATGCTCGGTAATACGACTACGCAGCTATCAGATGAGTCATTATTCACTGGCCGCAAGCCTTGCCAGTTGCCACAGCGGACATTCGATACCAATTACGGTTACCCAGAGCTCATTATACACTGTACCTATATTGTACATTTTCATAGTATCAACTGTCATAATATATTATCATATTATTTGCTACTGTATCATTGATTGAAAGTGATTCAAATAACTAATGCATTTTGTGCATTTTTTTAACAAAGTTGGGTACCTATAATGTATGCCATCAACCATTACTCAGTTTAGCCTTAATTAATCACAATGCTGAATGCATCTACTTTAGCTGAATAGTCATTAGCCGATTGATGAGGATTGACGATATACCCAACTCAATGTTCCGTGACGTACCTACGCACCACGAGTTACAGTCTCTTATTTCTTCAGCTTCTGCGTTAGTGTGTGCCACTAATTTGTTTTGGTTTAAACTAGTGTAAGGCAGCTGGTATTATTGTACGAATACACGGGGCTAAAAAAATCTCTGTCTCAAGGATTGCTACGGGCCTGACTTGCGGGGCTTGCGCAAGTAGACGAGTCTTGCGACCTAAATATTATAATCAGATAGTTCGTACATGCAATTAGAGTGTAATGAAATAGAAAGATTGGATAATAGTATCCTATCTACCATTATCCAGGCCTCGGGCTTATGCGGAGCCCTTTAGGCTCAGTCCGACCCTGTAGGCAGCAGTAGCTATGTATAAATGTATAAAGTTGTTAAATAAAGGTATGTTTTGTGTTAGGATTTCGAACTGATTATATGTATGGTAGTGCAGATGGTCTGTTATTCAAAAGGGACAAACGCGGAAGTAAAGTGATTTAGATTAGGTGCTGAGTTTAAGAGAAATAGGGGGTCAATTTCCCTCAGCCAGTGCTTGCAGTTATACAACGTTTTTTTTAAAATGTAGATGGACTAAATAAATAAGTAGTATATTATGAATAAACCTAACATTTTAATGAACTCTGGCGTCTAGACTCGAGGTTATGTTTACACTTCACATTTCTCTTATGCTGGGGCCGCACTTGCGTCTATCGTCCCGAAAGCCCCGTTTCCACTTTAATTAGTGCGAGTGTGAGTGTTTAATACAGGTGCTTAGTATTAAGCCAAAAATACGTGAAGATAGCCGTGGATCAGTGCGAGTGATTCGCAATCAGCGTAGTAAAAGTGAATGAGAATTGAAAGTGACAGAACAAGGATCCACCAGGAAAGCAAAATATATATGTACCTACGTACAATAAAATCAATTAATTGATGACTAGCTATATATGATATATATATATATATATATATATATATATATATATATATATATATATATATATATATATATATATATACATATACATATATTAGTCACGGCAAGAAAGTGGTGACGTAAAATCTTGAAAAATGTTTTTTAGGGTAGCCACTCTATATGTAAAGTGGGGATGTCAATATTTTTCTCGTGTACCCCACGTTGTATTGGGTATCGTTAAATACGTTTTTAAAAAATATTGTAGATTTTTGAAAACATCTTTTCGATTAGGGGATTCGTTTGTAAAATATCAAGCTTTAAATTGTTAATTTTTGTTAGAATTAAGTGCCAGCTCTGCTGTAGCTGCTCTAGCTCTGCCAGTTAAACGGTTGGTTTTGAGGGTGGGGAAAAAAATTATATGGTAGTAGTAGATAAAACCAAATTAAAAGGAAAGTTATCACGGCTTAGAAGGCTTTACAAGTTTTTGAATAATAGTCGACCAACTCACAAAATGTACTTGGAGAAGTTTTTATAGGCAGTAAACGACATCATATGTCGTTCACCGCCTATAAAAACTTTTATATATTATATACATTCCACAATATGACATATATATTGTAGAATGTATTGACGTTAAGAAGGTTAAATGTTCATAGTATGAAACAATAAAATCCTTCTTAGTCCACATTATTGTGATGGGCAACTTCGGAACCCTACATTGCGCGTGTCCTGACACGCAAATTACCGAATTATTATTATCTATTCAAGCCTAACGAATACTAGTTATTTGTATATATGTATTTTAGCCAGTTATCATTGCTAATGGTATTTTTAGCTCCGAATTGAGTCATCGATCGCTATTCACGCTCTGCTCTACAGGTTTTTTTCTATTTTGTCGGCTTGTGCCACAGATAACCTCTCTAGATGCCGCACAAAGTACAAGTACGCGATGATTTATTTGGAAATAATTTTAGACAGTGGGTCTGTGTAAACCTGCGTAACTGGCCTTTTCTGGACGAATAACGTGCTAAACCAGCGTTTAAGTTCGTGGGCCAAGAGTCCGCCATGTGAGAGTGAGACCATACCTACTTTGGCTTAGGGCAATATATTGACGCTGAGTAACCGAGTAGGTGGCGTCAGTATTTCGATTTTTTATTGACTCTTAACTAAGTTTTCAACTTTCTAGTGTTTGCAGACCAAAACATACGTGTGCTTATAAATTGTGATGTTTAAGATATAGTGGGCTCATGAGGATCGGTTAGAGGATGCGTCACACGTGTGTCACGCTTATGAGACTTGTCACATGTATCTATTATCAGCTGAAAACTCTTAAACGCACAGATTTTTCTGCTTTCACGAGATATGGCATATGTTATTATCGCCTGAGAACTTATTTTAACATTTGTACAGGTCAATAACCTAATATTATTCAGGTTGTTATTTCGGTGGTGCTTTAGCACGAATGCGCGTTTGATGTGTTCGATCCACATATAACATGCCACACATGAGCCAATGCAATATTTACATTATGCGGTATTTTAAGAGGTTTAAAGGCGATTCGTATAAGGCGAAGAATAAACTATTATCACTGCCATCGTGAATATTAGATAGTAGATTTCTACAATGTCTTGATCGGGTTTTTGATTCCAACACCTCACATTTTCCTGCCGCAATAGCAATTAGCGTCAGTGCTTACTATCGTGTTTCAGTTTGGCGGATAAGGTAGGCGGAAAGCTTAACAATGTGTCATGTTGCATTACATCCCCCCTACTATAATTGTTAAGTGACTAGACGATGGTTACCACTTACCATCAAGAGAGCATCTGTTTTCTATGTCATAAAAAGGCATGTACTTATATGTCAGTGCAAATGTACTGGGTATAATAGTGTAATACATGAATTTATATGTATTACACTATTATAACAAAACCTTATTTATTACTTGCAGTGGCCTTCGCTCTTTAGTCTGAAAAAACTTGTCTTCTATTTTTTTTCTTTAAGTGTTTCCTTACATAATTAACGATTATGTTAATTTATTCAGGAGTTACTTTTGTTCACATTGTATTTAAAAATGCTACCTCATTCATGCGTAGGTAGGTACCTATTTTAAATATATTACAATAAAAGATGAACTTTGTAACAACAATACAGAATTATAATTTATTTTGATAAAATTATCCTTCCTCCTATACCTACGTTTTAGTAATAACCTTAGTAGATGTTGGTAATTATAGCTGTCCACTGGGCTTAACAAAATTTGTTAAAATACATTTAATGCATTTACGCTAAATCCTTAAGAGAAATCCATCAATGTGATTATTTTAATACTTAAATTTTTATTGTTGCATTTAAATGAATTCATAAATTTTAAGTCATTACCATTGTCGAAAATACCTTTTTTTGTCGAAAATTACTTTAAAAAACTTACTTTTATGTTATTTTCAATTTCAATTTTAAATTTCTAATTTAGCTCAATTTATTTTCGTTCGCCGTCAAAATTAGGGCCACCAAAGTCAGTCACGATCCGATATTACCGAAAGTACTTTATTTATTATCACCGTCGTTTGTGAATTCGACGTGGTTCATGTTTCCTGAATCAATATTTAAATACGATAATGGACTGTAGTTCTAGTGTCACGACACGGAAAGGACAAATAATAATCGTCACCGTATTAATAAAAACAGGATATTCTTCCAAGTATAAAGTTGTGATTTTAATTTAAATGCAAAAGCATTTCCTCTTTACTGTATTGTCTCAAATATGCGCAAACAAAAGTTTCTAACATAGTATGACACGGTGTCCCAAATTACAAAGAACGTAAATGCTAGGAGAACGTAAATCAACGTTTCTAGCCTCAATCTCAGGGGGTAGTTAGAAAACCAAGAATTTGGTGCAAATCCCACCGATCAGCGTAAATATCAGGAGTGATATAAGAAATATAAAGATAACGCTAGGAGAAAGTAAATCAAGGTTTCTAGCCTCAATCTCAGGGGCTAGTTAGAAAACCAAGAATTTGTTGCAAACCCCAACGATCAGCGTAAAGATCAGGAGTGATATATGAAATATAAAGATATACCTACATTTACTTTGTATCGATTTTTTTAGAATTACTACCGGATTGCATCAATTTTTTAAGAATTACTACCGGATCGGAATGCAGCCACTCACTGAGAAGATACGGTGGAACAAACTCAACGGGCTTGTCTTTTTTTTCTCTATTCATATCAGAAAAGATATTTTTATAATAATTACAAGTTTAATTTATTGTGTTATCAAATTTTTTATAATTTACAAAGTTATTTCACCATTTACAAAATTTTACTGTATTCATTTTTTTAAGGCGACTTCAACAAACTTGTATTTCTCTCCATTAATATTTAATTTTATCGGCTAACATTATTTTTAATATCATAATAAGTTTTATCTAACAGCAAATCAGACAACTATTTGCGAAATTTATTTATTTCGAAAAGGATAGTCAAGGATTTCGAGACGTAATCGAGCGATTTAGCGGACAACTTCAACCTGTAACTTTTGCGTTACGGTAATGCGCGCGCATCTTAATCTTTCACTTTCATAATTTTTTCATAACGCGCCTAAAGATGTATGACTTCAAAAAACTGACATCGTTCGAATACGTAGTCCAAAGGCGGCATTACATTAGAACTTACTCGATACAAATTCATAAAGTGGTATTAACCTATGATGTCTGCCGTATAGATAAAAATAACGTTAAAACGAAAAATATAGGTTTCATATATATAACAGGCACAGCACACATGCTATTTTTAGCATCCAAAATGCGAGTTTTAGTGCTGCATCGCGTTTTAGCGACTGCATCGATGCTGCATCGCGTCTTAGCGAGCGAACGCGGCATCGGAATCGCGCATTTCAGCGACTGCTCCGATACTAGACCGTGTCGGCAGTAGTGTTATCGTTCGATAGACGAGTATCAATTATTTGCTGATTTGTAAATGTATTGCTTACCTTTACTAATTAAATTATTAATTTTATACTGATATGATATCTTTCTTTTTGGAGTTTACTCCTTAAGAATCGGTTTTTTGATATAAGGCGCCCGGTATGAGAAAAATGTGAGGAATAAAATCTACTGAACGAATGACCTCGTTACGTTTTTGTTGCGCAACTTTCTAATTTGGTGTGAGCAGTGCAGCTAGATCGTGCGTTTTTTTTGCGTCTGTTTTGACAATCGTACTTAAGGAGTAAACTCCAGTCGTGCGTCGGAGCTGACACACACAATTTTTTTCTTATAAAACAGTAGCAGTGACCAAAGTTGGTAGCACTAATATAAAAGATATACTGATCTTACTTTATGGTCTTTCTTGAAATGCTGTTAAAATATACTGAACAACTATTGATTGGCCTATTTAATTAAGCCTAAGACAAATAATAATCTCGATATTTATTAAAAGCTATCGATTTTTTATTATGTCATAATATAGCAAACATGCAAATAAATCTCCTGTTCAAAATAGACAATCATTGCCCATAGACACCAAAGATGGTAATTAGATTAGCAAAGTAAGTAATAATCTAAAAAGTTTGACTGTAAGAGTTTAGGCAAATATCCACCCGAAACATCGTCACGTCCACACATAGAACGTCATTCAGATTTCAGGGGACCTAAAATTTTTGGTTTTTTACGAACAAAATATTTTTTCTCATAACGATGTATCGTCTTTTTGCATAAAATAACCCATTTTGTGGTCACTCATGCGTTAAAAGTGGATTATTTTATACAAAAAGGCGTAAATCGTTATGACAATTTTTTTGTATGTAAAAATCAAAAAGTATCAGTCCCTTGAATGACACGCTTTTTTGGCTGGATATCTTTGGTTAGACGTGAACGCTGTGTTAAAATATGTTCACCTGTTGTGGAAGGACCTTATATTTGTCATTGTCGTTGATTACCTTAAATGTTCATGGTATGAAACTAATAACCTCTCTTCTTAATCCTCATTATTGTGATCGGCAACTTCGGATTACGCGTGGCCCGACACGCACTTTACCAATTTATTACTAACGTACGTACGTACGTGGACGTATACACGATACATATACCTACAAAAATAACATTTTTTACTATTTTTGTCTGTCTGTCTGTTTGTTCTGGATAATCTCTAAAACTGCTGGACCGATTTTGATGGGACTTTCAGTGGAAGATAGTTGATTTAATAAGAAGTAACTTAGGCTACTTTTATTTTAGAAAATTTTCCACGAGCTCAAGCCGTGCCGCGGGCGTCGCAGCAGTCGCAGGCATAGCTAGTGTAAAATAATATATATATATAATCTAAGAAAATTAAAAACGAACAAAGAATTCGATTTAAATGTTGGGGAAAGTTACTTAAAAAATAAAAGAAATAGGGATGTTCCGTTCACTGTATACATATTACCGCCCGGCCACGCGAACCGGCGTCTGCGGCGGCGGCGGCGTGGCGGGCGAGGCGAAAATTTGCGATCGCGGATTTTCAGGCTACGGGAACTTGCGTCCTCCGCCGTGACCAGTATAGTTCGAAAGCAAGATGACTTTTTCAACTTTATCTCGATATTGTTTAGAGGGGGGTAGTTTTGTACTTCAATACTTACTATTTGAAAGAGAGTATGTAGTACATGATTTAAATAAGAATCGGGGTATAGTATAGACGTTGAACTTTACAAGAAGTATGAGAAATACGTACTATATCAAGGCAACTTTTTGGAATGAGTGTCGAAACTCGAAACGATACAATATGTAAGTAAACAAAACGATAGTCCATTATCGATAGGGTTTCATTACCTTACTAAGTACAATACTATCAATAAACAGTACAATCGATAGCATCAATAATATTCATAATTAAAAAATAAACTATCAAAAGTATCGATAGTATTGCTATTTAATATTGCATTAATCACAATTACTATCGATAGTATCGATACTATCAAAACTATCGAGAGTCAACTTTATTCTAATGCTGACCGATGCTATCGATTGTATCGAATATATCGCTAAGCAATGCAATATTGTCTAACAAAACTATTGATAGAATTGATACTTTGTTTATCTCCAATGATTGATACTATCGACGCAATCGATAGTATATTTACTTGCAGCGTTCAATACTATCGATACTATCGACGTTATGGCGTTTCTAGATTAAAATTATAGATTTTTTGGCGACATTACTTATATTCTTATGAATATTCAACATTGATGGAAGAAAGAAAAATTTTATCTGTGGACTTTGTTTATACTTATGATGTGGTGACCAGCCTTACAAATTACTGGCCTAGTAAGTATTTGAAAATTAAAGTTAAAATTTTCATAGTGTATTTTCTCGGCAACTAAAACTAAATCATTCTGGTTCCTAGACTATACGCTAAGGCCGCCTCCATGCTCTGTACTGATTCATACATTTGTCTCACTCGCTAGCCGCGTCCCGCAACAAGCGCACGATTCGCTCGCCAAAAATCTTCCGTTCCTCCGCCGGTCGCTGCGTTGCGTGGCATATTTAGTACCTACTTCCCCATACATTTGTTTCAGATGCCAGACGCTCCGCCGTTCGCGCCGCGCGAAATATCGCAAGTGCGAATTTCCCGTGGCCAGGGCGTTACAGTCAACGCCATCAGGGCCTGGTCCGTGGAAACCGATGTATTATCCGCTTTAAAACGTTGCAAGATCGATACACATTAAGAATGCAACAATGTAGCTCTGTGTGAAAAACTAGGTCATTACGTTACTATAACTATATATACTCGATTCGAACATTCTAACTGTATCATAAATTGTAATAGGTAATAAGGTCCTTCGTATAACGTCTGAAGTCTGAACGAATAATATTTAAATTAATAAATGTACAAAGTAGGCACACAGATTAGTCTTAACACTTACGTTATTAGCACATTATTGGCTTGTAATATGGGTTTTAGTCAATGATACTACTACACAGAAAAACCTACAAATGTACTGAAATATTTAACCCCCCAGGTTCTCGCTTGGCAGTGGTCGCTTCAAGTATCGCTCTCGATCGCTTTATAATAAAAACTGCTTTCTATTTGTCAACACTTCCCTATTTATTCTCGAGGTAAAGTTCGACAACAATCGCGAATGATCGGCATTCATCTCGTAAACAATAACAATTATTGTAAACATTTTTTGATAAACAAATAAGTCCTTGTACACGCTATTTTCAACCTTATGCCCAATACTCTATTTGTTTTTTTTTTTTTATATCATAAGATAGCAAACAAGCAGATGGGTCTCCTGATGGAAAGAGTCAACCATCGCCTATAGACACCAAAGATGTTAATGGTGCGTTGCTATCTTGTGGCGAGGTCTAATGCCACATGCATAAGTTTACCGGCTACCTTACCCTCCAAACCGAAACACGACAGCGACAAGCACTGACGCTATTGCGGCAGGAATAGGTAAGGCGGTGGCACCAGACCCGGGCGAGACAATGCAGAACTAGGAGTAGCTATCTCTTTCTTTTATTTCTAGATCTCTCTAGCGTTCCAATTCTTCACGTTTCTAGATTAACAATATTATCACGCTATCACCTACGGGGGAGGAGCTGCGCGGAGTAAACGAAGTCCGCGCGAACGAAGTCGCGGGCAACAGCTAGTAGTAAATAAAGCAAAAGGGTAATAAATAAAGCTTGAAGTGACTACTTGTAAGTTGTAACGATTGCTTAAGGACCGATATGTAAATTAAATGTGGTTTGCAATTAACAATGCATTATGGAAGGCGATTAATAAATGTACATAAATTATTTTATTCCGACATTCAATAAGTAGGCCAGTATTGAAGTAATTTCAAATACTGATTCATTAAAGGTGTATAACAAAATGATACAAAATACTATCAAAAAAGTACAGGCAATAAATATTATATAGGTCTTTTTGTGTCTAATTAATATTATAGAAACCAAAATAAATGTAAATTATAGTCATACCTAAAATTGTAGTTACGTAACTTTAAGACATGTAAGTCCTTGAATTCCCCGTGTTGGTTCCCCGTGTGGTTGGTTGGTTGGTTAAAGAATAGAGCAACTACCGTTCTGCATGGTTCTGCCAGGCAGGTCGTAAAAGGCGACTGATTGGCTACAAGATTTTCACTCACTCGCCATGTTTACAATTTGAAATTTTGTAACTACGAATGTGATTACGTAAAGACAATGCAAAACAACCTAATGACAAAATTATAAGCAGTAGAGGTAATATATGCGAAGTAATTACAACAAAGTTAAAGTAAATAATAACTATAGAATACAATAATTAAAAAAAAAACAAACAAAAGAACGCAGCTGCTGTTTTATTAAAATCATCTACTTAAAAACGGTATTTAGAGTGGGTGTGACGCTACATAGAGTTATTCATTGTAGGACTCAAGGTAAATCAACCAAAGCCAAGTAATTTCGACGTTTTGGGGCGTTTGAAGTTAAATCGAGAGACGTTACCGCCCGGTCACGCGATCCGGCGGCGGCGGCGGCGCGGCGGACGCGGCGAAAGTTCGCGCGGCGCGGATTGCAGGCCACGGGACTTGCGTTTTTCGCCGCGACAGTATAGTTCGAGAGCAAGACGACTTTTTCAACTTTATCTCAATATTGCTTGGAGGGATTTTGTACTTCAAAATTTTAAGAGAATGTTTAGTACATGATTTAAATAAGAATTGGGGTATAGTAAAGACGTTGAATTTCACAAGAAGAATGAGAAATACGTACTATATCAAGACAAATTTTTGGAATGAGTGTCGAAACTCGAAAACTTTGATTTATAGTGTTGCCACTTGATAGTCCACTATCGATAGTGTTTCAGTACCTCATTAAGTACAATATTATCAATAAATAGCAATACAATCGATAGCATCGATAATTTTCATGATTAAAAAATAAACTATCAAAAGTATCGATACTATCGATAGTATTGCTATTTAATATTGCATTAATCACAATTACTATCGATTGTATCGATACTATCAAAACTATCAACAGTTATAATACTGACCGATGCTATCGATTGTACAAACTATCGATAGTATCGAATACATCGATAAATGCAATATTGTCTAACAATATCATTGATAGAATCGATACTTGTTTATGTTCAACGATTGATACCGTCACAATCGATAGTTTATTTAACTTGCAGTGTTCAATAATATCGATACTATTGACGTTATGGCGTTTCTAGATTATAACTATCGATTTTTTGGCGACACTACTATAATTCTATTATTATGATTATTCAACATTGTGGGAAGAAAGAAAAATTGTATCTCTGGATTTTGTTTATACTTATGACTAGCTGTGCCCGTGACTTTGTCCGTGTGCGATTTTTTTTTAAAAGTAGTCTAAGCTACTTCTTATTATATCAGCTATCTACCAGTGAAAGTCCGGTCAAGATCGGTCGAGCCGTTCCAGAGATTAGCTGGAACAAACAGACAGACAGACAAAAATCGTAAAAAAAAAAAAAGTGTAATTTTGGTGTATGTACCGTGTACACATCCATATGCATTTAGTTAAAACTGGTTGTATTAATACTACAAACAGACACTCCAATTAATTTGTATTGATGTATAGATAAAAAGTAGACTAAGTTACTCCTTATTACCTCAGCTACCTACTAGTGAAAGTTCCGTCAAAATCAGTCCAGCCGTTCCAGAGATTAGCTGGAACAAACAGACAAAAATTGTAAAAAATGTTATTTTCGTATATGTACCATGTATACATCCATATGCATTTAGTTAAAACCGGTTATTTTAATATAACAAACAGACACTCCAATTTTATTTATTTGTATAGATGTGGTGACCAGACTTACAAATTACTGGCCTAGTATTTGAAAATTAAAGTAAAAATGTTCTTAGTGTATTTCTCGCCTATATCGCCTGGGCCGCCGCTATAGCAGCGGCCCTCGCCCCGCACCGATTCTCGGGCGCCGTCGGTCGCCACGCCGCGTGGCATGTTTAGTACTTTCCCATACATTTGTTTCAGGCGCCAGACGCCTCGTCGTTCGCGCCTCGCGAAAAATCGCTGGCGCGAATTTCCAGTGACCAGCCCGTTAAATGGAGTTTACGCTGTATTATATACATTGTGTCGATAGATGATCACTAGTATACTTCTTCTACAGAAAATGAAAAAAAATCACATTGATTTTTAAAGATCTTTAGATGTTTCACAATACGAATGCTAATAAACTATACTAGAATATTACTACTACTACTAGATACATTTGCTATGTAAAAACAATTAGTTGTTTATACAAACAAAACGAATCGGAGGTTTAATATTCGATTCTTTTTTTAAAACGAAACATAACTATTGATAGTATGTTTTACTAAAATACCATTCAATCTATTTCCTAGTTGATATTCAGTATGTTCATTAGCTACATTCATTGGCCGAGCTATTTTCTGTCACGGCCAAAACACTGAGAATAGTTTGAGTTTTATTGCTAAAGCAATAAAATAGGCAGCATGTTTGTCAGCTTGCCACGATAAATAATTAAAACTCACACGACGATTTACAATTTTTCATGTATAGTTTTAGATGATAATGTGTTTCAGTAAAAAACTCTTAAGTTTTGATTGAAATGTACATTTTTTTTTCACTGTTTCCTAAATGGCGTCGAAACACATACATACGCATCTTAATGCCCAATTCCTTACGGGGTAGGCAGGAAGAATTGATTTCCATTGCTTGCCGAAGATGCAGGCTGACTGCCTACACTTTATCAACATTTTCATAGCAAAATGTTTGTTTCAGGAGACTATTGTCCGCATTGGTTTAATTTGACAATAATATAAATCAGAAATTAACAAGTATTGACTTCCCAAAATAACTCCATCAACATTCGTCCTTGCTCATAGTGTTAGACTATATAGGACAGCAAACAAACAAATGATTCTCTTGACGATAAGTGATTAGTTCCATCTCCGTGGCTTGGCGCATCGCATGCGCAAGTTTACCGTCCACTTAAGCCTTTAAACCAGGTAATATGACAACGACAAGCACAATCGTTAAAGAAGTAGAAATAAATGTCCTAATAAAGAATTTATCCTTAAAGCTCATCACATGGTTAAGAAGATTCTATAATATTTGATGTTAAGATGCCCTAATATAAAATATTATAGTATCTTACCGTATCACACACGGTTAAGATACGATAATATTAGTCTGCGACGTTGGAGTTCTATATACAGGTTGATTAACCATGAGTGATACGGCCTTACTTCTTGATTTGTTAGCCAGCTCCTCAGACAACGATTTTGATATAGAATAATATGAAAAATATCCTTCTTGACTTATAAGTGGTGTAACTAACACGACTTTTTTATATATATTGATGTTTTGTATAATTTTTTTTATTGATGAAAATATTAAAACGTTATATGTTCTTTAATAAATCAGCAATATTTTTTGAACAAATGTTTTTTTTGCTGACATTATTAATTTCACACTTGTGATATGAAGTTAATAACAAGCGCAATCATATTCGTAGTTGGAACGCATAGTAACTATTATATTAAACTAGATGCACCGTGCAGCCCGCTACATTATAAATTTTTTTGGTGAATCCCGCGGAATCACCAGCTTTTTTGGGATAAAACGTTGCCTATGTACTATTCCAAGTCATCATCTACTTTTGTGCCAATAACATTCAAATCCGTTCAGTAGTTTTTGCGTGATTGAGTAACCAACATCCATCCATCCAAACATCCCAACTTTCGCACGATGTCAAATATCGTCGATGTAAAAATCACGATTGACATTGCGCGGCGTAAAAAAATAAGAAAAAAATAAAAAAACGTTAACTTTGTATTTCCCACAAAAAATGGATAACCATCATAACAAGAACGTAAAAATGGCACGTTATCTTAATTTCTCGGTGCACCGTCCCTTACACGTTGTATAATAACAGTTTTTGTTTAAAATAAAAGTCATAGCAAAACACTGAAGTTCGATTAAAAAAAGCTCGTTGAGTGGTTGATAAATGAGGTAACTTTAGCGGGATTCCCGTATATAATAAATAATACATATAATAAAATCGTAGGAAAGTCAAAACTGTACATTGAATATTTTTTTAAAAGAATACTTGGGGCGTGATCTACAATCGATATCGAAGCCAAAAATATAGTTTTTAGAATTTTTGTCTGTTTTTCTGTATGTATGTCCGGGGTAAACTCAAAAAGTACTGCACGGATTTACTTTAAATTTTGCATGAATATTACTAACAGGCCGGGTCAACATATAGGCTACATGTTATCACGCTATCACCTACGAGGAGGAGCTGTGTGGAGTAAATGAAGTCCACACGGACGAAGTCGCTGGCAACAGCTAGTAATTCTATAAAATACTTACATGACCTCGCTCGCGCGGACTTTTTTTACCTACACTCTAAAAATTACAGCCATTTAAAAAAAGTGAAAATCAATACTTTTCATGATTTTTCAAGTACTATGACTACAAAATGTTTACTTAGCTTAATTATTTTGAACCTAATTTTTTTTTCTAAATCAACTGGGATTTATTTATTTTTTGTTTATAGTCCACTAAATGCGCCATCTTTTCATGCCATGTGCTGAAATAGCGTACAGTACCCGGCGATAAATATTGCACATCGACCTTTGGAAAGAGACAATCGGCTAATTTCGGCTTCGTAGAGCGTTATCTCTGTCGCACAAAATACAAACAGTCCGGTACCTATTAGGAGCTGTTAAAACAAGTATGATTTGCTTCTTTTGATATTTTTATTCTTTGTATAAAATACACTAATTTTTCTATAAGTGATGGCTTTAGGTTGGGGTAAAATAAAATAAAAAAACATTTTTACATTATGTTTACGTATTTAATTATTTTGGAACATTACAGCTTTAGTGTACATAATAAACACCATTATACCTATTGCTAAAATGAGACATTGCAATAAAAATAATAATAATTCTAATTCTCAATTACTTCCATTTCACTATCTGTGCTCTCAAAGAGGTCAATATCACTGTCACTATCAGCCGTATTTATTACTAATCTATCAGTGTAATTGTCTAAACTGTGTTGAATGCTTCTATATTCATTCTCACATTTGATTGCATGATCGCAAACCTTTTTCCACTCTTCAGCGCCGATCATGTTTACTTTTTCAGTCAATAATGTTTTTACTGTAGTTAAGTTCATACCCACATTTCTAGAGGCTACATAGCCTTTCAGTTGAGACCATATATTTTCAATTGGATTAAAATCCGGATGATATGGTGGCAATCGCAACACAGTGTGCCCATGTTCGGCAAGTATTTTGTCCACAGAAAACTCTGTATACCTCTCCTTGTGCTGACATATAATACCGTAAATCTGGGTTTTTGTTAATTTTGGATCAACTGGAATTTCATGTCTGTTTAACCAGTTGATCATTTCCCGTTTAATGGTGTTTGAGTTGGGGGGTCTGACAAATCATCTCTACTTAACAGCGCAGTCGGTCTCACTCAGTCTCATGCGCGTAGATAATGCTCTCACGCTCCCACTCACAGAGATATTAAAATTTAGTTTAGGGGATGATTGGCCCCTTGGATCGGTCTGTCTTCTTGTCAAAGGTTTTAAAATTGTTGTCGGATGAACATATATAAAAATGGAGCGTCAGAATTTACGTGAAGTTAACTAATTATTTTGAGACCCTTAAAGCGTCTGCCAAGCAATATGGCCGACGGAAAGTGTCTGGGAGTATTGACAATTTATTTTTAACTATACACTCGAAAACATATATGAAAATCAGCCATGAGAATTTACGTAAAGTAAGTAATGTTTTTATGTACCTTGATTACCTGATACCTGGAAATTGGCCGTTTGACCAAGCTAGCAGGTAGGCATACGATCATAGTACATACTAACACTATTCAATCGTCCACATTTCATCCGTCAGAAAATACGTGACGTCTGGCAGCTCTGGGATCTTGGACTAATAGGTCTGCAACGCTCAGCTTTCAATTCTTCCCTGCCTCTAGAACCCTGAGTATATTTTTCGCTTAATTTAGATGGGATCAGCTCATAAGCATACGCAATACGTTCCTATTTCCAAACAAAAAATGAGCCATTCTTAGTCACCTTAATAATATAGCGTTTTTTTATCATTGTATGATGATGATAAAAATAAGATAAAAACTCTATCTATGAGGAAGACAAGCATTAATTTAGAAAACGGTTCTTTTATAAATAATAATCATTATTATTAGTGATAACTATTACGTTTGTATGGTAAATGACTGTTCGCAGAGCCCTAATTTTACAGAGGTTTTCTGGTCAGACTATGGTTATGATGCTCGTGCTAAATGGATACAGTTCTACTTCAAATGAGACTAACCAATTAGAGCCTCGGGTACTTCTAGGGTTGCCAACCAGCACGGTTATATATATTATATAGTGTTGTACTGTATTTCGCGACTCCGTACTATATACTGTCAAAGAAATATATAATTATAGTACGCGGAAATTCAATATTAATAATTAAATATTACAATAGATCAATGTTTATATGTTGCATATCTTTAATAAAAATAAGCTTTTGATTTGTAGTAATTTAAAAATTGACTGCGACAAAGCTTATGCTAGTTTTATTGAAGACATTTTTTGAAGTGAAAACTTCTTTAGGCGCGTTGAGCGTTTTGGTAGAGGGTAAAATCCTCGGTTCGCGTCACCGACATGCTAATGATAATAGTATATCTATAGCTATGTTTTGCATATAGTTTTAATTACTCTCAACTTAATAGTTCCGTTTTCACTTCTATCGGCAGTCTTACGACTGCTACTGTTTTTTTTTAAATTCAAGAAGTGCAAAAAAATATAGTTACTTAGTTAAAAAATAAATCAGTAAAAAACATAACTTTGTCTATTGTTTATTCTTTCCTACTAAAATACTTTATTTTTGAAGCATATTCTATCTTTTTTATAACTTTTATAACTACATTCTGACAAGAAATGTTGGCAAACCTAGGTACGTCACACAAGATTTTACTCTTAACCTACTTTTTTTATATCATAAGATAGCAAACAAGCAGATGGGTCTCCTGATGGTAAGAGTCAACCAATGCCTATAGACACCAAAGATGTTAATGGTGCGTTGCTATTTTGTGACGATGTCTAATACCACATGCATAAGTTTACCGGCTACCTTACCCTCCAAACCGGAACACCACAATGACAAGCACTGACGCTATTGCGGCAAGAATAAGTAAGGCGGTGGTACCAGACTCGGGTGAGATAATGCAGAACTCTACCACCTAGTAAAACCACCACCACCACATACTACTGTAATTCTGAATTTTGGTGTTATAAAAGAAATGTTGATTCTATTTTTGAGGATAAGGCGGATTGGACGACTTGTCCAATAGTGTCGGGAAATAAGAATTTTACTATATAAAAAGAATTTGAATAACATACATAATTAAGAATCAAACATTAAGGTTTAGGAACATTAAACTACAATAAACATGTTGCTGCCAAAATATCAAAATAAACTTAATTAAGAATAGTTATTTTGCTACTTAATCGTGAATATGAATTCTTAGTTAAGTAACAAAATAGAATCACTTCGTTTCATAGTTGTTCAATAACAATCTTGCACAAGACGACGTTATTTTGTTTATAAATACCCTTTACGAAAGCTAGTTTTATTACCCTGTATGTCACGTTATTTTAGGGGTTTTCTATAGCCCGTAACAATGTGTAATAGTTTCTTTTGGTGTTTTTTATAATATATACATAAATATATATGATAGGATATGCTCACCCCATTATATATACGTGTAAACAATAGATATATGAGCAAAATAATTGCTTTTGTAACTCACTACTGGTTGGTGAGAGAGCAAGAGGAGCGCCACTACAGAAGCACTGCCCAGTAGCTACTTACAGATTTATAAAAATACGCATTTGTAATTTGAGGACGGTCCTGACGAATCGGGAGCGAGATCAGAAAATGACTGGACTCTAGTATATAAACATAGCGAGAAATTTCGCTCAGGTATTCTAGTCGGAAATCGGAACTAGCGAAAAATATAAGAAAATAAATAGTGCCAGCTAGAATCTGAAGTGTGCCCTTCATTTTTCAAGAACGTTCTTCATTCTTTCAGCAACAGTTTTATGTAGGCGAACTCTAATTTGTCAAAAACGAAATGTGGATCTTGAAATTTTATTTTGGTTCAAAATTTTTAACAATTGCTGCTATTTTTGAAAAAAAAGGTGGGTTCTAATTCACGTGTCAAATCTACCTAGTCGAAAGATATTTCTGTCATTTGAGATTCGTATTAATAAAAAAAAAAATTTCATATAATTTTTATTATACTGCTTCTGCCTATAGTCTTTTACAACGATGGCGTTTCAATGAGACCGATACTCGACAGAGCTCATAGCGATCACTAGATTCAGATTAGATCGTTAGAGATCAATAGATTCGATCGCTACAACGCGATGCAACATCGATGCAGTCGCTAAAACGCTCGATTCGGTTGTCGCGACCGATGGCAGAGATTCGCTAAAACGCGATACAGTCGCTAAAACGCTCAATTCGGATGCCGCGACCGATGGCAGAAATTCGTTAAAACGCGATGCAGCATCGATGCAGTCGCTAAAACGCGCGATACGGATGCCGCGTTCGATCGCGGAGAGTCGCTAAAACGCGATGCAGCATCGATGCAGTCGCTACGTATGCAACGCGCGTTTTGGATGCTAAAAGTAGCATGTGTGCCGTGTTTGTTAGTCCAGCGAATAATTTCTATTTTTCAACCGAAAAAAAGGTTATCAGTTTGACATGTACGTAATCGTACATCGGGTGCAACAACGTCCCAATTGCAAAAATTATCTAAATGAGTTTTTGATCAGAAATGGTGTCAAACATGCGTCTAAATCCGGCGCAACAATACCATAAAAGTAATTCCTAAGCCGGTCCACAGAGAGCGTGGATGTCGTTGTGGTTTTGGTGGGTTTTTGTAAGCGCCTAGTGCGAGATCGTCTTAATTAGTCAATTGCACACGATTCCCATAATTTGTTAGTTATGACGTTTTTGCACCAGGTGTACGGTATGTGATGTTGTTGGAATTGGATAACATTTGAGTATCATGGTTTGTTTAGGCGTTCAAGCACGTGTACTAATTTACATAAGTGTATGTACAACGCGGTCACATTAACTTGACGCATCTCTGGAATGTAAGGCGGGGCTTCCCTTAGCTCGCCCGGTTAATAATATAAGTCAGTAAGGCCATGGTTAGCATTTTTGTTACCGTAGATAATTTGGTTAATTTTCTATTATTGTTATATTGTTTTTGGACATTATTGTTACGTTTTGCGCCAAATGACGTCATCAAAGGCATGCGTCAAGTTAATCTGACCGCGATGTATGTATGAACTTTTCAGGATCTAAAACCCATATCGCGAAAATTCTTTTTACTTTAGTTAGGTAGGTATATTCCACCTTAGGGAACAGTCCAACTTTCAGTAGTTTTTGAGATATGGGAGTTGACAGATATTTGAAGTCGGTTTAATTTTTTAAATAACTATTATTTAATAGAAAGCACCATTTGATTTTATTAATGTTGTTATATTTCCTTGTTTCAGGTTTAGCTCTCCTAATAGCAGGCGGCGTCCAATACTCAAACTTACCGGAAACTGCTACACCGCAAGAGACCGATAACGGGTTCGGAGCTCTCATAGCCGGAGGCGTTATACTGTGTCTCGGATTATTATTAGCAGGTCAGAGTCCTTTCTCTTTACGTATTATTATATCCTTTGGTTTAACATGTACCTGCTTTTATAGAGATATTAGATGACCAAAACTACGCCTTGCTTGAATCTCAGAAATTAAGGATTTTAGTTTTTCTAAGAAATTTATTTGAAATTATAAGCGACTAGCTGCAGCGTGCAGCCCGCTGCATTATAAGTATTTGGTGAATCCCGCGGGATCACCTAATTTTTCCGGGATAAAATATAGCCTATGTGCTATTCCAGATCATCATCTACCTGTGTGCAAAGTTTTATTCAAATCCGTTCAGTAGTTTTTGCGTGATTGAGTAACAAATATCCATCCAAACATCCATCCTAACATCTATCCAAACATCCAAACTTTTACATTTATAATATTAATAATATAGATTAGCCCAAACGAATCTTAAGTTCTCAAGTGATGCGGTTATCAACTAATAGCATTTTTAATTTTATTTACGTCGATTTTCAGCAACAGAATAATTGTGGTAATGAAGAATGGTACTAGGTATGCCAAATCGCTTGCAATTTTGTCTCAGTAAAGCCTGTATGTATACAAATACACTAGTTTTTGTTGTAGTAAAAAATACCTAGTAGTTTTGATTTTATAGGCATTCAAAGTTTCGAAAAATATCAAGTCTCGCTAACAGCCACGTGACCGCTTGTGACGTCATGACACAACGTGCCGCGCCTCGCTTAGTATCAAATCAAGTCTCCAGCGGTTATAGTATAGTAAGGTGTAATAGCTTGCGCAGTATTTTGTTGTTTTCGTCAGCGTATTACTTTAATAGTCTATTAATAGTAAATATTATTCGATTAATAAAATGAATGAAGGATTCGAAAAAGGGCAATCGGATATTTCACCTAAAATAGATGGATTAATTGTTGCGCATTATTTATCAACAAATAGTGATTAAATAAATAAATAAATAAATATTCACGGGACAAATTACACTTACTGATCTAACCCCAAAGTAAGCAAATATTTGCTTGTGTTATGGGTGTTAGTCAACGATACTAATACATAGAAATACATATATAAATAGCAGAATATATATAATAAACACCCAAACCCGGAAATACAAACATTTATGCTCATCACACAAATGCTTGTCCCCGTGGGGGATCGAACCCGAACCCCGTTGATTGCGTAGTCAGGGTCGCTAACTACTCGACCAACGGGGTGGTCATTTCGTTGGCGCCGAAATGCGAGGAAGAAAAATGCAAAGGTAAGAAAACTTTCCTTGCTAGTACTTATGCTTAATAGTTTATCTGTTCTAAATTATTTTATCAAAACAAAATACCCAACTAATGTCGTAATGAAAGAATGCAACTCAAATAATAGAAGGACCTACCTACCATTTTTTTACGTTAAAGACAACAAATATGTATTAGTTTTGGAGCTATAGGTAGGTAGTAGCTATACGTAGGACGTAGGTATATGTACGTGTATAGGTACCTACCGTTCTTCTTAATTTAAATAAATACCTCGGGAACTCCATCCTTTCATACGCTTGCGTAGCGTTTGCCCATCTCCCCCGTACGGTCTTGCATCCGTTGCAAGTGGTACAAAATAAATTCCTGCGTATTGCCACGGGAGCACCGTGGTATATGCGCAACGTAGACCTCCATAACGATCTTGAATTGCCGAGCTTAGCAAAGCATTTCAAAGACATCTCCGAAAGATACTTCGATCGTGCCATCTCGCATCCGAACCCACTGGTGGTAGCCGCGGCTGACTACATCCCAGACCCTAATCCCGATCCCAAACTACGTAGGCCCTGCCACGTTCTTACCGATCCCGATGACCCGATAACTCTGGCCAACGGTTTACACGATAACACTACACACCTACATTCGCGACACCGTCTCCGCCGGCGGCGACGATGACCCCTGTTTCGCCCTTCGGCGAACCGAGCCCAAGGGCAAGGTTCGGCGGACGGACAAAACAATGCCACTAGCCCTCATCGCAAATCACGACCCCACCCTAAGCCGAGGTTCGGTCTCACAGGAGACACCCTTAGGGCGGAGGGCGTACAGCCCTACACCTTTAAATTCTGGCTGAGCACTCTGCTCGCCCCCGCGACTGGTGAAGCTGTAACAGCCCATAAGGCTAACAGCAATAGAGACATTCCGAAAAAAAAAAAACCTCGGGAACTGTACATTTTCCCAGAATTAAAAGGAGCCGTGAGTTATTCCAGACTTCGTCCAGATCCGTTCAGTAGGCACAACTCATGATTTCCTAGTATTTGGATTGGACATTTTTTTGGAAAAGTATTGAGGTGTAATTTCGACGGCACGTGCGCGCGACCGCGAGCGCCGGCCGCCGAGCGAACTAGACTGAGCGTGTTGTGAGATGACGTCACAGCGTCAACGGCAGCCAGCGTCGTGCGGTTCAACTTATTTTACTTCTAAATCGGAAACTAATTGACGTATCGAAGTAATTCTTTCACTAGTATTTTTTATTTTTCACAGAGAATATGGAGTGCTAATAATCAAAATTAGTTAACATTCTTCATTTAAATACTTCTCGCAGTAGATATGTGTGACAACTCACAAATATAGTGTTACCTAAACAGAAAAAGCGCCACCACTATCAAAGTCAAAGAAGACACCTGCAGGGGCATTATATCTTTTTTATTATGAAAATGAATTACCGTCTCGATGAAAAAACACGACGATGCAATATGCATAAGTTTATCAGCTACCTTACCCTTTACACCATAAGTCAACAGTGATAAGCACTAACGCTATTGCGGTAATAACTTGTTTTATCCACTTCAGTAAAGATTTCACTAATCGACTGTTATAAGACGGTTGAGTAAAATGTCTGCCATGCCTTTAAACATATTCAATGTCGAATGCCTGTAACAGATTTATTTATTTTAGAAAAGTTTTAATGAACAATTGAGTGCCATGATCGCGGTCCAGACGAAATTGCCTTGTTTTCTGCATACACCGCACTTGATACTGCCCTCGGAGAGCATCCGATTATGTGATCATAATACGTCGATTTTGGTCATGCCCGGTACCTTATACAGGGTATAACAAAAATAAGCACTAACTTTCAAGGGTATACGTGTACATGAACTAAACAAACACCTGGTAAAATATTATACCAAAAGGCACACATTTTTTGTTTCATATAAATTTAGTAAAATAAGAAATTAAAGTTTATTTTCACACCCCTACCTTGAAGATGGAAGTGATGTGACGTCAGCAACACGTTGAATGAATAGCGTGACGCACACATAGACATGAAGAATACCGCGTACTTGTACTTACACACATTTAATAAGCAATTTTTTACATATCACTTTCGTCACTGATTAATTATTATACATTAATCCAAATTCACTATTTACAGGCAATAATAAAACAACACTGTCTTCAAATTAATTTATAAGTAAGGTTCAAAATGACCACCACCCTTCTCAATGCAAAGAGCAGTTCTGCGTAACATTGATAACCTTACATTATGCAACATATGTGGGGTTATGGACCTAAATGCTGCATTAATTTTACCTTCCATCTCTTCACGTGTATGACATTCCACAGAGTAAACTTTATTTTTCACATAACCCCATAAAAAGTAGTCTAGGCACGTGAGATCTGGAGAACGAGGTGGCCAAGGCACCGGGCCACTTCGACCTATCCACTCTGCAAATCGATCGTTTAAATAATCACGCACAGGGCGTGCAAAGTGAGCGGGTGCTCCATCGTGCTGAAAAATTATATTACGGTATACATTCAGTGGAAGATTTTCCAGATGTTCTTCTAAATCCTCTCTCAGGTGTTGTAGGTACCTTTGAGCGTTAAGACCCTGAGGTAAAATAGTCGGCCCCAAAACATAGTCCCCAACGATGCCTGCCCAGACATTAATTCTCCACTGGTGCTGAAAGCTACTTTCACTCGAGGCATGCGGGTTATTATGTGCCCACACATGCTCGTTGTGCAAATTGAGCACACCATTTCTTGTGAAAGAAGCCTCATCTGTCCATAAAATATTAAAAGCAAATTCGGGATTTGCTTCAGCACGGTTCTGGTACCACCTACAAAAGTCCATTCTGGGCATATGGTCTGCAAGTCCTATCTCCTGAGTCCTTGAAAAATGGTAGGGATGTCGTCCATCATCCTGCAGAGTACGCCACACCACCATATGGTTTACATTTAACATAGCACTGCATCGGCGTGTGCTGGTCCGAGGATTCTCGTCAAAATGATTTAGAATTCGAGTCTCAATAGCAGTACCTACTCTTGAATTAGGACGTCCAACGTTTCGTTCGCGGTGGAAGGAACCAGTACGCTGAAGTCGTAAACACATGTTACGGAATACTGAGTACGGAGGTAAATGACGTTGTTCTGCTGGTGGCCTTCCATCAATAAACCGTTGTCGGTAAATCTCCCTCGCTTCATTAATGCTACCATTCCTAGCAGCACCAACACATAGCATCATTTCGTAAAATTCACTATTAGTGTAAAGGTGACGGTCATTATTATTTCTACGTGGCATTTTTAAAATCGCGATTTCCAATCAATGGGTATTAAGTAAGATTCATAAAAAATCGGCAATAATAGCAATAGTTACGCTCTCCAAAGACAAACGGCAACTGAATAAAAAAATAAAAATTCCTTTACAATTATCTAGGTACTTTTCCGAACTAATTAGGGTTCAGTGAAACAAATTTAAAAATAATCTTCTTCATCTTAGAGTTTATTCCGGTTATTCTCCACGCTTGCGCTAGGAACGAGTTTGAGTTTGCCGTAGCGACTGTCGTCTAACCTCCGAACCTCTCTGGAGGAAGCCGGTGCCAGGACCTCTTTCATTGTACAGCAGTCAGGTTGTCTTGGGTCCCGAAGGTGGTGGTGGGACCCCTTGCACCATAAATAAAAAAAAATCATTTCCCGTGTTAGTTTGAGTGCCTTAAGAAGAATTACCCTCCATTCTACCAGGCGAACTGAGAATCGAACCCAGTACCTTACGAAGAAACGCCTAAACCGGCATCACTCTTATCATAAAAGTGACAAAAATGTTGACTAAAACTATACGGAACTACATATTAGTATGATTTTACATAAAAACAAAATGGCAGAAAAAAGGGAGTGTCTTGTCTCTTTCCGAAAGTGGTCTTTTCGCCAATCAAAGCGTTTCGTTGCACTTTGTATAAGCCGCAAAACACGTGTAAGTTCTAAAGGCCTGTACAAACGACCGGCGGCGGCTTTAAAGTTAACTTAATACTTTTTCATTTCCAGTATGATAAACAATATTTTGATGAAAAAGATTAATTTTTCTGAATGAATGAACAGGTTGATATGTAATCCCGGCAATCGCTAAAATTAGCAATAGTTTTCGTTGGTTTCGCTTGCGTGGTTTATTTTTGACATTCACAAAAAACTCTAACCACGCGTGCGAAGCCGCGAGCAACGGCTAGTATTTTATAAAATCTTTGATCTAAAATGTAATCAAAAAAACGTAGTCAAAAATTATCTTTTTCCTGAAATAACTACTACTTAGAAAGGTCTTGCCAATTTCTCCCGTGAAATAGCTTTGCTGTGTTTCGGAGAGAAGGGCAAGACAGGCACTGTAATTACTGGCACCGAGACTTAACATCTTATGTCTCAGGATCTTAACATCTTATGTCTCTAACACATGAATGGAATACCTGGGCTAGTTCCAGCCCAGGTATCCCATTTTTGTTCATTAGCGACGTCGACCACTTACCATCAGGTGGCACGTCTGCTAGTTTGCCTATCTCAATAACATAAAAAAAGGTAAGAAGAGGCGCACCTAAAACAAACTTTAGGTTGGTACTAAGTTCCATCAGCCATGTAGTGATAGTGACAAACGAGCCTATCAACTCACCGGGAACATTCCGATTCTTGACATTTTTTTAGCAGTGCTAGCCATGTCAAATTTCATATGTAACGAAAATTAATTTGCGCAATTAAAATTCCCGCGGAAAATATTCAGTAGTGTGTGTGAGCAAGGCCTTAAGTCGGGCGCTTGGTGTTGAGACGCCTAGCGCGATGTCGGTAATACTTCAAATCAAAGGAATTCTAGGCTAATCAATGCGTAGGTTTATTTGTCAAAAATGCTTATAAAAGGTTGTGTTGTGTCTTAATTCTTAATGATAATGCATATTTATTTTGCGAAGTGTCGTGTTATCAACGAGAAAGTTTTACTAAGTTTTTAGAATTGTGTGTAAAAAAAGTGATAATAGCTATGATTTACCTGCTCAAAAACTAATTACCTATTTAGACACCTTGTTATGTGAAGTTAGAAGCAAACAGGGTAGGTACTAGAGGTAAGTATTATGCCATTAAAACAGTTTGTAAGTTGAAACCATGCCAGATAATACATTGTAAAATGCCTATGAATCACGGAATAGATTTAGGTACCTACACTGAAAACACATGTGAATAGTTGACTTTGAAGGTGGATATTGTGTGATGAAGTAATTTATGTAATGTGTTTTCATAACAAAAAGATACCTTAATTAGTTATATTGGATTATTTGCCACGATTGTTTTAGAATGTATGTACCAAACTAATAGTTTCACTCAGAGTTAGAAATAATAATCCAGGTCACAATAAATTTTAGGTACACAGCTGATATAATTTTGTTGCCAGGCGGGAGATTTTCCTGCATGAAATGCCTAATAGCCGCAGGTTTGCCTTACGTAAACTAGGTATGAGACTACTAGGTAGGTATTTACGATTAATAAAATTTTATGAGATTTTTTTTATTGAATATGAGTATAGTAATTAATAATTATTTTAATATGATCGTAATATGCTATCGAGTGACACCAATAGTCGGACAGTGTTTTTTTTAACATAATGTAATAATTATGGCTATCAAAACCCAGTTAAGTTACCTATGAATCAAATTGCCCAGCCTGGTAATCAAACTAAGGACCCTCATGGGTTTATTCCAACATCAGTCCTGGTAGAAAAAAATATAAAAAAACTCTTTAAATAATATCTACATTATTTACTCTGTCAAGTAATTAGTACTTTGTTGTGCGTCTAGCAGTTCATTGACATCTATCATATGATTGTGACCTTTCATAGCTGCGTAAACCGTGCGCGTACGTTACTGCGTGCTATACTTCAGGGCTGCCACAGATCATTTTGAAAAAAAACTTTGACATTCATTTTCTCAGAAATTTCATAGTTTTTATTTATTAAAAATGTATAATTAAAGAGCTAACCATACATCCTAAACGCTCCTTCAGTATTAGTGCTTATTTTTGTTATACCCTGTATATTTGCATCTTCTTTTACATCTGCTTTAATATTACGAAGGCGCGAATTTTACACGTAAATCTTACTTTCATGTCCTTGCTGACATGCTTAGATTCGTTTCCTTATCATAGCGTTGAATTATACAGGTTAAGAAGGGCACCATAACGGTTAAACCCTAATATAAAACGCACACCCTAATAAAAGAGGGTATATGTTACATGAGTAGTCATATATTTATTTAATTTCTTGATCATTTGTTTCCACACTTAAATAGATTTGATATTGTAGATGTATTTATATAAACATCTATAAGAGTAATAACAAAAGATTCAAACAATTAATATTTGTATTTTTGCCTGTATTTTTATTACTACACTCATAGAATTTGTAGACGAACTCTATTACTATTGATGCAACAAACAAACAAACGCTACAGCTTTTTAATATTAGTATAGATAAATTGGCTGTTGTATTAAATTATGCTCTCAGATAATTACAATAATTATTTAATACATAATGTTTTCATTTTAAGTATTGATAAGTATATTATAGTATGCATGTATTTATTTTACATATATCATTTGTTTATGTAGTCTATGCTATTATTTAATATATTTGTATATCCGTTTAAGTATAAGTATATTATATTTGTATGTTTTATTCATAGTAGTATGTATGTATTATTACTATATAATTATTTATATATTTATTCTTATTTAAATTTTATATAATATCTATGTTTTATTTATTTATTTATTTAATTCTTTATTGTACACAGAGAACAGCACAATTAGGGAAAAAAATAAACGTAACATAGTACAATGGGCGAGCTTATCTCTACTTAAAGAGATTTCTTCCAGCCAACCCGTAAAAGGAGATTTAAAAAAAATCAAATGAGTAGACTTGGTATACAAAAGAAAAATATGCTTACATAAATAAACTAAATATATATATAGGTGATAATGAAAAAAAAAAATAAGAAAAAAACACATACCATATAAGGGAATCTCACAATTCAGCTAACTAGTAAATGTTTTTTAAAGGAATCAAAAGTCTGGCAGAGGCGAATCTCACTAAGCAGGGACTAACTGTTTTCTTTGTACCTACACACTACTATTTCTGTTAGCCCAAAGGTTGACTGGGTGAGAATGAAACTAGCATTAAGTCCGCCTTTTGTACAATTTTACTTATGTAAGTGTACAATAAAGTATAAATAAATAAATAAATTGATCAGTGATAAGTTAGGACCCATATATAACATTTGAATTATTTTTCGTTACAATTTGAGTTTGTGACACTTCTGCGTTGAGCGCACTAAATCTATTTGTTCGCTATACGACTATACGTAGCCGCGTATTGTTTTGGCTAAGATTTCCCCCAAACCCCAGTCCGCTTTCAATTCTCTCACGGACTTGCTTGTTGTTGTTTTGGCTAATATATGTCATTTTCTGGCGCAGGTATAGGCGGGTGGGCCTGGTCGGCCCGTTGGGGCGGCGGTAAGGAGGCCCCTGCAGGCGGTGCCGCTGCGCTGACGGCGCTCAACCCCTCCACCGACCCGCTGGTGGCCGCGCAGTACGCGCCCGTGCGGGACGCGCCGCCCGCCCCCGACGACGAGATGAGGAATCTCATGGACAACAAGGAATGGTAATTAATACTCTTGCTTTTATATCTGACTGCACTGACAGGGATGTGATACAAGTGTCCGTTAATATGACACTACATCCTTATCGTGTACACTGTACTGATCATTGGCGTTAAAGCGGTAGATCACAAAACTCTGTCATCTACTAATCACGTTGGTGATGAAAAATTTAGCCTTTGCTCTCCTTTAATAAATATTTTTAATGATAAACATAACTTAAAAGCAGAAAATCTGCCACAACCGACTTCCAACCTATATTAGGTTGGAAATCTTTGCAATCCTCAATCAGATCTTCACCAAATTTATATGGAACCAAACAGAAGAATACTCTCCCAAACACAAAATGATTTTGCTTATCTGTCCGTATATAACGGTCTTATGCCCGAACATACCTAAAACATATAAACATTCAAATTTAAAACCTCCTTTTGAAAGTGGGTTGAAAATTAGTTGTTTTGAATAATAATTATTTAAAACAACTACAAGATAGGTATAATTATTATATCAAGAAGCCGAATGTTAAAAGCAAAGGCTAAGCATTATAAGTTACTATTGAAGTAGAGATTAAAATTAATTTCTTAAGAAATAATTAAATATGAAAATTTTTATTTTGCTGTTTTATTTTGAAATAAATTACTCGCAATTACTTAAATTAGTAAACGAATAGGACAGAAAACGTCGTAAAAGGCGACCGATTGGCTATCGAGTCACTACCATCGTGGCTACTAGGTGGTAGAGTTCTGCATTGTCTTGCCCGGGTCTGGTACCACCGCCTTACCTATTCCTGCTGCAATAGCGTAAGTGCTTGTCGCTGTCGTGTTCCGGTTTGGAGGGTAAGGTAGCCGGTAAACTAATGCATGTGGCATTAGACCTCGCCACAAGATAGCAACGCACCATTAACATTTTTGGTGTCTATAGGCGATGGTTGACTCTTACCATCAGGACACCCATCTGCTTGTTTGCTATCTTATAAAAAAAAAACTTAATTCTTTAATAAAAACGTCGCTTCCAATAATTCTTTATTTTATTTCTGTTAAAAAATAAACACAAATGTTATATACATCTTCCACGTTCCCTTTTGTAGAGCTTTTCCTCCTTGTCTCCAAACTTGAAATAATACTGAGCACTATTCCATAGTAGGTACATTGCTTTTACTTTATGTTTCGGAGTATTTTCTTCGCAATATCACAAACAGTGACATAACGGGGAATCGCTCGCCCATAAATACTACTCTGACGGTCGCTAACCACTCGACAAAATATTTTTGTTACACTTTAATTAGATGTTTGAATTTTAAACATTTTGTTAAACAATATAAAACATATTACAAAGGCTTGACATTTATACAACAAATCATGTACTTATGGTACGGTAACAATTGATTATATATATGTAAACTAATTTAAAATCATGCGTGACAATTTACTGTTGACTAACAATGACCTCGCCGTTCGCAACGCAATTAATATAATACAATATTATATTGTATAGTTCCACAGGAACTTTGTTAATGTACGGAGTAGCTATATGCTTATACCGGGTGTAAAGAAAACGCTGTCCGATCCGAAAGAGGTATATAGGTAGGTCAATGACATTATCAAAAAAAAATAAATTCTTTTTATTATATTAAGAAAAATATCGTAATTTAAAGTGCCTCATTTTAGTACTAAAATTGAGCAAATTCCCCTTAAATCATTATTTTTATGTTATAAGATAGCAAAGAAGCAGATGGGTCTCCTGATGGAAAGAGACAACCATCGCCTATAGACACCAAAGATGTTAACGATGCGTTGCTATCTTGTGGCGAGGTCTAATACCACATGCATAAGTTTACCGGCTACCTTACCCTCCAAACCGGAACACGGCAGCGACAAGCACTGACGCTATTGCGGCAGAAATAGGTAAGGCGGTGGTACCAGACCCGGGCGAGAAAATGCAGAACTCTACCACCTGGTAGCCACGATGGTAGTGACTCGTATAGCCAATCGGTCGCCTTTTACGACCTGCCTGGCAGAACGGCAGTTGGTCTATTCTTCAAAGGAGCCCGGAACCAACACGGGGAAGATCAAGCAAATATTTTGAAAATTTATCAATCAATATCCATAAAACAATGACACAAGTATGTTTGTATTAAGCTACCAAATAATGCCTTTGAGGATCGGACAGGGTTTTCTTTACACATTGTATATACCAGATTGAATATAAATTCAAAGATTTAGACATAAATATACACATATGTTTATTGCCGTGTTTTCGTTCCGGTAATGCCCACAGCCTCAATTCTGTCGAATTACATTTTAAGCATTAATGAATTTTCAAAGATTTTCAGCATATTAAAATAGCTGTATTGAAAATTTTCCTAATTTCAGTCCGATCTATGCAGTGTTTCAGTTGTACAAATGGCTTGATATAATGTGTTTAAAAAAATATAGTATCTTTAAACCCGTATCCCCGAAGACGTAGGCAGAGGTACAATCAGTGCACTCACGATTTACCGAAGATACTTGTCCCGCAATGTGAAAGGTGACAAGCTTAGTCCAACAATGTGATAGGGCCACCTATCACATTGTGGGACTACCAAAACATATCACCAGCCAGACACTTATCAAACCTCGGGCACCGTTGTTTTTTTATCAGAAAACTGAAAAAGCACATTTTTGATTTGCTCGACCCGGGAGCCGAACCCGGGAGCTCATGTGGTCAACATCGACACCGGACCACTGGACCACAGATGCGACTAGAATATATACGTAATATGTACATTAGTTACAGATAAACAACATTGCTTGGAATACTAAAAGTTCAAAAGTAAAACATACAATGCCAGGTGTTCGCGTCCACTCCACGTGTAACAAGGCTCGTATTGTCTCGTAGTTGACATTACTTTGGTTGTAATAACAGTTTGTAGTAGTACCTATTCAAGTCCGCTGGTTCCGTGTACTTCATGTAGTCACGCGTTGTAATCTATTGTAACTTGTGTCTGTCGTTGTATACCTAACATTATGTAAGACTAGCTCACCCGGGCAGCTTCGCCTGCAAGTTAATTAACATGTCGTCGATAATCGATTTAGTTTATCATTAAAACTTTCATTCCTTGGGAATTGTTTTTTGAAATTATAGTTAGTCTGTATTTGATCCCGAATATTCAACTATATATATATATGCAAAATTTCATCAAATTTCGTTTTAGCGGTTTAGCCGCGGAAGCGTAACAGCAACACTCGCATTTTAGTTTGGATTAATCTTATCATAAAGGCTAGCGCAACATTTCATTACCTACTGTCAATTGTAATGGCCGAATTTTAAGTATTACTCGACTTAATTATTTGCTACACCAAGCTTATTTTACTAGGTTTACTAGGTTCTGAAACGTTTTGCCTAATTTACTTGCGTACATACTACCCGTTTGATTATGTACTGACATTAAGTATCACCCCTTATAAGTTAAACTTAGGCACTATCAAATTACTTTGTGAGAATTATAAACAAAATTAAACTAAGAAATACAATGAAAATAACAAAAATATGTATATGTAGAATATATATATTGGGGTAATATATAACAGCACTCAGACACGTGGCATTACATCCTTGCCGCTCGGTCGGCAACGCATATTAATAACTTTGATGTCTATGTTATCTTTTTCCATCAGAAGAGTCATCTAATTATTTGCCATCCTACGGTACATAAAAAAATTAGAAAAGGTGTTAAAGTCTGAGCATATATGAATCCAAATTTTATTTTGTTCTGCCGTTTTATGTGTGTACGAGTAGGTAGGAAACATACAAATATTTACATTCATAATATTATATAGGACTATCAGACATCTTGCGAAGCTCACGAATCCGATCGCAATATAATTACGGCGTCGTCGCAACCGCAAAATAATTCGTTTAATTTACAACAAGCAGAGTCTCTCCTATTGCAGAGACAATCATCGCCTATAGACACAAAATATGTTATAATAACAAACAAATCAAATGTTTTAGCAGTATTAAATTTAAGATAACAATTGAATTTTGTTTTTTTTTTTGTTTTCAGTTTGAGCAGCGCAGAAGAAAGCGACAAAATGCTCGATGGTCGACCATCAGTGGCGTAAGATAAAGGAAACACAATAGTTTGGTTTGAGTGAAACACTAATTTTATCCACCTTAATTAATAACGACTAATTTTCGTACTTACGTTACGTATTTTTAATTTATATTGAATTTATTTTAAGGTCTCCAAATAGCACAAACAGTGCTTAACGTACATTATAAATACTAAACCGACCTAAGTGGTATAAATATTTATATTAATAGTTTAGTGGTCAAGGTTTTGTCAGATCATGTTTAAAAATGGGATTATTTGCTCCAAGATATACGGATTTCGTAAATGATTGGTACATTTGCTACAAATCCGGATATCTTTTACGGAAACCGGAGTAAAACGGGGTTAAAATACAATACAAAAGCTTGCATTTTATGGTACAAAGTTTCAAGAAAGTTTATTTTAGATTTATTTACAATAATAATCGGGGTTTAGGTAATATTAATCCCAAAAAATAGTTTTGTTGATTAAAATATCGAATATGAGGTTTCCCAACGTATTATTTAAACTGTGTTCCGAATGTAAAATACAGTTGTAGGAATTCAACTTTAAAATTATATTAAATATAAGTATATTTTCTTGGTATTATACACATGGTCTAATAAACGATAAGATACTACTTCAAGACGTGTGGCCAAATTATCGTCCAGAACTTTAGCATTAGGTGTATTGTCCATATTTGTGAAACATCTTCTTTAATAACATAATTGTAATTAATAAAAATTACATTAATACATACTCGGTCATGTTTCATGACTTGTAGATGTGTTTATGTATTATCGATTTATGTATGACTCGTCCACATCTGACAGATTTTAATATTACCGTTTACCCCAATTTTATTCCCCTCAGGAATAGGGAGGATTAAATAAAGTGAAGAATGGTACTCTTCGAAATTATTGTTTACAAACACTCGTAATTATAATCACGGTTATAAATTATGTAGTATAAGATTTGTAGATATCGAAAAGAAGATATTGTCATAATTTCAAATTTTCTGTATTTTAACGCAATTTATTAAATCTAGTTTATTTATAAAATTTGACAAAAGGTAATTGATGTAATTACAATGATAATTAGCAATTATTAAAAACGACCAGAAGCATTTTTATTATTTCGCCACATGAACCTTTGTCAAAGATAATTGTTTGACCAAAATTATTAAAGGATGACTAACGTATCTACTACTTTTTGACATATTTTAGGTCATTCAACGTGGTACTAGTATGAAAATACGTAGCTTCTGCAATTCAACATATATGAACCGTGGACGAGTCATCCTGACCTTTTATCGAACGTGTTATATGTTTAACTGAAAGTAATGCTTGAACGCGCATATAACATATCCTTTTGTATATTTACTTAGATGTTTAAGTATGATTTCTTGAATTTAAATTGATATTTAATTTTGTTTTAATTTTACAGGAAAACTGTATGCTAAGTGATAGCTTGTAGAAGGCAGCTTCGGCCTAAACTTTTACATGGATATATAAGTAATTCATTTACATATAAAATTAAGAGCACCTGTACATATGTATTAGGTGTGCCAGGTGCAATACATTAAACTCAATAAAAAATAAATTTTAAATTAAATGCGCCACAACATTCGTACATGACGCAACTGCTAAGTAGCGCTATGTACTCGTAGAATGTCAATTATTTATTATATATATATATATATATATATATATATATATATATATATATATATATATTTATTGCATATAGTCACACTGCAGAATAAATATGGTGTCCGGTTACCATGTCGGAATAGTATTGTTAGCAGGAATAAAAATTCATGAAATGACAACAATTTGACCTTTGAGCTTTATAATATCAAACGCTGGTGCCGAGTTTAACTACAATTTTAACTCCAAAAAGTGAAGTTAATTTTATTTGCTATCACTCAGTTGACAGTTTTGTATCACCTGTAACATGGACCATACAGGTTGGTTAAAATGTTTTATTTTTAATATCCACAGATGTGCAGCGAATAGATACGGCTGCTTCTAACATTTTTGTGTAAAATTGAAACTATGTTTATTTCTTCACTTAATAAAATTACAATAACAGTCTAATTTAGATCTGCGGCTTGTAGCTTGTAAATTACAAGCTGGACTTCTACGGTTGACCAAAATGGTAACCAGATGTAAATTTTTCCCATAATGAGACATTTATATAATTTATTTTAACTTATTTACATGTTATACAAAAGGCGGACTTGACGCGCTTATCATTCCAAGTCAAGCCAACCATTGGACCAACAAAGAATACAAATTAGTCGATTAAGTATATAATTATTATAGAGCTCTTATGCCTACTGTCGTGAGTGTGTATTCCTAGGTTATAGAGTAGGAACACTAATGGATCAGTAAAAAAGTTTTTTTAATGTACTATATAAGGGATTTGTCCTAATTTTGTACAATGTTTGAAAGACAGATGTAAACACTAAAGACGTTAAAAATGTGTTTCCTTCCTTGTGGCTGGAATGTTTATGTTTATATACAAGCTAGTTTTACCATGTCCTCCAGACCCGTACAAGGGAATTTTCTACAAGGATTTAAAACGTTATCCGATAACAGAACTTATTTTACAATACTTAACGTTATTACTGTAGCGATACCTCAGTAACACAATTATTTTCAAACACTATATGTATCGCTACTTAATTAACCGAACGAAATTGTTAACGCTAAATAACATGTATGCGCGTTTCATTCCGTTTCGTGATTGGTTCGCCGCGTTTCATGCTGTTTCGTGATTGTTTCGCCAACTAGCGCTAGAAGACAACGTCATAATACCACATACCATAACGTTAATTCGTAGTGCGTAATGAATAACGTTATTAAACAGTAAAAAATGATGTATCATTTTTGGATAACGCTATGTTTGAAAATAACGTTATGTCATGCCGCGAGCATTAACGTTACCACAAAATACCGATATTTAAATACTTGATTTTCTAGGTCTAGGTCAAGTTTATTCTTTTCTTAAATCTTAGGAGTTTACCTTACGGGAGTTTACTTTACTGGAGGGTAAAATGTTGTAATTTTTTTGTACAAGTAGAACAGACTAAATGAGTTGGAACCAGTTATTCAGACAATAACTTAATTTCTGACGTAAATAAATTCGTTAAATTACATCCATTTTCGCTGTACATCTGTGGTATAAACCACATTAGCTTAGGTGCATATTATTATAAGCTGAGTTTATTTTATGTTGAAACCGTCCTTATTAGTTATAAGAATTACATGTTGTATCGTCGCTAAGTAAAAAAAAGTAATGAGGGTAAAATATTATGTGAAATGAAATCGTTCGAAATATTCTTTTGTACTTATTCTACGTGTAATTTAATCTATGCTACTTAATCGAAAATACTTCGCATTTAAACGTTAAGATATTTTAATGGCTCTCTTTAAAATATGTATAATTATTATTCATCACAATTTTGTGTAACAGCTAAGTATATACAAAGTATACAATATAATGAAGCATGGCACACGCTATTTAAAATAATTAATTCATAAAATAAACGAGAAACTCCCAGGCGTAACCGTATTTAGGGGAAAAGAATAATCTAGTATCATTTTACGTGCAGTAGAACTACCAACAGTTTCTATGCCAATCTTGATTAACACAGATATCCGATTAAAAAAATGGCAGACATCTCAATATCGTGCCCTTGAGTTGCAACAAATAAGCAATATAGGTTTTACCTGAACAAACGTACTTCCTTTTAATCGGGTTAAATATTTTTGTGTTGTGAAAGAAATTGTAAACCTTCAATATCGTCGGATCGATAGCCGACGAACTGGAACATCACAGATTTCCAATTGAAATACACTTGTACTGTTTCACAGATATTTAGTTGGCAAATTAAACACAAATCAACAGTGTATTTATAGTCCTAAATAACTGTAAAAAAGGAAATCGGTTGTCTTTGTTACTAATTTTTGATATGTATTATTTTATTATAAAAATTATCAGTTACAATATTGTTTTTTTCTTGACTTCTATTTCCATTTGAAATGCAGCTAATATTAAAAAAAATGTAAATTTTAATAAAAGTTATATGGCTGTTTTTTATGGAGTCATTTTCCGTAATTATATTGAGCTTAACTGTACTAAATTAAAGTTATGTCTCATCTTATTATATAGCGCTTACTATTTTAGAAGTCTGTTTTTTTATTAAAACTGGTCGTACACAGGATATAAGATTTTATGATTTATTTAATATAATGTTATTTTTAAGCACATAATAAAAACTATAATGTAACAAATGTGTGTAGCGTCGTGTCATGCTTCATGACGTTGTGCGGTAACCTTAGTACCTATATGTAAAGTCATTATATTTTCTGCAATATATTTATTTAAAAATATTCTTTAGTAGATGCAAAGGTTATAAGTTGTAAAACACAATTTTATGTTACTTATTTTTAGTACTTAAAGTACATTTTGTATTTATGTGTACTCAAATCTTCAATCTCATATACAAATATATATATTACATGGAATAATATAGTTTTATTGCAGTTGCTTCCTTGGGCTTGAAGAATCCCTTCCTTCCCTTAATGAATAACAAAAATATCACACGAAAAATAGACCACTTCAACTTTTCTTAAAAAAATATGTATTTTAAATACGTATTTTGTTAAGAAATAATATAAATGAAAATGTTTAAAGATGTTTGATAATATCGCCTCAGTTGCTGGATAGGCATGAATGAAAATTATAGGTACATCAGGTTTTCTCCTGAAGCAATAGGTATTTTCGTCACGCAAAAAATGACTGTTTCCAAGAAAAAAAACAGTAACAACATACTAGCTGCAGCGTGCAGCCCGTTGCATTGTAAGCTTTTGGTGAATCCCACGGGAAAAACTCATTTTCCCGGGATAAAACCAGGCCATCATCTACCTGTGTGCCAAATTAATTCAGTATTTTAGCGTGATTGAGTAACAAACATCCATCCATGCAAACTTTCGCGTTTATAATATTAATATAGATACATTATAACCATAATCTGAATTACTACGAATTACTATAGGAGACGCTGTAAAATTTACGAATTGGGTAAAAATCAGTTACGTAAGCCGACCACAGAAGGTGCCCCATCAGTGCATACTCCAATTAATTTTGACCATGGCAAGCCAAAACTTGTGAATACCTTTTGTACTTCAATACAAATGTAGTGGTTCCTTTAAGCGGCGGTAAAGCAAGTAATTCCTCAGTAACAGTGAACTCCTCATCAACACCTCGAACAAATATAGCCAGTTGAGCTGTGTCAGACAAATTGGTGCTCTCGTCTAACGCTATCGAAAATGATTCAAAACCAGCCATACGGTCAGTCAATGTTGTTTTATATCATTAGCCATCATTTCTTATACGTCGAACAACAGTTCGTCTTGAACAAATTTTTTCAAAATACATTTTTTTTTCAGGACACAAAATACAAACTTCTAACATACACTCCTTGATAAATTCTCCTTCGGCAAATGGTTTTATTGCCTTTGCCAAGTCTGAGCTAACTATAAAACTATCTTTTACAACATTATCAAGTTGTGTTCTTTGTTTATGAAACATTTGTTGCTGTTTTTCCAAATTTGCAGTAAGCTTCTGGATTTTGTCTGTTCTTAATTGTCCTGTCAGTGAGTGCAGCGTAGCATGCCAACCATTCTAGTAAGCAGAAGGGAATTAATAATACTTAGTCTGTAGTATTTTCGGGATTACGTTTAAAATATCGACCTATTCGTGCTAGCGTTGCAGTCGGTAATATATATATATATATATATATATATATATATATATATATATATATATATATATATATATATATATATATATATATATATATATATATATATATATATATATATATATATATATATTTTACATCGTAAAATAGCAAACAAGCAGATGGGTCTCCTGATGGAGACAAACATCGCCTATAGACACCAAAGATGTTAATGGTGCGTTGCTATCTTGTGGCGAGGTCTAATGCCACATCCATAAATTTACCGACTACCTTACCCTTCAAACCGGAACACGACAGCGACAAGCATTGACGCTATTGCGGCAGGAATAGGTAAGGCGGTGATACCAGACCCGGGCGAGACAATGTGGAACTCTACCACCTAGTAGCCACGATGATAGTGACACGTGTAGCAATTGGTCGCCTTTTAAGACCTGTCTGGCAGAACGACAGGTGGCCTATTCTTCAAAAGAGCCCAAGACCAAAACGGGGAAAATAGATATACGTGCCACATATAATTGCACATACATAGTGCATTCTGTGTAACTAAGACATTTTAACAAATGTTTCTCCCGATGGAACCATCCCATATTGACTCCAAACATAATTATGCGTTGATATTTATGTGCCGTGGTTAGAATGCCACTTGTGTAAGTTTACCGGCGACCTCACCCCAAACACGACAATGACAAGCATCGACGCTATTGAAGAAGGTATAAAAATGCGGTGGTATCAAACCCGGGTGAGATGACAAAACTCTCGCTTAGTTAGTAGTCACGATGTTAATGATATTATGATATATTACTTTTCTCGACTTTTCACGAAATGCCTAGCAGTAAAACAGATGATCTATTCTTTAAAGGCTTGAATCAGATAATTGATTTCTATGCGGTTACGTAGAAATTAAATATTGTGCTAGCTCTAATTACAGCTGAGTTGTAAACTGTATTCGCATTTAACAACTACAGCTTTAAGTAAAAAAATCAGAAAAATAAATTTGTAGAAAACACATCGGTGTGTCCGGCCGCACAGCTGGCTCGGCCCGATTACACACACGGGTGTTTCCCGCACCGACGGTAAGCTTGCCGCCGCGTCGCGCGGTGCGGGAAACTCGCCTAACAACTCTGTCGCAGTCGCACACGTAGTCGAAACATTTTTTGGATCATTAGTGAATGTGCTAGGGATGAATTTTAAAACATTTATTTTAATAACATTTAAATAGCACTCAAAATCTACGAAAGTAGGAGAGCCCAAGATGCTAAATAGATTAAATGATAGGAAAAGTAAAAGGTTATGTTTTACATTTCATTTAGAAAAAAAAACTACAGATAAAAACGTGAAAAAAAAACAGTGACATGAAAACACTGAAGCACGTCAGATTAAGGAATGGTGTGTTAATTACAAGCTAAAATTTAGAAAACCTGACGATTCAAGTGTTATAGCGTAAGCGAGTAAATGTGTCACAAGTTGCAAAGACACGTCTTGACATTCCCGAGCGCGTCTAAATTTTCCTTTAAAAGAAATTATGTAAGAATAACGAAAAAAATATAATCTGATAATTTTTCCATAAGGCGAAGTTATCGGAATTTCGTTTTTTTACTGCCTTAGATGCTGGATAAAGGGCTTATATTTGAAGACCCTCACCTTAACAGTATGCGAGATATCTCTCCTATGTTAATCTGAAGCACTCGAGTATATCACAAAATAAAAACATTGAAATTGACAGATTAAAGCTTTAAGAGACACTTTACACCAACTTGTGACGCGAAATCAAAATTTTCCAACTCCTAACTTTTCATATTATAACGTACTTTTATTTAATTAAATGGCACCATTAGATAGTTTAATATTTTAAATATTGCCTAAATGATACAAATTTTTTAATTATCAATTGTATTTCTTATAAGAAATATTCTCCGAAATCAAGTTCCGACAATTACGCAAGGAAGCTATTTTTCCAAAATATTGCTACTGCTAGAATCAACAAACTTAATTAAAACAATACTAAATTACCAGAAACATCCAGCAATTGAGTCTGAATGGATTACTTTTTTCCTAAAAGATCTATAAATATATCTAATTAATTAGGTAAACAAATATGCCTATTTCAACGAAAATTAACGAAACATTAACTGGATTTTTTGTTATCAAATAATGATATTTTCCTATAGAAATTGGCATAGAATAAAACTATATTCTATTCTTATGCAAAAATAAATCACTTAAATAATATTCATTTATTTTTTATTTCAAAAATAAATAAAGGGAATAGTATAAAATCTGCTACGTCCGTGTGCCAAAATTAGTACCGCAAACAAAAATAGTATATCAATACTATTTTTGTTGTAATATTTTAAATTTCGCGCATTCTTACACTTCATTTTGATATATGTAATCTATGCCCTCTCATTCTGCGAACCCCGATTAGCAACTGCGTTGTAAAGTTTATAAAGTTAATATAACTATTTTTAATAGTTAATCTGGACTATTTCATTTAAAAGTAACAGGTTATGCGCCCAGAAAGTCCGATTAGTAAAAATCAGTATACAAAAGTTGTTAAACTCAGGAGGAGCAGTAACTTGGGCTTCTCAATGACAACAGACAGTTGCCTTATCAATTATCGAAGCAGAGATCATGGCAGCCTGTGCTGCTACCAAAAAGTCCGTGTGGATTAAACAAATATTACGTGATATTGGTGTATTCAATCAGAAGTCAGTGTCTTTAAATTTAGTCAATCAGAGTGCTATAAGCGTTATTAAAAACTTACTTTCATAAACGATGCAAACACATAGACATCAAATTTCACTTTATTAAAGGCAAATATTATGATAAAACTATAGACTTAAACTATGTTTGTAGTGATCAGACCAGCAATATGCAGATATTTTTACTAAGCCTTTGTGTAAAGTAAAATTTTGTAATCTAAGAGATAAAATCGGAGTTCAATTTCACAAGTCAGTCAAATTTTTTTGAAAAATGTATGGAACAAATTATTGTTGATATATTTAATTAAAACTATTATATTTAGATAAGGCTTTAGTTTAGGAGTGTTGTTTTAAATTTCGCGCCTTCTTACACTTCATTTTTATGTATGTAATCTATGCCCTCTCTCTATTCTGCGACCCCCGATTAGCAACTGCGTTGTAAAAGTTTATAAAGTTAATATAATTATTTTCAATAGTGAAACTGGACTATTTCATTTAAAAATAACTATTTTCATTTTACCAGCACTGGGTGCACTATATGGACGAAGTCGTCCAGCTCTCACATCAATTAGAAAATACCTAAATTTCAGTTGGCAGATTTTGTGAAATGGCTCTTAAATGAAATTAAGCTTATGAGCACAATATTTACCTGTATTACAATAAATTTTAACACGGATTAAATGGGTACGCCTTTCAAGGCAATTTCTTAGTTTATCAATGTAGCTTGTATTCACATACAGATTTACAGAGTTATCACTTACTGATGAAATAATATCACCCCAAGGATAATTTTTAAACCTTGTCATTCACACAGTACGATAAATCAGTACCTAAAACATGGCTTATTTCTATTTTTTTCACGATTCAATATATTGTACAAATGTATGACACTTTTGAAAGCGATAGGAGCGTTTGCTCATATACGCGGGGACACGTTTCCTTCCCAATGGCGTGTCTATTAGTATTCATGTGGTCTGTGAATTTGAAACTAAAACACGAAAAAAATTTAAAGAAGTTTATTTCCTTGTAAAAAAAGTGATAATATACAATATAAACGAAATTGTAATATGAATTTATTCCTTAAAGCTAGTCAGTCTCTGTCGGTGCGCCGCCACCACGGCACACCGGCCACCTCCTGCTCAGGGCTCGACCTGGAACAACGTTATCTACATATTTTAATAATTCAGGCGTTACTTTGCGGAAATCCATCATTAAAAAGGTGAAAACAATTTTTGATTTAATCCACGAACTGTTCTATGAAACCAAAAAGAAAGACGTCGGTTTAATAAATGGATAAGACTCACTTTCGGACAAAAAAGAAGACCCCAGCGGCACATTTATCCACCCACATCCACTACACTTTTACACCCACGTCCCACGCCGGCACCAAGCACAAAAGCACACAATTTATGTACTTAACGCACGTTTCACTTCGAAACCGAAGCATCTTCAGGAGAAACGAACACTACTTCACTCTACGCGAGTGTATTTACTTAGAGAGACGTGGGTGTAAGTGTGGTGGATGTGGGTCAAGGGCGGAACCAGCCTTTGTTTCAAGGGGGGTCACATATTTGAAGTTCAGTCATGACAGGTTCTAATCCTTATCTAATCCTAAAATCATATCTAGGCCCCTACCCAGGGAGGGTCATGTCCCCTATGACACCCCCCCCCCGCGCCCCGCCCCCTGGACCCGCCCTTGTTGTGGGTGGATAATTGTGCCGCTGGGGTCTTCTTTTTTGTCCGGACCATCTGTGAGTCTTATCCATTTATTAAACCAACGTCTTTCTTTTCGGTGCCATTGCGGAAGATACATAGAACAGTTCGCGAATAATAGCAAATTTAATTAATTTCACATTTTTAATATTATTTAGATTCAATATCCTTTAATGAGAGCGTTACGAATAATGTGGTGTCATACTAAAGTGTGAGAGTTGTTGGTGGTGGTGGTTTAGAAAAAGTATGAAAGACAGTATCAGTATAAAATGAGAAAGGACTACTTCCTTGCCTCGGAAATGTTGAATGACAGATGAACGATTAACAAAACACACATACAATGCGAATGTGGATGAATGTAGATACTGGCGGAGACCAATACTAAAGTACCATGATTAAATGAGTCAGGTACTATCGAAATCTCCGAAACTGGCGTGCTTGCATAAAGTTATAAATGTGGAGGAAGCAAGGCAAATCTATGTGCTGTATAAGCACTCAATTCTCTGTGCTCACACTGTAAGGGATTAGCCATAAAGAAATATATATCTTACTAGCTGCAGCGTGCATCCCGCTGCATTATAAATTTTTGGCGAATCCCGCGGAATCACCTAATTTTTCCGAGAGAAAATGTAGCCTATGTGCTATTCCAGGTCATCATCTACTAGTGCACTAAATTTCATTAAAATCCGTGCAGTAGTTTTTGTGTGATTGAATAACAAACATCCATCCAAACTTTCGCATTTATAATATTAATATAGATGCTATAAAGAAATATAACCTTTATAGCATAAGCTAGCACACAATGGGTGCTGGTTTTCTTGATGTTAAGAGTCAGTAATGCGTTGCTGTTATCAGAGAATGTAAATCCTTGAAGCAAACACAGACACCAAAGATGTAACTAATGCATTGCTTCATCTGAGTAGGAGGTAGTAGAACTTTATCGAGTATCTTACCATCCATATCGGACTACAACAGTTACAACACTAAGTGATCACCGCCGCCCATGGACATCCGCAGTTCCAGAGGTCTTGCAGTTACGATGCCGACCTTTTTAAGATAAGTAGGCTCTTTTCTTGAAGGCCCCCAAGTCGTATCCGTTCGGAAATACCCCTGCCAGTAATTGATTCCAGGCAAAAAGTGAAGTACTTAAACAATTATAATAAATATCGGCATATTTCATAGATTCAGGCGTTACTTTGCGGAAATTCAAACTTCAAAGGCAAAATAAAGGTAATTAATTTGCAACATTCTGCAACATCTGATATGTAACTATTGCAATTCCACTGAAAGAAAAATTTGTGAAAGGAACAGACCTACCAAAGATCTGAAAATTACTGGATATCGCAATAGCACAATAGTCCATCCCATTACATTTTTCCCCACATCAGTAGTATAAGACAAAAACACAGTGTATGTACTCAACGCATGCATCTTCAGAAGCATCTTCCCAACCGAAGCATCTTCAGAAGAGTCCAATAGCAGTTCACTCTATAAGAGTTAAAACATCGATGCTTCAACACGTATACTATTATTTCTTGACCTTTGGTAAGTCTGTTCCATTCCTTACACTAATTTTTGCTTCGGTGGCAATGCAGAAACACAAATAAGATTTAGCAGAAAGGTGCAAATTAATTTCGTATCCCAAATATTGTCATGTCTGTTACGTTGCGGACTGGGCAGAATGATGAGAAGCCAATAAACTTTTCAGATTCCCTTGTGTCCTGTTAGTTAAACAGACTGACACTGTACCATCAAGGGAGATAATATTTAAACAGTACCTAAGTAACGGTAATTATTTACTTTAGTAGACAATGTACCAACCTGTATGGAGGGTCGTGTGGAACCGTCAACAGTGGGCAAGCTGTGGCAGGTGCCTCCTGAAAACATAATAATAAATCATTGTAACGCGTATATTTCGCGTTCCCTACAATCGAATGCTCAATTCATATAAACTTTTTTTCCCTCCCGAAAATTACATGGATAATTTATATATAAACATTTTTTTTTCGTAAATTACATTTTTTTTCCTTAACTTAGATTCTCGAAAATATCAAATAAATGTGAAACGAAACACAGTAGGCTGATTACATTTTCATTCGCCTTATATTTATTGCCATAATGAAAAATATCGATGTATTTTTGCATTGCTGCATAATGTTTTGTTATCGTGGAAACTACTCTATAATCTCTGCCCTTCCGTTTGAGGTTGGCCGCGAGGTCAGTCGACAATGTTTTTGCTTTAACTTAAAAATTTGTTAAATTAAAAAAAAAGAGTTATAATTCATATTTGTGGGGCCATGGTGTCTCTAGTAAGCTTTAGATATCAAAACCGCTGAGGAGAAAGCGTTTCAATAAAATGCGTCAGTCACGGGAGCTGAGCCTGATCCACCTAAATTGTTATATCGCAAATAATATGGAGTGAATAACCATTACGGAGTCACGATGCCCCTTTGTAAACTTCAGATAATGGGATCGCGTAAGATAAAACGTAGTGAGACGTATTTCGAGTCTAGGCAAAATGGCGCCGTAATATCGTAATTCGTAATGAATTCAATGCAATTAACTTATAAAAGCAATATTAGAACCCCAAGTCTATTATCAACAAGAATTTTTACCTGCTGTTATTATTCAAGACCAGTGAAACACAGCATCATCGCATTCTAATATTTTATTTAAATACTTAAACTTCGTATGTTTAGAAGTTATGTGTATATTGGAATAACCCAAAATTGGACTTGGAGTTTGGATGGGATATACAGGAAGCAAAAACCAAATCGTCTCCGAATAATGTATCTGGTGCTTACAAGTTAACAGTGCATGAGGTGGTAGGGTTCCGCAAGTCAATGACCTCAACCCGCAAGTATGTATATATACCTTGGCTAGGGTGTTTGTAACTTTTTTATGTGTTTTATTTTTTTTTCCAAATGGGCGTTAATTTGTGTAAATAATTTCATATTTTCAAGTATTTTTTACGATTTAGTAACAGGCATAGCCCTGTTGTTATTGTACTAGTAGAAAGGTTAGATTCTTATCACTGCTGATATAAGTTACTAAGCGGTTTAAGGGGAATATACGCAAACTATCTGACTAGACACTTATTTTCCTTAAATCTATACTTATATGTAACTAAAATTTGATATGAGAGAGAGCCCTCCCTTCGAGATTAATAGCTCCAATCCTTGCCAGTTGGCTATGTGCTGATGCGATTAGGCGAGTGGCGCCCTTTAACTAAAATATCTTGCCTAAACAACATGTTCCGCGCTGGTCCATCCCACGGCGCATCAGACTTTTTTTGTAAGTATAACCTTATATAATTTTTAATTTTACATATTACAACTTGTCGCTTTAGTTCAAGATATGTATGGTCCACTTATATAATTAGTTATGTAAATCTCTAGATATACCATTTAGTAAAAACATCACTATCATTAGTAATCCTTATTAAAATCTATACATATAAAAATCGTAGGAAAGTCAAAACTGTACATTGAATATTTTTTTAAAAGAATACTTGAGCGTGATCTACAATCGATATCAAAGCCAAGAATATAGTTTTTAGAATTTTTGTCTGTTTGTCTGTATGTATGTCCGGGATAAACTCAAAAAGTACTGCATGGATTTACTTCAAATTTTGCATGAATATTACTATAAGGTCGGGTCAACATTAGGCTACATATTATCACGCTATCACCTACAGGGGAGGAGCAGTGCGGAGTAAACGAATTCCGCGCGAACGAAGTCCGTCAGCCCCAAGCCAGTAGCATATATTTTTTTTAAATACCACATTTTGGCGCTCTGAACTGAGATTTTTAAAGTTCCTTTGCCACATTATCTATAATAAAATATATTTTTTAAATTACAACATTACTGGACAAATTACAACAATTGATCTAACTCCAAATTTAGCAAGTTATATGTATAAATCGGTCGGTCAACTGTTAGCAACTTACATTATAATACGTATATTTTATACTTTTTGCCGTCGGCACTTGGTGAAACTCCATTTGTAATTACATATGTAAATGCACTTGTACTGTTTCACAAAACCCGCTAACTATATGACATTACTTTTCCCGTGTTGGTCCCGGGCTCTTTTGAAGAATAGGCCAACCGTTCTGCTAGACAGGTCGTAAAAGGCGACCGATTGGCTATACGAGTCACTAGCGTCATGGCTACTAGGTGGTAGAGTTCTGCATTATCTCGCCCGGGTCTGGTTCCACCGCCTTACCAATTCCTGTCGCAATAGCGTCAGTGCTTGTGACTGTCATGTTCCAGTTTGGAGGGTAAGGTAACCGGTAAACTTATGCATGTGACATAAGACCTCGCCACAAGATAGCAACGCACTATTAACACCTTTGGTGTCTATAGGCGATGGTTGACTCTTTCCATCAGGAGACCCATCTGCTTGTTTGCTATCTTATAATATAAAAAAAAATTACTATATTTTGTTGATATAAAATGATGTATATACATACACACACACGCACGGATTTCGTGGGTGGGAACTGTGGGTTTTGCGAGAAACTACTGTGAAAACATGGTATTTGAATGGAACAAAAGAAACACAAGGTAGAAAAATTGTAGAATCTACGCCATTCATCCAGTCCATCCAGCCAGTCATCGGGCGAGACAATGCAGAACTCTACCACCTAGTGGCCACGATAGTAGTGACTCGATAGCCAATCGGTCGCCTTTTACGACCTGCCTGGCAGAACGGCAGTTGGCCTATTCTACAAAGGAGGCCGGGACCAACACGGCGATTTGTGCAATATTTTTTTCATGCACTGTGTGGGCTTAATATTGCACAATATTTTTCACTTCAGAGTTTGGAGCGGTCGTGTTCGGTGAGTCACGGCGTTTAATGTTTGGTCGTGTCGTAAATTTAAGCAAATGGTGGGCAGGAATGCTATAAAAGATAAAGAACGGGAGTTTTTACTTGTGTGTATGGAATTGTATAGAGATTTATTTAACAAAATCACCAGCATGATTGGCGCCAAAACTTCGTCGTCAGACATGTTGTTCGCATGAAAATATTGATCGGAGTGGTTTGTCAATTTTACTGAGTGAATTTATTGAACGTTTGGAATCAAAAAGAGTATTCAAAATTATTGCACAATAAAAGTATAGCGCAATATTATTGTAGGTCTATGGGGCACCTTAGAAACATCACCAGAAGGCGCCTCCATTTACTCTATGGACAAGCCATTCAAAAGTTACAAAATTTTCATACGCATATGCCACACACACATACACAATAAATATCTATACAAATATACATACTGACATCATCGTAAAAATAGTCTGAAAAAGTTCCTAGGGTTTTAAAACGTGGAGATCTGGTGAAAACTTGATTTTCTAAAATCGAGGCAAAATCAGTAACTTGAACATCAGGGCTAGATTAAATTTTAAGTTTTACCAGCGCCGACAATGGACAGTATACTATAGATGGGTAACAAAACTATTAGGTAATCACCTGAATAGAATGCATGGGGATATTCAAGTTGGCGCGTAGTTTCCGCTGTTTAATCTCTCGTCGGACACAGCACTGTACACCTAACAGTACTCCACACACACATGACGATAAACAACCTGTTAAAATATTTATTATTAACATCAATATATATTTTCTTCGGAGTCGGAGTATATATAGTGGAGTGATAAACATCTTTAGCTATAATTCCTTTCTGTTATGTACAACTAATAACTAATAAGTATACCGAAAATTCTGCTTTTCTCTGATGTAGTCTCAATATTAATTGTTTTCCCTTGTAAATGAAGGCCTCTTTAAATATGGGATAGAGCATCTGTTGCTTAGCCCAGTGGTAATATACTTCTATGAGTTATTGAGTGGCAGAGTTCTAAAACGATTTCTCTGGGAATTTATTGGGTTCAACAAACTGAGCAGAGCAACAGAATATAACAGAAGACTGGCCTGTTTATATTTCAGAAAGAATACATGTAGATTGGTGTTAAATGCAATGAACTATTGATATAAAAACACACATACTATGTGAAAATTTAAAAACAAAAACATGTTCTAAGGTTTCCATAGTCTATGTATGAGCCACAATATAATGTAGTACTCGTATATAATGTAAAGGAAATTAATACTAAAATACAGTTTAATAAACAAATATTCTAATTGATGTGTGACTGTCATTTAACTTACGTAATAATGGTGACCACCGACTAGTGAACACGCAAAAGGAAATATGAACAACCCAGCGCTAACTTTATGCAGAAGCCCTTCAGCAGCAACAGCAAGTTCGGCAACATCCACGGAAATCGAAGCTGTATCCATAACGACAAGAATACCAGATTTGTAGAGAGATTACCTACGTTTATGGTTCGCTCAAGCAGAGTTCATCATCCTCCCTCAGAAGAACAGCGACGTGATGAACTACAACCTCATCGTGGCCAAGCTAGGCAAGGAAGAAATATTACAAGTAAGGGATATTGTTACAAACCCATCAGAAACTAACAAATACGGTACAATCAAGGAACGTCTCATAGTATGTTACGAGGAATCGTAGCAACAGCAGTTTCAGAAACTGTTCGCCGGACTTGACCTAAGAGACCTAAACCTTCGCAGCTCTTGAGAGAAATGAAGAGACACAGGTAGGAAAAAATCAGCGACGACATCATTCGTCTACTTTGGATCCGGCAACTTTCTACTCTTTCAGTAACCTCGGTATTGGCGGTCACGGATTCTACCCTGCCTCTGGAGAACCTAGGTAAAATTGCCGATAAGATTTACGAAAATAACAGGCTGACCGAAATAGCAATCATTTCAAAAAACACAGAATATAGCGCAATGACCGAGATATCTGCGCAATTAGCAAAAATGCAAATATAAATTTATGCACTTAATCAAACGAAAACACGACAGAGCAGATGTCATGCTAACTACTGGCCTAGACAAAGGAGGTCGAGTTCATATAAAATGCCCTATCAACAAGGTTATTCTAATAATAACTTATGTTATTATCACAACAAATTTCCTGTTCCTGGAAGAGATCGGGAAACGACAATTAGCGCGGGCGTGATCTACAATCGATATTGAAGCCAAAAATATAGATTTTAGAATTTTGTCTGTTTGTCTGTATGTATGTCCGGGGTAAACTCAAAAAGTACTGCATGGATTTACTTCAAATTTTGTATGAACATTACTAACAAGTCGGGTCAACATATAGGCTACATATTATCATGCTATCACCTACGGGGGAGGAGCTGTGCGGAGTAAACGAAGTCCGCGTGGACGAAGTCGTGAGCAACAGCTAGTATAACATATTTTACGAATGTTTTTGGTCCGAATCCTTTGTAGATATATAGAATAGACGATCTGCTTCTGCCAGGCAATTCGTTAAAGACGAGCGATTGGCTTCAAGTCACTTCCATCTTAACTACTATGTGGTGGAGTGGTGCATCGTCTCACCCGGTTCTAGTACCATCACTTTCCTTATTCCTGTCGCAATAGCGTCAATGCTTATCACTATCGTGCTTTGGTTTAGAGGGTAAATTAGGCAGTAAACTAATGTATGTGGCATTAACACCCCGCCACATGGATAACAACGTAATTTTAACATTTTGGAGTCTAAAGGCGATGGTAGTATCTTTCCATCAGTAGAGCCATCTGCTTGTTTGCAACCTTACGATATAAAAAATCTTTCAGAAGGAAGTCACTGATTTTGCCCTGATTTTCGAAAATCGAGTTTTCATCGGATCTCCTAGTTTTGAGGTCCTAGGAACATTTTCAAACTTATTTCACGATGACGTCAGTATGTCTATATGTATGTATGTGTGTGTGTATATGTGTACCTATACCTATTTAAACATCTCATAACTTTTGAACGGCTTGACCGATTAAAACGCGGTTGGCATTAGATAGGATTCTGCTCAACTTAGACTTTCTGAAAATTTGAACCAATTCAGCCCAGAAGATTTTGAGATAAATTTAAAAAAACAAAAACGACGTGTGGCACTCGGAGACTGCCGCGGTAAAGCTATTGCATAGCATTTTTTATCAACTTATGCAATTACAATTATATATTTATTTTATTTATGCAGTATTTTTTTCTTTGTTTTTTTTTCTTTGATATTAATTCAAGTTACACTTTGAGCTTGGTGACCGATAAAAAAACATTTTTTTTTCTTTTATTAAATAAATGATATGTTAATATTGTTCAAAATATTTTTATTATCTTTCAATACATGTCGGTTCTTCAGGAATATTTAATAAATGCACTTTGTTTCTTCATATTTAAAAAACTTTGTACACAAATTATACGAGTACAGATATTCACTGTTGTACGTAGATGATAAATACCTATACACCTATATACTTTCTCACAAACAGCTGATTACGGTAGTTTTCCAATACAACCAATGCCATCTAAACTCGGGTTGCTGAACTAAAGAGACAAGCGTGATATTTCAAAAAGTCATTAAAAGTTCTGGTATTTATCGATAGATGGAAAAACTAAAAAGTATCACCGCTGTGCCGGTCGGAGTAGGGGAAGTTAGGTTTTTTCGTTACGGAATTTCTGGATTCGGTCTCCACGCTCAATGCCCGCGATAGAAGCTATGCAATAGCTTAAAACATTTTTGGCGAAACAGTATTTTTTTAATATAAGTTCTAGATTAATGTACAGATTGAGTACAAAAACTAACAGCTCTATTCTTCAACAAACTACGTCTAATGCACAAATTGCATGAAAAATTTTTTACGACATAACTCTGAAATTTTTCAACCAATCATTTTTTAATATTCTACGATATTTTAGTACTAAAAAAACTACGCCGAATGCCGTTTCAAAAATCAAAATCGAATCTAATTTTCAAAATTTACAGCTTTTTAAATATTAAAATTACGTTGTTTTTAGTAAACTAACCTAATATTTTTGAAATAACATTCAGGTTAATACACCGATTGACTTAAAAATTTTATCAACTTTTCTCCTTTAAAAACTGGGTAAAATACCGTTTATTGGATCAAAATCATTTGGGATTTTTTTAGGATTTACAAATGACGTAAATATTAGAAAAAAATGTTGTTCGACATTGCTTCAAAATTTTTAACATATCGAATATTTAGCTAAAGAAATATTTTAGATCTCAAAAATTGAGCTGAATGCCATTCGAAAGGTCAAAATCGATCATCGTTTCCAAAATATACAGCTTCCAAAAATCAATATACCTACTGCAATTTTTAACAAAATAGATGATGAAAGAGTAAAAACTATAAGCATAGATTTTTTCATTTCAAAAAATCTATGCTTATAGTTTTTACTCTTTTGGGCTAATTTAGCGGGAAGTTTCAGGGATAGCCTGCAATCTGAGTTAACCGTTTAGAGATTTTTTTTAATGTTTACTACAGTCTTTTTATATAAAATACGGTATCCTAAATCATATACATTTTCTAAATATCCAACAGCAATTTATTAGTTTTGATGAGTTTGAAAACTTTTTATAACTTTCGATGTAACGAAAGCATCAATTTGGCGTCGCGTCGCCTGTCCAAAAAGAAATTCCATTAAACTTGCTATTAGAACTCTCCCTATGTGCTAACGTCAGCAATTTACAGTATTTGAATATACATCGGTTCATAAAATTTATGAGGGGCATGCATCTAAATGTGTGTTAATTCAGTATTTTTGTAGCTTTATTTTTTTTAAATATATTTATTTAAAAAAAATAAAGCTACACAATTACTGAATTACAAACTGACTGGTTTGAGTCCGTGTCAGGCCACGTGCAATGTAGGGCTCCGTTGTTGCCCATCACAGTAATGCGGACTAGAAAAGAACGTATTATGGTCGCGCACTTAAAGGCTAGCAATTCGGTTTCAGCGCTTCTCGCACCAAGTGCACCGCATCATGTAGTTCATAGACGGCCTAACCAGAAATATGAAACCTCTTACAACCGGAGCCCTATTTTTCAACGTAGAAAATACGATCGAAAGTATGACTCAACAGCTAAGTTTATAAACAATTTACTGCCAGTGGGTTGGCCTGGGACACTTGGATCTAACAAGAATTAGCACTTTAAATACTGTTACGTGCTTCGGGTTCGTAATTTGCAAGAAAACGCTACTTATATTAAATCGTGTCTTTACAACACAAATACACAAAACAACACAATGTAATACTTAAATACACTGATTAACACTAGTCACTCACTGAACTAACACTAAACTTAACCGACTACACAATAAAACACTTCTCGCTTCGCACTGGTCGCTCGTATTATCGCTTTCGATCACTGTATAAAAACTGCTTTCTATTTGTCAACACATCTCTATTTATACCTAATAGTAAAATTTATAACAATAAATAGTAAGTGCAAAAATAAAATTAGGATAAAATTAATAACCGCTATATTTTATATTGACTCTTTTTTAATTAATTTTTATATTGTATGAGTATTATGAAATGAAAAATTTACCAATATTTAAATGCGTAAATGACATGTAATAAAATTGTAAATTTGTATTGTTTGACATATTATTGTATTATATGAAAGGTATTTGTAAGATTTTAATTTAGCACTGACTGCTGGTTATCTCAGAATTTGTTTTTTTTTTTTGCTAATATAAATGTATACAGTTCTTGCATGTTTAAATAAACAATATCTGGTTGACCGAGCTTTGCTCGATTTTTCACATACCCATATCTTGAGAACCGAGCTTTTCTTGGACCTGGAACCTTGATAAATTGATTCCTATAGAATAAATATTTTTTTCCTGTACCTGGTTGACCGAGCTTTGCTCGGTTTTTCACATACCCATATCTTGGGAACTGAGCTTTTCTTGGACCTGGAACCTTTATAAATCGATTCATTGACCCGAAAAACCCCTAATTTGTGACTTTCATGAAAATCGTTGGAGCCGATTCCGAGATTCCAATTATATATATACAAGAATTGCTCGTTTAAAGGTATTAGATTAGATTAGATATGTATAACTAAAAACTTTGCATGTTGATTATTTTTTACACAAATCCATATTGATTATTTTTTAGTAATTTAAATTCCAGTAAATAATTATAAAGTCTTTCATACATAGATTTTTCAAAAATTTTTGAGAATACTGGAATTAATATAATAGGCTTATAATTATTCAAATCACCCTTATCTCCTTTTTTAAACAATGGCCTTACAATAGATTTTTTAGTCGTTCCGGGAAGTTCCTTCTAAAAATGACAAATTAATAATATGGCTGAGTGGTTTTGATATTACTGGAGCAACAACTTTGAGTAATTTTGTACTAATATTATCATAACCAGTTGCACTAGTGTTTTTTTAGAGAATGTATGATTCTAAATATTTCATGGTCATCTACTGGTCTTAAAAACATAGTTTTATTACTATTGGGGCATATATATGATTTTGGAATATTTGTGAGCTTATGATTGTTGTAATGTTTTTGCCTGGTTTATAAAAAAAATATTAAATAGTTCACATATTGTTTGAGTATTTGTATAGACTGAGTTATTTACTCTTATTTTCTCAATTTCTTTATTATTTGTTTTATTCTCAAAAGTGTATTTAATTAAATCCCATGACGCTTTGCATTTATTAGATGATTTATCAATAAATTTCAGAGATGACTGCTTTTGTGATTCTAATATACATTTAGATAGAATGTTTTTGTAACGCAAGTAATTACTTTTATGTTATTTTTTATTATACTTAGTGTGACGATAATTCAGGTACAACTGACGTTTGACTTTGCAACATTTAAGAAGACCTTTTGTGAGCAATTTATTTTTTAATGGTTTATTTGACACTTTGATTTGAACTTTTGGAAAGCAAAACTCAAAAAACAATAAGAATATGTCATGAAAATTATTAAATGCCTCTTCACTGTTAGTATTTGCAAAAACCTCACTAAAACTTAAAGATGATAAACATTCATAAAATTTTTTCTTATTTTTCTTACTGAAGAGTTGTCTCGTTTCAAACCAAAAAGCTCTTCTTGATTTACAGTTTGAGACTGAATCAATATTTACTTTTATAATCTGTGCCATTTCATGGTCAGATAAACCAAGTGGATGAGTGAGAGATTGGATATTTTCCAAATTGCTAGCAATTACATCTAAACATGCATTCTTCCTAGTAGGTTTTAGTATGTGTTGATTAATATTATTATTTAAAAGAATGCTTTGTAATTGTTTATGTGCGTAGTTATTCTGCATTAGATCTATATTCCAATCTCCACAAAGACTAATTTTTTTCTTAGAGTTTTTCATAATATGTTCTAATAATCATTCTAATTTATTTAGGAAAATTTCAACATTTGAACTAGGTGTACGATAAATACAAATTATTATTAATTTGTAACTATTTCAACAGCACAGCATTCGAAAGAAAATGGTAAGCGTATTTGTAAATCAAGAGTTTTAAATTGTAGATCGTTTCTTACCATAATACAAGTGCCACCACGACGCTAGTTAAAACGAGAAAAATGAGAGGCCATAGTATAACCATTTAGTTCAAAGTTTTGTTCAGAACCTTGTTTCAGGAATGTTTCTGAGAGGCAGATAACATCAATTTTTCCTAATGTATCCCTAAGTTCAGTTAAAGCTAAAGTGCACGTCCTATATTTTGATGTAATTTTCTTAAATGTAATGTTCGTAAAAAAATTGTTGTTAAATGTTGTGTTCGTAAAAAAATGTGATGTTCTTCTTAACCAACACTACAGGAGAGCACCATGGACTAAAAGATTTCTCTATAACTCCGTTTCTTCTCATTTTATCAATCATCTCCTGTACTTCCTTCTCTTTGGCTATAGGAACATGTCTAGCTTTCTGCTTTATAGGCTGCGCATTTCCAGTGTCAATCTTATGTTTCACTAACGATGTTCTGCCTATATCTCGATCAGTTTTAGAGAAAATGTTGGCATAACGTGAAAGTAGATCCTTAGCCTGCAGCTGTTGTGACACGGTAAGGTAGTTGCACTTGTTCACCAAATCCTTGAGTTCTTGTGGTACGTCTATTGATGCTGTACTTCCTGTCGATGTCAGTTTCCGTAACGTCATAACTTCATCACTTTGTCCTACAACATCGTCTGCTTTAAGCACCACATCACTGTCACTCTAGTTGACTACATGCATCACTGCCAAGCCCTTGTCACAAACCAAACTCCGGCCTGTAATACAGTGTGGAATTGCTCTATTGTCCTCAATTAACACACTCCTATTACCCCGGCCTTTGTGACTGGCTGGTAACTTCACGCGTACCAATGTCTTCGATCTTGAAGGTAAGATGTTTCTTCTAGCCACTGTTACCTTTCCTTTTGATCCCCCATCCATGAAAATTTCTTCTAGCCCACATACAAAAACTCCTGTTTTGCAATCAATCTTGCAGGCATCCTCTTCATAAAGTCTAAACCAAGTACACAGTCATCCATAATATCGGCCACTACGACGTCGTGAGTATAATACTCGTCGCCTATTTGCATCACTACAGATGCTTCAACGAAGACGGGTATTGGCTGACCTGTGACAGACAGAAGCTTGCTTTTCTCAAAATTCCTCAGGTTACCATTGTCAGCTACGGGTTGCACCACATATCGTGTAGCTCCAGTGTTCAGCGTTAAGCTGCAGTTCCGCCCCTTGATCCTGGCTGTTACTCGTTTCCCTGCTGGTTCAGCAGGCTTTTTAACCTGCCTGCTCTCTTCAGCTGCTGAGTTTCCTCCCGCTTAATAAAACTAAAAAGTAAGTTCGTGTCTGACATTCGTGCACCGTAGTTCACCATAGCATAATGACGAGTTTTATCGCGACAATGCAACACAAACCTCCGCATAGTATAACGCGTTGCACGCAACACGTAAAAATTTTAAATTTAAAAACCCTGCCACAATTGTGATGTATCAGAGTAGGTACCTTCCTTCTTCATGTGCATCATTTGCTAAACAAATCGTAAAAAGAACTAATGATTTTCGGATGGGGATCCTGGTGTTATAAGTCATGTTATTGTAATATTATTTAAGTAACAGAACACCAAATATCGTATCAGACTTGTACAAGTTGCTTAATTCCTTTCATCAATTTGAAAAAAGATGACGACCTTAAAACGACTAAATTAATTTTGATAAAATATTTCTAATCCACTTTCGACCGCGCCCCGTTGGTCGAGTGGTTAGCGACCCTTACTACGCAATCAACGGGGCTCGGGTTCGATCCCCGACGGGGACAAGCATTTGTATGATGAGGATAAATGTTTTTATTTCCGGGTTTGGGTATTTATTATATACTAGCTGTTGCCAGCGACTTCGTTCGCGCAGAGTTCGTTTACTCCGCACAGCCCCTCCCCTGTAGGTGATAGCGTGATAATATGCAGCCTATATGTTGACCCGACCTATTAGTAATATTCATACAAAATTTGAAGTAAATCCATGCAGTACTAGTTATTTTTTAAACTATTGGTTAAATTTTAATGAAATTTAAAGTAAGTGCTTATACAATCCCTCCTATACTGAGTTTGTGCCTCTAGCTTCATCCACAATGAAGTTGTAGGACGGTCGTAAATAGCCTGAACGGCTTCGAGAAAAAGACGGTACGCCGTACGGCCGTGCCGCTTTTTTGCTCGATTTGCTCGACTTGGCGGGGGCACTGCCGTGCCTCCAGATTCAAAAGATTTACATAACTTTTGGAAACTTTGTGTTAAATCACAAAAATCTCAATATAAACTAATTATATTTTAATACGATATCCGAACCTTTGAAACTTTTATGTCTTAATAAAATAAAGCAGCTTAATGTAGCTTTTTTAAATGGAAGTAATTTTCAGTTCATTCAAGAGTTCATTTAAGAGTTTACGTTATAATTAATATAAAAATAATTAAATAATTAACGAATTTAAAAAATTATAACGCTTTTAAGATTGCAAACTAGAATTTCATTGATCGATATAATCTGACTTTACTGTCTTGTGGTTTTCTCTTTTAAATCCAAAATCTCGGATGTAGGTTTTGAGGTTTTTGAGGCTTCTCTGTGAAATCCTAAATCGAAGTGCCTCGGATGAGCACGTAAGGCCATCGGTCCCAATTATAGCTAGAAGTAGTCAGTAATCGTTAGGTCAGTGAAAAAGGGTGATGGAAACAACCAGTCATCTCGCCAACTGACAAATCGGTTAATCGCAGCGAACTGGAGAGTTTATAGGCATTCGGTTTGCCTACCTTGCAAGGGAACCGGGTGTGATCATATTTAAGCATTGAATTACTTTATATAATTTATGAAAAATAGTACATTATTACTCTTATTATATTACTACAATACAATATGAACATATTTTCTGTTTTAACGATTTTCGAGATTGTAATTTCAGTCACGCGCAATGAAATGAATAGGTAGATACTTACATCAATCATCATCAACATTAATTCAAATCAACATCGATACAAGTCAGTCAGTTACCGTTAAATTGCATCAGAATTTGGTATATATTTTAATCAAATCAATGTAAACTTAGCGTAATCTATTACATCGTATCGTATATTATAACATATCTATCGAATATTGCTAACCAGGTTTAAAGTCATATGTATGTATCCATTAGTAGCTATAATCAATAACATGGATACGTTATATTTGCTTTAGAATTGTATACAAGCATCTTTGCACTAATCACAATGCTTGAAATAACATTTAGTTAAACGTTAAAGTCAACAAGTCCCATTAAAATTTATGCAAGTACATTCGTATAAAAGTGTATCGCCTCTTACCTCTTATAGTTATCGCCTCTGTGGTCTAGTGGTCCAGCGTTGGCGTTGACTACATGAGGTCCCGGGTTCGATTCCCGGGTCGGGCGCTTAAAAAAAATAGTGTTTTTTCAGTTTTCTGAGAAACACAAAGTTGTCCGCGATTGGAAAGTGCCCGGTTGGCGATAGGCTTGCCACCTATCACATTTGTGGGACCAAGTATCTTCGGCTAATCGTGGGTGCACTTGTTGTACCTCTGCCTACCCCTTCGGGGATATGGGCGTGAAGATACTTGTATACAGTTACACACAATATGTACAGTATTTTACCAGTCAACCTATATAAAGACAGATCAAATAAATGAACAACAAGGTATATATTATATAAAAAGTTTATTTATTCTTCAATTTACATATAAGTGATCATGCAAATCAGCTTACATTAATAATTTACAACACAGTCATCTTTAAAATAACAGAGGTAATTTCTAAGAAATATAGTTTTAAGCACAAAAAAATAAAATAGGACAAATCCGCTAGCCAATATAACGGCGCGTTTCGGTTTTATCATCCAAGGAGTAGTTCCTAAGTCGTATCTACGAATTAGGAATCTATGCAGTTTATTCATACACCGCTGACAATCGAGCCATACAGTCTGTTTCAAAGTTATATCTTTGCGTACCGTGTAATGTAAGAGCAAAGATTTTGACAACTACATATAGGTAAGCGGCATTGTTCTTTACGCATAGATAAAATGATTTAGCTCCCCCTCCCCCCGATTCCATCTGCCGGGTTCCAACATGCATTACAAAAATCTAACTAAAACTACCCAGGCGCTTATAAAGCCATTTTAGCAAGCACAGGGGCGCTCTGCTTCCTCCCTAGGACGACGTAAATATTTCTTGCTATTTATATTTTTCTATGTATCCACATAGAAAAATAAAAATACCAAAAAATGTCGGGTACCTAAAAACCCAGCCCAGGCTCTCCCTCTCTAACAAAAAAAGATAACTTCACCGGTATCTTCAAGCCGGTCACCTACACCACGTGCGAGAGCCTGTTCCGATACGGAAATCTCTGAGATATCCAACTGGAAACAAGTGCCACCGCGCAAACCGCGCTCACCTGTGACCTCCGCGCTGCCGCCATCCTACTATCTTAAGAAAAGGATGGCAACAGCTGAGACAACAAACTTACCAAGTAAGTCACCGGACCACTCAATGGCGGGTTTTATTAAGCCATCGTCACCAAAGGCGGCACAGGTTAGGCAGCCGACGGGGAAGGCGGCCCAAATTGGAGCTCCCGTTTCAAAGGCGACACAATTTGGAGCGGCGACTCCAGAGGCGGTACAACCTGGAAAAACGAGTCCGAAACGAGGGTGGCCTTAACCAGGACTCCCCGCGGGACCCCCGCATTCACCACCAGACTGCGGAACGCCGCGCACAACGCGACCGGTCCGCTACCGGACCGCGATCCGATCCTCGCGATCGCACGATTTATCCACGCCTCGTGTACATACTACGAGTCGAGACTCATCCTCGCGACGCGAACTTGAACGCGACCGAGACCGCGACCGCGAACGCGCACGACACCTAGACCACGACCGCGATTGTGAAAGCGCAACTTTAACCACCAACACCGAACATAACGCCTCTTCTTCGGATGAAGATTTTACGGAGAAACAACGTAAGATTGTTTCAAGCTCCGCACCCAAAAAAAAATCTCCAAAATCAGCGCTGGAGCAAAATTACGTCATCATGGCCCGCCTCGCCAAAGCCAAGCTCCTTGATAAGGAAATGATGCAGGCGATGGCACAGCACCTGAACGACAGAAGTGCCGCACTGGAGGCGCAAGGCAAAAACCAGCTGATCTCCGCAGCGGAAGCTGCAGGCATAGAAAGGATGCAGACAGCACCTATCCTTCTTCCTTCGCACGCAACCCCGATGCGAAGAAAGAGAGGCACTGGCGAAAAGAACGGGAGAGACGAGGATCCCAAGAGGCAATGTGTGCCAGCGGAACCCTCACCCTCAGCTTCATCCCACCCTCATTTGCGGCAGTGACGGCATCTCAACTCTCACCTACAAGAAGGACGCAGACGCAACCACAAACTCAACAAGGAAATGCCCAGACAGCAGAGTCCAAAGGACGGTACTCACCCTAGGTGGTGGAGTTACTGCCCAACTGGGCTCAACACTTCAAAGCACTGACAGGAATCCTAGGACACACCCCCAATGCAAGGCCCTTTGGACGGGGGGTAAGATTCACCCCAAAAGACGAGACCAAGTACCGAGCCGTACAAGAATTGTCGAGCTGGAAAGAACCGAGCGCATCTATTGGTTCTGCTACTCGCTAAGGTCGCGATTAGGGGACTTCCAGCCGACACAGACTCAGACGAGATTGTGAAGGAGCTTGAAACATACGGACATGAAGCTGAATATGTAAGACCAATCAGGGCGCGAGCAGGTCGCCTTGGCTGTATCTTCCTCGCTATTCTCAAGAGGAAGCCTGACACCTTACCGAACATCTACGCTATAAACGAATTACTTTATATGCCCGGCATAAAAATAGAAGTGTGGAGAGGAAAAAAAAAGGGCCGGCCCAATGCCATCGGTGCCAGCTCTTCGCCACTCCTCGCATAATTGCCACTGACCCCAGAAAATGCGTGTGCTGCGGGGAGGAACATAGGGCCAAGGAATGTCCCAGGCCTCGTGAGGAACCCCGCAACTGCACCAACTGCCATAACCCCCACACCGCAAACAGCACGACGTATCCTGTCTTCCAGCGAGAGGCCAGAAACAAGAGGGCAGCACGGTGGCCATCACAGAATAGAGAAAGACCAAAGATAACCCAGTAACTGGAACAAACACCCGTCAGACAAGTGAGTCTGGTACCCCCTCCAACAGTCTCCACTCTCACAGCCCCGACGAACGATCCAAAACCGCGCCACCAGGGAGGAGAGAAGGAGAAGATGAAGAAAAAGAGGAGAAAGATAGCCAAAAATAAGAAGTCTGGACCCCAAGGTACAAGGCCAAAAACAGAAACAAAAGAAAAGACAGAAACCGACTGCCAGCCTATCAGCCAAAAAGCGGGACAGGCAAAAATTAAAATTCCCCATAGGGACTTATCAAATAGAAGAACGAAGCTCTCCGTGTCCCCGGACAAAGGAAAGCTTTTAGTGCTTGAGAAAGCACTGCAAGTTTTTCCAGATGTGCTGGGGGCAGTAAGAAAGGGCTCAGACTCCGTTTCAGCCGTCTTCAGGGGTATGACAGACCTACTGGCCCTATATGGACCGTAGGTCCCTGAGGATGGTCTATTGGAACGCCAACGTTCTTAGGGGCAAGACCGTTTCCCTAAAATAAATACTTACGGAGCAAGATATAGACCTGGCCCTGATAAACGAAACACATCTACGTCCAGGAGATAAAATAAAAATCCCTGCCTATCATACATACAGAGGTCTAGCCATCATGGTCCATAGGAGGATTATCCACCAATTATTACCAACCCCGAATACGAGTTCCATGTACGCCCTCGGCGTCGAAATGCTGATCGCCGGTTCGCCAATCAAGATTTACAGTATTTACAGACCACCAAATGAAAATATTTCAGCAACAGTCAGTCACACACTCCCCCTAAAGATCAAAGTAAGCCTGTACATTGTACAAGTGTACCCATACCAAATCTCACCAACATGCCCCCCCCCCCCCCCCCTCCCCCCAAGTTAAACCACCTCATCACAAGTCGCCGCTGTGTGCTGGATCCCCCGCTTGCGGGGCAAATCGCTCACTGAGGCGCGAAGGGGGTAAAAAACATCACATCACCATTATCCTCATTTCCCACATAACCACATTTCCCATCGCAAACCAAAGTGCAAAGGGCTCCTACCCCGCACTAACCCAATGACCTAGCCGTTTTTACGGCTAGCGTATGACACTATGGTCATGGGGCAAACAGCCCCGAAACCATTTCCCCGTCCCATTGCTGGGACGCGCGAAGACTAAACGGAACGAGGTGGATCGCCGGAGTTACCAGTACAATAGTTTCCAGTACTTAGTGATTGTGTTCGTCGGAACTCTTAGTTGTGTGTTCAGAAGATCGATGCATCGGGACTAAATTGCACGTCCACTCGCTCGGACCCACAAAACTAAAAGTGATTTTTCATCGTTCTTATTTATTAAAAATAATCTCCTTTGAGAGGTGACAGCCCAGCCCAAGATCACCCGATGACTGTTCGTAAGAACAGTCAACGATGAGTCGCGGCATAACTCCTGCAAATAAAGATGTCAGAACGATGTTCTCCGGGCCAGGGCTCTTCTAGGGCCCCGGCTCGCACGAGCTACCAAGCTCTTCTCAGGGCTCGCAGCAGAAGGAAGACCAGCCAATTACCCACCATTCGCGAACTTATTCCGAAACGGACATCGTAGAAATGTCCGGATGGGAACAGGTACCTTCACGCAAGCCGCGCACCCCCGCGCCTCGCGTGTCGATGCCCAAAACTTCGTTCTTGAAGAAGACGTCGACGACTACCACGGCCGCGCCTACGCGCGCCCGAGAATCTCCATCTTCACCCGACCAACCAAAGGCGGGCTTACCTAGACAGCCCTCACCAAAGGCGGCACAAATTGGACCGACTCCGCGGAAGGCGGCCCAAACTGGAGAACCGTCCCTAAAGGCGGCACAGTTTGGACTGATAGCTCCGAAGGCGGTTCAAAATGAAGTTACGCCCACGAAGGCGGCATTAACCATCAGGAATGACGTAATAGCACAAGACCTGAAAATAGAGAGCCTGGAGGAATTTATCAAAAGACTGGCCAAAAATATGTATACCAAAGCAGAATCCTCATCTCACCACGAGATTAGAAACATAGCGCCCTACCCCCTGTTCAAAATCCAGCGGAATCTATAGTCCCAATTAGAAAATCAAAGTGCAAGGGGTTCCCACCCCACACTCAACCCAATGACCTAGCAATTTTTACGGCTAGTGTTTGATACTATGGTCAGGGGGCAACCAGCCCCGAAACCATTTCCCCGTTCCCTTGCCGCGACGTGTGAAGACTACACGACGTTGGGACAGCAGCGATTTCCGCTCCCATCGAGCAATAAACCTCTCCGAAAAGAAGAAGATTAAATAAAATCTCTGGACAATTTTACACGATTTGATCTAACCCCAAAGTAAGCAAATTATTTGCTTGTAGTATGGATATTAGTTAACACTCAACAATATTATTACATAGAAATACATATATAAATACTTAAATATATTTAATAAACATCCAAACCAAGAAATACAAACATCTATGCTCATCACATAAACGCCTGTTCCTGTCGGGAATCGAACCCGAGCCCCATTGATTGCGTAGTCGACCAATCGACCAACGGGGCGGCGGCGGGAAGAAGAAATTGTGAAGAAACGGCTGACTTCGTGGTCAGGGGGGTCTCTGGCCCTGGAATCATTTTCTCCTGTCCCCCACAGAGACAAGAAGAATTTCTACGAGCGTGGGACAGCTCCCGATTTCCGCTCCGAGCAGCAAGCAAGAAACATCTCCAAAAAGAAGAAGAAATTGTGAACAAACGGTCCTCCACAGGGCAGGAAGAGTGCCCAGAATAGATTCAGTGTATAGTAGTATAGATAAGTGTAGTTAGTGCTAGTGTGTAAGAAGATTGTATTTAGGAAGATAGGAAGGTCAATTAAGAAAGAAAAGACTTCACGGAGGAGGTTTTATTTAACCGTCTACAGTCTACTGCCTCCGCTCGCGGTCGAGAGTGAGTTATCGAAGCGACATCGTAAGCGAGCGTCTCGACGCTCTTTTATTACTGTTTCGTTAATCTTGTTTCGTTCCGAGGGCGTCGTTGCGTGTACATTTTGTCGGCGCACCACGCTCGCTTACAGTATCAAATGCGATATTATTTATTTACTCCGTGTGTCGTTTTTACAAATAAAGGTCATATTTTAACAACACAGCCGCGAATGAATAAACTGCACTGGAATATAAGATTTTTCTGAAACTATTAAAAGCTATTTATACTTTCCTTTTACCAGATATATACAAAAATTTCGTCCTCAATTATTACACACAATTTATTAGAGATTGGTCAGTATCCTAGGGATACCGATGTAACCATATTACAAAGGATGTATTAGGTACTATATGCTATTTACAATCCTTACAACTAAAAATATGGCATTCCTTGTTGCACTTCATACATTTTCACATCATCTTTTTTCACCACCATTTCCGGTCTGAAACAATTTCAAATCAAATTCAAACTAGCTGACACACGCAACTTTGCCTTTGTCGATTAAGTTTTAATACAAACTGTGTTTAACCCCGGATCTTCAACTATCTGCAACTGCCAAATTTCATCAAAATCAGACAGACAAACAGGCTTTCGCATTTATAATATGGACGACAATGTTGAAGGAAACTACGATGAAAAATAGGGAATCTCTCTTATACATAAACTTCACCTTTTTTATTGATAAAATAAGATACCAAATAAGCAGATAGCTCTCCTGATAGAAAGAGACAACCTTCGCCTATAGACACCAAAGATGTTAATGGTATGTTGTAATTCTTGCGGTTGGGTCGTAATGGAACATACATAAGGTTACCGGCTACCTTACCCTCCTAACCGGAAAACGACAGTCATAAGTACTAACACTATTGCAGCTGCAGGAATAGGTAAGGCCAGATCCGAGCAAGACAGTGCCGAGCTCTATCACCCAGTAGCCACGATGGTAGTGACTCACATAGCTAATCGTTCGCCGCTTATGAACTGCCTGGCAGAAAGGTCTTCTTCAAAGTAGGCCGGGACCAACATGGGGTACAACTTTATTGAAAAACTATAAAATAATTTTAACCAAATTGATCTTATTTAAAATAAAAACTAAACTGAAGTGATTATATACATTAGTGATAATATATTTTTATCAAAAAAACAAAGCGGCGAAAGTTATGCATGGTCATACATTAAAATCAGTGAGTGACTAACTAGTTATCCTCAGTTTCCGTACCCTTTTGGGTATGTTTATTTTTAAAAAACATATGGGACAACCCTCGGGGTATTATTTTATCTAATAAAAGAAGAATTATCAAAATCGGATAACTATGTAAAAACTTATGCGTGGCTGATTACGGACCTCTAAGTATGGAATTGAAAAAATGAAATGGGGCCACCCTCGGGGTATACCAAATCCAATCAAGTAAGTTACATTCTACCCGGAATGTTCACACGCGCTTCAAACTCGTTCCGAAGAGTACCACGACATGGGTGGAGTGTGCTGTGTGTCTCTTTCTACTAAATAAAGCGCCAATCGTCATAATAAGTGCAGCCATGCGTAGTTTGCAAATTACTACTGAGTAATTCTACTAATTTTAGAAACAGTTTTTGAATTGCATAAGTAATTACGTAGTAATTAAAATAAGCACATTTTAGAACTCACTATGTTAATTAGGTACAATACATTTTATGCTAATGTATTTATCGACGTGAATAAAAGTGCGTATGAATAAAAGGGATTAAACGATTACCGAATATATAAAATCTACCATCAGATAGTTTTATTTACATTGGGAATTGCAAGAAAGAGACAACATCCACTCTTGTCATTGTCTTGCTCAGAACGTTTTTCCCCTCTGTTATGTAAAAAACAAATGTCAACTTTATTAGTAACGGAATAAAGTACATTTTTATTTTTCAAATATTGCTTCGTAATAATTCCACTTATCGTATATAAGTTCCTTGATTCCAATAAAAAAAAGAATCATCAAAATCGGACTACTCTGTAAAAAGTTATGCGTGGTCTAACATTATAAAAATATACGCGTGAAATTGAGAACCTCCCCCGTTTTTTTCCGTCGGTTGAAAACTGCTACAAATAAATGAACTATTTTAATGTATTCTTAGTTTGTAAATTCTCAAATACATGGGCAGAGGTACAATTAGTGCAGCCATAAGTAGGCAACAGTATTAATGTCCATGATTCGACAAGTAGTCAATGTAGCAATCGAATACAAAAATCATTTAGAACCAATTTCTCAACCCAGGTTTCAAACTCCAGACCTCAGATGTCTATAACCGACTGATCTTTATCACCAAAATAAAGAGAAAAATATTATCTTCGCGTATATACTTACAAAGCTAACTGCACAGATTGTTGTTGAACTGAAACAAAACAGAAAAAATGTTAAGAATAATTTTTAGATTTTTATTTATTTATTTATTCACATAAAATCCACAGCTAAATATTTATAAGCTTACTCTACCTACTACATACACTAAAAGCCATTAACGGATTTACATTTTCTAAAATAAATTTTATAAACAATCACTAAATTGTTCAAACATTTTTTTACTGTGCGTGTTGAAGTAGGCATAATAATATTTTCCTGTGCGTATCAGATTCAATAGTATAAGATAATAATAAACAATCTATACATATAATAAAATCGTAGGAAAGTCGAAACTACATTGAATACTTTTTTAAAAGAATACTTGGGGCGTAATCTACAATAAATATAGTTTTTAGATTTTTTTATCTGTTTGTCTGTAAGTATGTTCGGGGTAAAAAAAAGTACTGCATGGAGTTACTTCAAATTTTGCATGAATATATAATACTAACAGGTCGGGTCAACATATAGGCTACATATTATCACGCTATCACCTACGGGGGAGGGGCTGTGCGGAGTAAACGAAGTCCGCGCGGACGAAGTCGCTGGCAACAGCTAGTAGATAAATATAATTAATAAACATTAGATGTTAAATTACATAATTTTATATTAAAAGTTTATATAATACGTAAATATACAAATATGTGTTTTTATGTGTTAAAAATTGGACTAAACTATATCAGCTAGGTTAATGTTTTATTTACTTTTGTTATTTCAGATTTAAATTTATCCTTTATTTTTTAATTGATATATATTGTGATTGGTTGTTTTAGTTCACTGTTTGAGTTTTGTGGGAGTTTTCCTTGTATCTCTTTTTTATAAACTTCCTGGACAATCAGTCCAGGAAGAAAAATAGATACCTCCTTCTTGATGAGTACCTACAAGCACTAACAATATTGCAGCAGGAATAGTGAGGCGGAGCCAGGGCAAAACGTTGCAGAGTAATGACAACAGACAAAGTTAGGCCAATTGTTCATAAAGGCGACGGCCGGAGAGCAGTGAACTGCACTGTAGGCGGCGGTAGGTGTTAGAGGGTAAGATAGCCAATAAACTAATGCATGTGGCATTCGATAGATAGACTATCCTACAGAAAAAGGTTTTTCAATGCGAACCAATAGTTCCTTATATTAGCGCGTACAAACAAACAAACTATTCAGCTTTTAGTATACATTTATATCTACCCTTATCTAACGATTCTCTCTCTGTGCCGTTGCCAACAATTTACCTTTAATGAACAGTCTGATAGCATCTGCAGACTGCATTGCTGCAAAGCTAAGCTGAACTCTAAACTCATAACATTGTCAGTTGAGTCTATTGCTAGGTGTAATAGGGTTTAAGTGGCAAATAAAAAACAACATTTTAGTTTTATTATTCAACTTTGATCAATAAAATCGTAGCCCTATATAAATAAAAAAAAATATATCACTGGACAAATTACACGAATTGATCTGACCCCAAAGTAAGTAAATTATATGCTTGTAGTATGGATGTCAATCAACGATACTAATACATAGAAATACATATATAAATACTAGAATATCTATAAATATAATAAAATCGTAGAAAAGTCAAAACTGTACATTGAATATTTTTTTAAAAGAATACTTAGGGCGTGATCTACAATCGATAGCGAAGCCAAAAATATAGTTTTTAGAATTTTTGTCTGTATGTTTATCTGTTTGTCTGTATGTATGTCCGGGGTAAACTCAAAAAGTACTGCATGGATTTACTTCAAATTTTGCATGAATATTACTAATAGACCGGGTCAACATATAGGCTACATATTATCACGCTATCACCTACGGGGGAGGAGCAGTGCGGAGTAAATGAAGTCCGCGCGGACGAAGTCGCTGGCAACAGCTAGTATTTAATAAACACCCAAACCCAGAAAAACAAACATCTGTGCTCATCACACAAATGCCTGTCCCTGCCGGGAATCGAACCCGGACCCCATTGATTTGTTGAGTGTCTACAACGATATGATAGCAGATTTACATACCCAATGTCGGTTGTTGTATTATGGCCGTGACATCAGTGAAGTACACTGGCTGTGCAGTCTGGACAAACTCTTTCTGCTGGTCTATGAAGGTGGCTTGTATCTGCGGCTGGGACACTAAAATCTGTTGTAGTCTCCATTTATCCATGGCAACATTATCCTCTTCCTGTTTCTGCAATCGCTCCACTTGTTTGTATGTGGGCTCGCCGCCAATGTAATCTCGTTTTATACGATTGTGATTTTTTATCTCGTGTTTCCTAAGGTCTGATCTGTAGAGAAACCATTAATATATTAATTAGACCAGTTATGTTAAAATTAACCACAAAATATTAGCAAATTATACTTAATTATACAGAGTCCGGAAAACACTTCATATCATTGGCGATAAGTGAAAACTTCGTTAGTGTTTAAATCAAAATATTACATGTGTTTTCGTTTTATTATAAATTAGTTAATTTTGATTGCCTCCTATTAGATTTATTTTCATAGTCATAGATGGCATAATATCTTATTATTCTGAATGTGGGTGCGTTCAAGTTATTTATATAAAAATAATCAAATTTTAGTAACAAGTTTTATTAAAAAAAGCCAGCTTTCGAGAGCGCTCAGCGTGGATTGGCTGACACTGAAAATCAGCGTTGGGATAAAAATCTCAACATCAGCTGAGTGTTGACTATTTCGAGACAAAACACCAATCAATTCAGTAAACATTAGACACCAAACGCTAGGTTACAATAAATATATTGTCTGTAGGTTTTAGATTGTACTATTTTTACTTATGGTATGCCTAATTTGTTGTCTTTTTTGTATAAATGTATTTCACATACTGTATATTTACTAGCACTGGAGTTTTTTTATGTACTAATTTTTTTATGTACTAATTTTATGTGCCTAATTTGTTGTCTTTTTTGTATAAATGTATTTCACATACTGTATATTTACTAGCACTGGAGTTTTTTTATGTACTAATTTTTTTATGTACTAATTTTATGTGCCTAATTTGTTGTCTTTTTTGTATAAATGTATTTCACATACTGTATATTTACTAGCACTGGAGTTTTTTTATGTAAGGGATATGTTCATTTTTTCAATATTGTTAAATAATCCTGTTTTGTTTTTTTGTGTTTTATCCTTTGTAGTTTGATCTTGCTACTGTGTGTGTTATTTACTGTATATGTTGTAGTGTATGTTTTAAATAAACGATTTCTATTCTATTCTAAATAAGATTTACGAGGTTTTTACTCATTGCTGACGATATGCACTATACGATGCGCCGTAACTACACGCGTATGTAATTGATTTACCAAAGTCGCCTTGAAAGTATATTCAAATTGCAAAACAGATAACTAATTTTTTTTTTTAAAGAAGTATCTTCACGCCCGTAATCCCAAACGGGTAGACAGAGGCGCGACAAATGCATTCACGATTAGCCAAAGATTCTTAGTCCCACAAATGTGAAAAGCCTATCGCCAACTGGGCACTTATCCAGTCTCGGTCAATGTCCTTTTTATCAGAAAACTGAAAAAACACATTTTGAATTACCACCACCCACTCGGGAATCTAACGCGGGACCTCATGTGGTGAACACCGGCACCGGACCCATAGACCGCAGAGGCGATATTTACTTTCAAGGTCTGAATACAAATTATATTATAGTAACTTTTGCCAAATCCACAATAGAATTAAAAAAGCAACACTTTTTACGAAGGGTATCCATAGTTAAATTTCGAGTTCACTAGGATTCAGATTTCAGGTGCTTTACGAGAAGATGAGATTGGGGTTAGGCGGTGAGTAGAGTCGGCACTGACTTGTAGCAGAAGTCGCGGCCGCAGTAGGCGCAGGTGTGCTTGAGGTTCATGTGCGTGGCGTCGTGGTGCTCGCGCAGCGCCGCGCTCGTGCGGAACGCCTTCTCGCACAGCATGCACTGCAACAACACGCACATTGCTCATTATTCCAATGTCAAATAACTATATACGCTTAAAGGTCATGCATAAATTGCTACACCCCTTAAAGAAGGAGAGCCCAAGAGGGGTTTTTTGCATTTACTCGAGCGCGTCAGATTAACATAATAGATAACATTAACTCGCATACTGTTGAGGCTCTCCACCAAATATAAGATATTTATATAGATGCGGGTGGCTAGAGAAGAAAAAAAAAACAAAATTCCAATAACTTCGGCTTGTGGAAATTGTCAGATTATATATTTTTTCCGTCATTCTTATATCATTTCCTCTGTAATAATAGAAATTTCAGACGCGCTCGAGAATGTTAAAACAATGTTATCTTTGCAACTTTGTGACCCTGCCACTCCCTTTCGCTACACTTGAATCATCAGATTTTCTAAATTTTAGGTGACAATTAACCCACCATATCTTATCTGACGCCATTTAGTGTTTCCATGTCACAGTTTAACTTTTTTTATCTGTAGATTTTTTCCCCACCATTGAAATGAAATACATTATATATTCAACATTTTATTTTTCTTATAATTTAAACAACAAAATCCAATAGGTCCCTACAACGCTCGCGTAACTACCCATTTAGCATCTTGGGCTCCTCTACTATTAGCCCTCTAGGCGGTGCATATACACTGCTGCACACCGTGACGTTTGTAACGCGCCGCTCCTTTGTCCCGAACAATGTATATGCACCGCTATACCATTTAAATTTAGGCCTTGTTCACTTAATATACAGACTACATTAGTATGAAGGATTTTAGTGATTTACGCTCTTTTATAAATTTCCGTTAAACTTAGTATCTTTTGGTTTAAGCCTTTTGCAATAACTTAACAAATCTTATAATGTAAAATAAAAAATACGGTGTAAGGCAGAGGATCTAAACCTCACTAATCTCAAAAGTATTTTTTTATTTTACACCATGGAACATAGAACAAGGGGAAGTGAAGAGTGGGCGTGCCGAATGCGTCACTATTATGCGCTGTTACTCTAAATTGCCTTAGTGATACTTACCATATCTTTAGGATATAGTCGTCGTGCGAAAATATATTATACACTGAATTATGCCGTATTGTGCCATCCTTGAATGCAGAAATGATAGTAGAATACAGATGATTAAAAATCGAGATATTTCATATCATCCGAAAGTACAATTTTCATTTTATTTTAATTAAATTCCTGTTTTTTTTTATATCATAAGATAGCAAACAAGCAGATGGGCCTCCTGATGGAAAGGGTCAACCATCGCCTATAGACACCAAAGATGTTAATGGTGCGTTGCTATCTTGTGGCGAGGTCTAATGCCACATGCATAAGTTTACCGGCTACCTTACCCTCCAAACCGGAACACGACAGCGACAAGCACTGACGCTATTGCGGCAGGAATAGGTAAGGCGGTGGTACCAGACCCGGGCGAGACAATGCAGAACTCTACCACCTAGTAGCCACGATGGTAGTGACTCGATAGCCAATCGGTCGCCTTTTACGACCTGCCTGGCAGAACGGCAGTTGGCCTATTCTACAAAGGAGGCTGGGACCAATACGGCGGAAATATGATTTAATATAATCTCTAATGATATAATAGAAAGTCAAGCTAAAATCAGTACACCTTACATATAAATTTCATTTTAGGTTGACCTAATTTTTCTAGAAAAATATGCGTAATGACAGTCATTACGTATATCGTTCTAGAAAGTTCTCTACTCAAATATGACCAACTGAAATCTACGGAAAAATCAATACTGCCATCTATTGTAGAATAGCGAAACTATTTAAGATTATAGTTTCACTATTGTACAAATAGATGAGTCTATTTTGAATAGACTACAAAAGGACGTAAATACTCTTTTTTTTTGTAGCAAAATAAAATTTATTGTAACGCTGTTTGGTATATTTTTAAATGTTCTGTTTGTGTGTTTCGGATTATTGTTGTTTAAAATTAAAACGACCAATGAAACAATGTTTGCATTAGTAGTTTATATGCAATAATGTTTATTTTATGTGTGAGTATGGCGATCGCGGTCCTGATACAAATGTTTGTACTTGCCAATTCCGCTTGTTCTATGTTCCATGTTTTACACCATAAGACTATCAAATAGCTCATTCGGAGAAAAGATGTTAATGGCGCTTTGCTATTCAAAGTGATTAGGATGTGATGCCACAGCTTATCAGCTACTTTACTGTCCAAACTAAAAAACGACAGTGTTGCCAAACGTGGTTAAGACCATGAATTATTAGGTAAAGATGGAGCTAGCACTCGTAATAATCACTTGAAACAAATACCTACGTTATATCTCATTCTATGAGCTCTCGCCATCTCATTTTATTCAGCTATGTTAGAAAGAGAGGGTGAAACATCAGAAAATGTCAGCAATAGTTTTGTTTCAAGTAGACAATAGAAGTGTGGCCTCTAGACATAATGCAGCATGGTTGAGCATTGACATTGACATTGCAAGCCTCTACTACCTAATTTAGTTCAAAATTTTTATGTCCAGACTTAAAAAACATCAAATTATGTAGGGATTTAATTTTTAAAGTATTACCTTGAATTGCTTTTCTTGATGCGTCAGCTTATGCTTGTTCAGATTTGAAGGGTTGACGAATGTAGCGGGACAGTGTGCACACTTGTAAGGCTTTTCTCCTGTATGCGTGCGCATGTGCATCACCAGGTAGTACTTGTACTTGCATTTGTACGGGCACATGTCGCAGAAGAAATTAAATGTGTTCGTATGCACCAGCCTTTAAAGAATCAATTGACAATTTTAAAAAAGGAAGCCTTTTTTCTTAAATGAAGATGAATGGATAAAGATAGGAAGAGGAAGAAGTTAAAAGTAGGAAGAAAGGAAAAATTCAGTTGTAAATTTTTTATTCTCCCGATTTTCTATACTCTATACATAATTGTGTGTTGTATATGTGTATTGTTGTAAATGCTGAAATTTGAAAGGACTTCAACATTTCTAAAATATCAACACCTAAAAAAGCTCATGAGTGCAGTTTATAAGGAAATTGCTATAAGGTTTTTGATATAAAAATATGTACATAATATTGTGTATTATATATATGATACAAACAATTATGTTTTTCACAATTTAACCAAGGAAATGGTGGGAAGGAACTTAAAGATAATTTGACAGTCTTTCGTTTTTGAAATTAAAACTAAAAAAAATATAGATTAAATATTCCTTTAGCAAAACTATGATATTAAAACTGCTGCATGATGACTGTGGAGCACAGAAGCGTGCGCCGCAATTTGTTTTAGGTTATAAGTATAAATAGTATTAGAAAATAGTAATAGAAAAAGTATTAGAAATAATTTATCTACATACGTATAATAAAATCGTAGGAAAGTCAAAACTGTACATTGAATATTTTTTAATAGAATACTTGGGGCGTGATCTACAATCGATAACGAAGCCAAAAATGTAGTTTTTAGAATTTTTGTCTGTTTGTCTGTATGTGTGTCCGGGCTAAACTCAAAAAGTACTGCATGGATTTACTTCAAATTTTGCATGAATATTACTAACAGGTCGTGTCAACATATAGGCTACATAATATTATCACGCTATCATCTACGGGGGAGGAGCAGTGCGGAATAAACGAAGTCCGCGCGGAAGAAGTTGCCGGCAACAACTAGTAAGTTAATAAAATTATACAACCAATGGTGTTTGTTTCGGTCTTTGCACTGCACTGGCATCCTAAACTCGCCTAAAGCATTACGGCTGGTGAGAAATCGAGGAATAAGAAGGAAAGCACCCCTATAGGGAGCCTCATGGTGGTTATGTTAGTTATAGCAGCTGGTGTTATTTTCAAAAAGCTGTTTTTCACACTGTGTATACGGGGTGTCAAGAAAACCCTGTCCAATGAGAAAGAGGTATATAGGTAGGTCAATGACATTATCAAAAAAAAACATTTTTATTAAAATAAGAAAAATATCGTAGGTTAAAGTACCTCAGTTTAGTACTAAAACTGAGCAGCTTCCCCTTAAATCAGGCAAATATTTTAAAAATTTATGTAACAATATCCATAAAATAATGACACAAATATGTTTGTATTTAGCTACCCAATGCCTTTGACGATTGGACAGGGTTTTCTTTACACTCTGTATATATATGCAACAGTTATTTCTAATCAGCAATTGAAACGTCTACTTATTATTATATACATGAATAATGTAGTAAGTATTACATATGATTCTTCAGTCTGGCAGTGCTGGGAAAGTCCTTGCCGCAGGTGGAGCAAACATGCGTGATGCTCTGTTTATGATTGTGACGCATGTGCTGTGCGATGCTGCGCACCAACTCGCCGCAGATATCGCAAGCACGACGCATACATTGCTTCTCGCGACGGTGGGACAGTAATGTGTCCTGCGCAAACAATTTCAATTGTACATACTTATTATTTATAAGGATATTGTTGCAGAGCAATCTAGATAAAAGAGACAGTTATAGAACAACCTAGAAAAAAAGAAAGAGACAGCTGCTTTTATATGTTTAAAGCGACTGGGAAGCTAATTCGGAAAATATAGTTAAGCGATAGTAAATAAGAGTGATGGAGTGATTTAGTCTGCATACCGATAGTGAAACAGCTTCATGATGTGGTTTAGGTGATTGGATTAAACGAACGTTTAGTGTGAATATAATGAGGATTTTGTTATCAGTATTAGACAGTGCGTATATACCTGTTGTATTGCCTTGTATCGTACATTTGTGTGTTAAATAAACACGTTTTTAATATAAATGGTATTTTATTACACAAATTTCGAACTGTAAGCTCGTAACAATATGAAAAGATAATTTGACTAACACAATAAAATAATCATCGAAAGCAAAAGATTATTCTCTTGACACAACAAAATAATCATCAGAAGCAAAAGGTAGTTCTTTTGATTGAACAAAATCTATGTGAACAATATAATCACAGCTTTTAGACGAACATGGCGTGTTACCCATGCATCTGTGTGTGTGGCGGGAATTTGATGTCTCATGATTTATTTTATTGCTTATTAACTTTCCTGCCGGTAAAGGAAATGCTTGTTTATTACTTCAACAAATATTATTAGTTCAATGACTAATTAGTAATTACTGAACACTCTTGCATATGTTCAGAATATGCAATCCAAAGATTAAGCTACGATTCAGACTGACCACCTCGAATCGGCCCGGCTAGGATGACATTTTGCAATATGGTTAAAGAAACTTAAAAGTGTAAACAGGAATTACAGTTCATATTTCCGTTACATTCATGCTCTACAATGGCTGAACGGCTCCCGACAAAACTGATGACTGAAAATGTACTGTAACTCTAGTTTACATATTGTAACTTCCCTTGCCGCATTGTAAAACTCCATCCGATCCGGGCCGATGCGAGCCGGTTGGTCTAAATCATACCTAAAAGTGTTATGCAATAAAATCAAGTTTATGTAACTATTAAGCTCTTACGTTAATCTCAAGTAGTAATGCAACAAAACAAGCTGATTTCCTCGCAATGACGAATCTGATTCGCTCGTGTATGATTAGTGACCATTCTTGCCTCACATTAGTAAAATGATTTCATTAATAAACAAAGTTATTATTTTTTAAGGAATAGTTTCCAAATTATTACTTTAAATCGTACCTTGTTTGGAAATAGCAAATCACAATGTGAACATCTAAATTCTTTCGCTTTAGGATCTTTTTTCTGTACGAGCTTCTCTCTTTTATCTCTCTTTTTTGCTAGCCTTTTATTATCAACCTCTCTTCTTTTTTTCATTTCATGTAATATTAATTGAAAATCGTGTTTTGAGTAAGGATAAGAGTGTAATATAGGATCACCTGAAATAAAATCAAAAATTGTTCTTGTAACCACAAACAATAACAACTCTTTCAGTTAACATGTTTTGCGAGTAGGCCATCTGATTTCTTGCCAAGGGTGGAATAAAAGGCAAACAATTGTTTGTATAACTTTTCCCCGGAATGTCATTCCAGTATTCTATCATTCAGTACACTGAGATAGTGAGTTACTTTAATCTTACATCTTAAATTTTCCAATTCACTTTCCAAATATTCACATATTACCACACACAGACTTTGTTAAGTTTTCCAGTATTACATCAGCTCATCTTCCTAAACATATGAAATCATAGTAATAAATAATTGTATCAGTGTTATTGAGATTTTCGGTGTTATATTTGTAAATCGAAATTCAGTAGCAGCTTGAAATCTAGTGGTGTAAAATGTGGCAACTATAGTGCGCACGGAACTAGTTGGCCGCGCCTTACGTATTACGTATTACGTATGGCGCGGCCAACTAGTTCCGCGCGCACTATAACACGCCCATCTTGTCAAATGACGACCCGGTGAATCTTGGCGAACCAGAACATGTGGTGAAATTCAGGTTTCCAGCACAGGATCTGACGTGATAATATACATTCATTTATTGAAAAACTTAAATGATCATTAAATTTTAAAGCCACTCTGAAAAAACTTAATCCACTATTAATACAAAACAGCGATGTTGTAGATTAAAAAATCTACGTCTGTCAGCTAAGACAATATTCGTTATTCACTCTGCACCTTATGATAAATTATTAATTTCCATTATTAAAAATTAACATTATCTAAAGTTGTAATGATAACGTGATGAAAAAAACTTTGAAATTTACCTACCCTAATGGCCCTAGTAAAAGTAAGAAGTAAGCAGCTGAACTGTCGAGTCAAATAACGTAGGTGTTATCTGGAACGGTGAGTCACCTGCTTGCATGCTATTGTCCATACATTTGTTTAAATTTAGTTAAATATTTTACATAAATAAACAACATTCAAAATCATGAATATAAAATTTCATTGTTGAATTTACTCTTAAAACTTAAGAACTAATTAGCGTGTTTGATGAGATGCGTTATTTCTGTAACTCTTTTTGTTTAACGAGAGTCGGACCTTACAATCCAAACAGTCTAGGAATTATTATTTCTTTATTTCTATATCAGTTTCATTACAAAACATGTTTTGTTTTATTTTTCTCGCTGTTGCTCCAGGATATAATAACTCATATGCCTGCTTGCCAAGGAGCTAACAGGCGAGCAATCACTGGTTGTATCAGTATCATAGTGAGGTTAGGTGGTAGCTCTGGGGTGAAGTCGCATTCGTTAGAAAATTGGATCTACAGAATTCAGAACAAAAGTTGCCATGACATTCGAAACTGTAAACATCAAAAGGTGATACTGAATGCTATGCGCAAGACTAATCCCGGTCGTAAATTTAACGGAATTTCGCTTGGGATTAGTGGGGCTGACAAAAAGCATAAATAATGTGTATGTGTACGTTACACAGCAGCACGCGGCGGCCACTTTTGATTCTTTAAGATGCAAAGTGAGAAGCCATTTGCCAGATCAAAATAATGTTTAATTCTCTACTTTCAAAATCTTTTAATATTTTTAAATAATAATACATATTTGTCTTTAAAAGATATGATTGAAACTTGATTTTTAAAATTCACTTTGTATTAGTAAGTCCCTTCAAAGGTTAAACAAAGTCTTAGTAACCGCACAGGATATAGCAAATACACGGATTGAACTTACTCGTTGCATTCTCTAGGTGTGGATTACTATCAAACCCAAACTGACAATGCAGTAAATTTTATAAAATGGTAGCTTGTTTAATATTTCATGCAGCAACCGGTATAACAATATACATATTTATTACAATACAGATAAACAAAGCAAGAAAAATTATTCTATTACCTGATGGATTCAATAAATTTCTAAACTTCCTGTCATTAATTTCACACATTCTTCTGAATTTGATTGAGATCTTTAATGATTCTAAACAATCACTGCAAATGTATTTTGGTAATGAATCATCAGGGCTTATCTGAAAATAGGAAGAAGCGAACCTCAGTATTGCAAATCTTGTATTTTTAATTTTGATGTAGTTAAAAAAATTTAGTCTATTTTGTTCCACCAGCCAATCAAAATTTCATTGTTATTATATTATAAAGGGTCAAGATGAAAATAGTTAAACTTATAGATAAGCTGTAACACAACCTATATCTATATTAATATCATAAATGCAAAAGTTTGGATGTTTGGATGGACGGATGTTTGTTGGATGGAAATCTACTGAACGGATTTGAATAAAATTTAGCACACAGGTAGATGATAACCTGGAATAGCACATAGGTTACTTTTATCCCGGAAAAATTAGGGGATCCCGCGGGATTCGTCAAAAACTTTTAAAATGGAGTAGGCTGTACGCTGCAGCTAGGATTATAAATGCGAAAATTTGGATGTTTGTTACTCAACCACGCAAAATATACTGAACGAATTTGAATGAAATTTGACACAACGGTAGACGATGACCTGGAATAGCACATAGGCTACTTTTTATCTTTTTATTAAAAAATTAGGTGATCCCGCGAGATTCGCCAAAAACTTTTATAATGCACGCTCTAGCTAGTAGGTACATATTTATACCTGCACAAAACTATTGTCACTTAGAACCACCTGCTCGTTTACTACTTTAAAAAAATCTAAAAGTAGTAATAAATTGTAGCTTATCAAACTTACAGCTATATTAGTAACACTGCGAAGAGCTCCCATAATATCAAAATCATCAAGTTTACTATTTAAAGGTGTACTTGCACTTTTACAGCAAACTCTACAAAGCAGGTCTTTTGATAGTCGAAATACTATATCACTGCAAAAAAATATATCATAATAAAATCGATTTTAGAACTTAGGCTGAAAATATTAATTTTTAACTAGCTACATTAAATTAGAAACAAGAAAAATACAACTTTCCTACAAGATTCCTTAGGCAAATCTTAACTCCTGTTTGCGAATGTTAATGCCAGCTGCCTATCTTATGTGCAGTATGACATCTACACATATAATAAAACTGTAAGAGGTTGAATTCTGTACACTGAAGATAGACACAGAAGAGGACACTACCCAAGCCACACTCGACAAGTACCTAGTGAAACCAATACTACCGAATCTGCTGAATTTTGCGTAATTAAAATTATATCCATGCATTGTGTTTATGTGTTGGATAAAAATAAAATTGTGAATTTTTAATTTTTTTTTATTATATAAATTGAAAATATTATTGATTTTGAACAGACTGTAAATGTGTGCCTCTAAAAATAACTCTGTATATTGATATGTGAAGTAACAACTTTGTACCCTTTTATAAGACAATAATGCGAGCAGTAGAGTATGAAATTTGGAAACTCGCCTGTGCACTACAGCCGGGGGAGTCAGCGGACTGTATATCTGGTTCTTCTCTCTTCGATGCCCCACCAGCCGTAGTGCTTTTGGCCGTGAGCCGGGTGTCGCCGGGAGAATAAATAGAGACCACAACTGTTCGTTGCAAAGGTGCTTTATTGTAACGAAATAAAGCAATAAAGCTAGCACCGTTGCAAAATATTTAACCTATTCTATGGAGAGCCACTACTTGCCCTAACACTGCCCTACTCTAAAGCCGGTACCCTATAGATATATACTAAAGCCCAGGAACTTGTCTGGGAAACTTATTGAGTCGTAACGAAACTATAACTTGATCGGAACGGAACTGGAACGGAACTGATTGTATGGCATCTCGTAGTCTTCGCGCACCTCCCGTATGGGACGTGGGGAGATGGTTTCGGGGCTGGTTTGCCCCCTTACCATGGATTCTTCTCGCCGACCGTAAATACGGCCGGGTCGTTGGGGTGTGATCTTGCACGTAGTGTTTCTCAATTAGTTAAAGGGATTTAATAAATTGTTTGTGGAAAATCTAATTGGATTAAAGATAATTCACTCGACCTCCCCGCCCGTTATTTTCTTCACGCCGCCCCGTGCGATCACCCTGCCGGGGGCGACCCGTGGGGGAGACCCGACAAAGCAACCCGCGAACAAGGACAGCGGCTTTAAGAGGCGGGGTGGAAGAGAGAAGAAGAAAGTCTAATTGGGTGATAAGATAAGATCCCTAGGATAGGGTTTTGCGTCCGGTGGACGTGCGTGCCAGGGTGCGATGGTTTTGATGTGAGGATGGGATGAGGAGGCAGCTCGTTCGTACATACGTCCAGCTGTCTTCTTGATAAAGTCTTCCAGACTCTCCATCTTCAGGTCTCGATGTATCACTGAATTCTTGACGGTGTTAGGGGCATTCACGACCCTACGCAGCGCAACATTCTGTTGTTGTTGTAGGGTCCTTTTGAGTGTCGGAGATGTTAGGTAATACCAGCTTGCCGCTGCGTAGGTTATTCTTGATCTTATATACGTTTTGTAGATGCTAAGTTTAGTTTTGATGGGGAGTCTGGAATTCATTATTGGACGAGTGGCCGCCATGGCCATTCGGGCTCTATTAACGACGTTCTTGACGTGTGTTTTCATGGTGAGTCTAGTGTCTAGGGTCACTCCGAGGTATTTTACATTTCCTGACCATTTTATTATTTCGCCGTTCAGGTGGAGCTCTGGCAGGTTTCCTCTTTTTCTTGGCCTCAAGGCTTGCGTCTTATTTGCATTGGCCGATAGACGCCATTTGGATAACCAGCAGGGTAATAAATTGAGGCAAGCTTGGATCTTATTGGCAGCGTGTTTGGCAGATATTGATGTGGTGGTATATGCCGCGTCATCCGCGTATGGCCGCGCTCTCCGATATTTATAGCGCGCGGCCAGACGGTCGGCGGAAATCTACAAAGACAAACGGCGCCGGGTGTAGCGCCACAATGTCTGGGATTTTGTTAAATTCCTACTTTTCGTAATCTAATCTTAATAATTTTATCTTAGGTAGCTTCTCCTACCTTTAATTAACTAGTGTGGCCCTCTAGCGAGTGCAACGGTTTTACAAATATATGCAAAACAAAGTACGTAATGCCCTAAGACCTACCGAAAACGAATTTCAATGTGTTATTTCTTATTTATATACAAGGATCTAACACAAATAAACTTATACAATAACAAACAAGAGTGTTATATACATTGTACGTTCTTACAGGACCTCGGAAACTCTTACAATTACAGAGTTGTACGCCTTTTCAGGTCGTACTATCCTGTTAACTATCTTTATATTACCGAAAAGTGTCTAAACATATGCCTAAGGCTTATACTTACATTATACATACTATTTACAATCGTAAAACATTTGTTTTAACAAATAATTTTGCAATTTTCGGATTTTCGTAATTGCGAGTTCCCGCATATAAATACTATCTCGCAAGAGTCGACTCGTAATGTCGTCAACTGCGTGGAACTCGCTTTATTCGTAACATGCCTAATAGGCAAAGATCATAGCTACATAAAGCTTTATTATTTTTATACAACAAAGCTGTATGTAGGTCTTAGGGCGAATAAAAGACGAAAACGAACATTCTTTATTATAGAAAACTTACGAACTAAACACGAACTAAACGAAACTTACATTCTATCCTGCCTTACTATCTATTTACATTAATATTTACAATAAAACATGTCTGTGCTGCACATTCTCCCGCCTATAACACGCAGTGTTATACTAAATATGGTGCAGCCAGACTAACTTCTTAACCGGTCTTCGCATGACTCCCGCAGCCGTACGTACGTCAGCCACTCGTACCACGCCGTCTGCTCCAGGGTGTACTGCCTCGATGATCCCCGTTGGCCACGTATTTCTTGGCAGCGCGCCGTCAGCGATGAGCACGATGTCGCCGACGCGCAGCTCTGCTCCTCTTCCGTGAGGCTCCCGCCGCTTTTGGAGTAGCGGAAGCGCTTCTCGTACCCAGCGTGACCAGAAGTGGTTGGCCAGCTGTTGTGAGTGCCGCCAGTGGCGGCGGCCGATGGTATCGCCTTCGGAGAACGCGCCCGGGACAGGCACGCGTGATGGTCCGCCCAGCAGGAAGTGATTGGGCGTCAGTGGTGCCGGGTCTTCTGGTGAAACCGACACGTGTGTGAGGGGTCGGCTGTTGAGCGTGTGCTCGACCTCTACCAGCAGTGTGTGCAGTACCTCTTCTGGTGGATGCCGCTGTTGCAGCACGGCGAACAGTGCAGCCTTGACAGAGCGCACCATGCGCTCCCATGCGCCTCCCATGAAAGGCGCGCTCGGCGGGATGAATTTCCACTTGATTGAATAGTTGGCTGCTGCTTCTTTAGTGGCGTCTAGTGCGGCGCGCCTCAGTTCTGCATCAGCGCCGCGCAGGTTGGTGCCGTTGTCGCTCCAAACCTCGGTGGGGCACCCGCGGCGCGACATCATGCGCCGCAGTGCCATTACTGCGGAGTCCGTAGTCAGGTTGGCGGCTATTTCCAGATGAACCACCCTTGAAGTAAGGCAGGTGAAAAGCGCCACGTATCTCTTCTCGTGGCGCCGCCCGATGGTCACGCTGTATGGCCCAAGAAAGTCCAGGCCCACGTAGGTGAAGGCTCGCTGATGGTGCGCGACCCGGGATTTCGGCAGGTCGCCTGTAGGCGGCTGTGGCGGGATAGCGCTTCTTCTTCTGCAAAGCGCGCAGCTTTTTACTATGCCGCGCACGGTGGGGCGAAGCCGTAAAACCCAAAATTTCTGTAATATCTCGCTCGTAGTTGCTTCCACCCCGCTATGGTGAAGACGCCGGTGTTCATGTTCTATGTAGAGGCGGGTGTATGGGTGACGGCCATCTAGTACGGCCGGTTCTCGTAAATCTTCACTTATCTCTTCTGCCGCCGCTATTCGTGACTTTATTTTCAAAATGCCTTCTTGATCGATGAACAATGATAACTGCTTCAACCGGCTGTCTATTGCTATCGCGCTCCCGCCCGTAATAGCTTCTATTTCGCTAGCAAAGCTTTCTTTTTGTGATGATTTTATTAATAATTTCTCGGCGCTAATGATATCAGCGCCATCTAGCGGCAAGTAACGTCGTTTTTCTTCAGAACTTCGTGGCTTTTTAATTTTCTCTATTTTCCTCGAGGTTTTCGTATACTTTTTTCCCCAATCTTCATCATTGGAGGCTTTCGGAGCTGTGCGCTTACGCACACCGGCGACACGTTGCTTATTTGGTCTGCAGAGCTCGATGAACTGCAGCACGCGCGCTGTTGCACGCACCAGTCGAAGCCACGACGAAAATCTTGATATTTCCGGTAGTGCTTCTGTAATACACATAATTTTTCTCATGTTATTTACAATATTTACACTATTTACAGCTGCCGACGGTTTTTCTTCGCCTGTTATTTCGCTACTGGTAGCGACATCTTGCGGCCACTTGTCGTCTTCTAAGTATAGGAAGGCCGGACCAACGAACCATCTATGTCGGACTCCAAATTCTTCCGGGATATGGCGAATAGCATCATCAGCTACATTGTCGCGAGACGGCACCCATCGCCACTCTGCGACCTTCGTAATATCTTCGATTTCAGCTACTCTATGGGCAACAAACGGCTTGAATGCTCGCGAGCCTGTGCGTAGCCACGATAAAACTGTGCGGCTGTCTGTCCAGTACACCCTGCGGCTTGGCTGATACTCGTATTCCTCCATGACGTGCCGAGCTAGGCGGGCACCTAGTAAAGCTGCTTGAATTTCTAACCTTGGTATGGAGGTAAACTTGAGCGGGCTGACTCTTCCTTTGGCTGCTGCTAGGCTGACGCTGACTTCGCCGTCCTCGTTGACTATGCGCCAGTAGACCGCCGCTGCATAGGCAGACTCACTGGCATCCGTAAAGATGTGCAGCTGCCGATCTAGCGCTCGCGCCAGGTTAGAATGTGCGCGAGGTATTTCCAGGATTTCCATTCCTCTCACATCTTGAAGCCAGCTTCTCCATGTCTTCTCTAAGTCCGCAGGTAAAGGCTCGTCCCATGGTAGTCCGATTCGCCACGTTTCTTGAAGTAAATGTTTCGCGTGAATAGTTACAGGTGTAATTAAACCTAAAGGATCGAAAATAGACATAGCTACCCGTAACGCGTGTCTCTTCGTAGGTGTTTTATCTTCATCGTACACCGCTCTAACATTGAAACCCAGCTTATCGTTATGAGGTTTCCATTTTAATCCCAAAACCTTCTCGCTTTCTGTGCTTAGTTCCCAATCGCCGCCCAGAGATGGCGCTACTAGTAGCGTTTTAGCTACGGCCGAGTTGTTCGTTTTCCATCCGCGCAGCTGGAAATGCGCCTGTTGATGAATAAAGCTAACCTGCGAGGCTATTCTGATGGCATCTTCCTCACTATCGAAGCTCTGCAGGTATTCGTCCATGTAATGGTTTCTTACCACGGCTGTAGCGGCGTCGGGATAGATGTGGGCGTATTCTTGTGCGTTCTTATTTTTTACGAAGATAGCGGTGCTTGGTGATGACGCAGCTCCAAATACGACGCTGGTCATCCTATACTCACGTGGCGAATCTTTTCTATCGCTTCCTCGCCATAGGAAACGTAATGCGTCCCGGTCTTGTTGTCGTACACGTATTTGCAGAAACATTTCTTTTATGTCTGCTGTCACGGCGATAGGCAGCTGTCGAAATCTCATTAGCACTCCGGGTAGGTTCTGCAGAAGGTCTGGACCAGCTAATAACATGTCGTTGAGACTTACTCCATTGACCCGCGCAGCTGCGTCGTACACTATGCGCGGCTTAGGTTTTGCAGGATTCACTACTGCAAAGTGAGGCAGGTACCAGCTGGTTTGGCTAGGTGATTCGTTGGCAGGTTCGGCGTAACCACTATCAAATAAATGTTGTACCTGTTTCTCGTATGCCTCCTTTAGCGCGGGGTCCTTGTCCAGACGTCTCTCTGTGTTGTACAATCTTTTAATAGCCAGGCCGCGGCTATCAGGAAACTCGCGGCTATCCTCTTTCCATAATATACCTGCCTCATAGCGCCCGTCAGGTAAGCGCTTACACGTACTTTCTAAAATCTGCAGGGCTCGCTGCTCGTTCTGGTTGATGGGCTGGCGCGGAGTGATGCCGACACTGTCCAAATCGAAATAATTTCTTATTACCTTCTCTATATCTTCATCCTGTTCGGCATAGGCAGCTCTCTGCACTAGGTGGACTCGCTGCTTGTGGCGGTAGTCCACACCATGTAGCACCCAGCCAAGGTGCGTGAGCGATGCTACTGGTTGTCCACGTCTTCCGCTCTTCACAGCCCTCGTCACGATCAGGTGCCAGTTGTCCTGGCCGATGAGCACGGTTGGCACGGCGCGCTCCATGATGACATCTTCTTCTATATCTTCTAGATGTCTGCAGTTGTTGACGATGGATCTATTAACAGACTGTGGCGATAGGTTAAGGTTACCTATAGTTCTTCCTATTATCCGATGTCGCTGATGGTGATGAAGGCCCTTGATGGTGACTGCGATGCGGCGCGACCTTTCTGCGTTGAGTCGCGTGCCGCCAACTGTTTCTATGCGGAACGGCTCTACCGGCCCGCGAGCTCCTATTCGTGCAGCCACCTTCTCTTCTACCAGCGTGACTGTGGACCCTTCATCTAATAGTGCGTATGTGTTCACGCTGCCCCTGGAACCTGTCAGGACAATCGGTACAACTTTAAGGTAGGCGCGTGGCGCGCTTGACTGCGTTGACGCCACCAAGGCGTCGCTGTCTTCTACTTGATCTTCAGGTGTCCTCTTCGTATAATTGTTGCGGCTATTGTGTAGCCGCCGATGGTGCGAACTCTTACACCCGTCGATGCCGCACTGCCGAAACTTACACTCGTGTTTTGGCCTTCTTTTTTGCAGACACCTGAAACATAAATTATTACGTTTTGCCATAGCCCACCTATCGTCAACACTAGCTTTCGTAAACTGTTCACATATAGAGCTAGTATGTGCATCTTGACATATCGCACATTTATCTCTCTTCACTTGTTGTTCATATTTCTGTGTGTGTGTTCGCTGTGTTTTCTTAAAAACTTGCTGATTTTCTTTCGTAGGTTCATGTGGCACCAACGCAGCACACATCTCGGCTTCTTTCATTAAAAATTCACTTATCATTTGTAGATCGGGTTTTCTATCTTCCCGTCTTGCGTACTGGAACCAACTGTGCTTCAACGTATAATTAAACTTCGCTAATAAACTATTCACTGCCACCGTATCGTGTAGATAGCTCTCTCTGTTGAGAGCTCGAATCGTAGCGACGATATTATTCACTTTACTGGCGAACACACACGTTTCCCGCGCACTTTCTTTCACTCGTGGCAATGACTTGATTTTTTCTAATTCTGCGTTCACTAGTGCGTCGGGCCGACCAAACTGTATTTCCAAATGGTCGACGATCTCACTTGGGTCGGTTTCCCCATAAAACATGCAGGCGACGGCTTCTTTGGCGTTTCCACGTAAACATCTTCGAATTCTTGCCCGATTTTCCGTCTTGCTAAAATATTTCTCCGTATCTCGATACGCCGCTTTAAACTGCAACCATTCTTCACCAGCGCCATCGAAACTTGGTAACTCCATACTGTAGCGCGGCGCCCCTCGTGATGCTTCTGCCAGGGCGGACGCGAGCGCGGTGATATCTGCGGCCTTCAATGCACCTGGTTCTTGTTTTGGTGCCGTATTTTCCGTAGGCGTCGAAATCTTCGCCTTCTCTACGACGGACACATCATCTTCCGCCGGGCGTACAGCGCGCGCTGGAATGCCCGCCGACTGCGCGGGCGATGTAGCTGCCTCATGGCCCGCCGAATCTTCTTGGTGCGGCGCGTGCGCCGCCTCTTCGTATTGCGGCCTAGGTGCCGCCTCTCGTAGTGGGTGTGGCATAAGTGCCACCGAACTGGTGATTGCCAGTGGCTCTGGTGCCGGCTGGCGATCCGTATGGGTTGGCCGAGCGGAGTCCATCCAATCTTCGACCCTCGTAATGGCAGTTGCTTGTCCTTCACAGAAATTACAAAAATTGTAGATGGAATTAAAATATGTCAGCAGTCAAAATTTCGGATAAACAATAGTGGTGTGCCCCAAGGAAGTATTTTAGGACCCTTACTGTTCCTCTTATATATAAATGATCTTCCAAAATAACCCCCCACCCTTGTATTTTATATGCGGATGACACAACCGTATTGATAAAATGTGAAAACATAAACAATTACGAAAATGAAATTAAATATACAATAAATAAAATAATTAAATGGTTACAGAATAATAATTTAAATATTAATATAAAAAAAACCAAATTAGTGCAATTCAGTAATATAAATAGGAAGAAAATACCCTTAAAAATTAAATATAATGATGAAATTATAGAGGAAATAGATAATATAAAATTTTTGGGAGTTATGTACGATCGCCATTGCAATTGGAAATCACATATAGATATGATTTGTTCCAAATTAGATAAGTTCATATATGCTATAAGACGACTGCGCCAAGTAGTATCTAAAGAGGTAGCGCTCAGTGCATATTATGGCTACATATCGTCAGTTCTTTCGTATGGTCTTATTTTATGGGGCAATTCAGTAGACGTGAATAAAGCGTTTAATGTTCAAAAAAAATGTGTAAGAGCAATTTATAATATTAAACCAACGGATAGCTGCAAACCATACTTTAAAAATAATTTTATATTACCATTACCATGCATGTATATCAGGGATATTGTAATGTTTGTCAAAAAATACCCGCACCTCTTTAAACTTAATGTAGAACATAATCCAAGATCTATTAGACATACACATAAATTGCTAATTCCAAAATGTAATGTAAGATTGTTTCAGAAAAATGTTTATTTTATGGCCATTAAAATATATAATACAATACCAAATAATATTAAGGATCTACCAATTAACAAATTCAAGAAAAAAGTAACGACATGGCTGTTAGATAAGTGTTTCTACGATGTGAACGAGCTATTCTCTAATAAAATGTGAAATGAACACATACTTAGCCTAGGTTAATAAAAATAACATTTATTATTAAATAGAAAGTTTTCATTATTAAAAACATTTGTTTAGTTATTAAAACGTACTCGTAAGTGAAATCAGCACTTAATAATAAACTGAGAATGAAGTTAAATATGGTTATTTTTATATGATATGAATTTATTAATTATATTGTAAGCTTTTCCGTATTTCAAATATTTTTATTAGTATGAAATGTTAGTTTTGTAAAAGCTTGCATGCTTGTTAAATATTATAGTTTTGCTAAAAATACATAGGTACTAACTAAAGTTAAAACAAAAATTTGCATACCAATTGATGGTGAAGTAGGAAGGATTGTTACTTTTAGCTAATTAAGATCTATTTGTACTCCTATTTCATGCAAATAAAGAATTATTATTATTATTATTATTATTATTCATAAACAGCGCGCGCGAGTTCCGTCCGTAGGCGCGCCTCTTCTGCTCGTAAGCGCGCTTCTTCTAATTTGGCGCGTAGATAAACAATACGCGGCGACTTGACTGCGGATGGTACCGGCTTTTCACTATTTGCAACGGTGCTTGTTGTGGTCTCGGTTGCCTCGGTGTTCTCTGTTGTAACGCTAGTCTCCGTAGCGGACGTGGTGGTACCGCTCGTTTCCTCCTCGCGACTAGCGGCCTCTCCTTCTCGGCGACTCGACGTACTCCTCGTCTCGATCGGCATGGCTCAGTGATCCGGCTCGAATGCGACCAGAAAATGTGCACTACAGCCGGGGGAGTCAGCGGACTGTAAATCTGGTTCTTCTCTCTTCGATGCCCCACCAGCCGTAGTGCTTTTGGCCGTGAGCCGGGTGTCGCCGGGAGAATAAATAGAGACCACAACTGTTCGTTGCAAAGGTGCTTTATTGTAACGAAATAAAGCAATAAAGCTAGCACCGTTGCAAAATATTTAACCTATTCTATGGAGAGCCACTACTTGCCCTAACACTGCCCTACTCTAAAGCCGGTACCCTATAGATATATACTAAAGCCCAGGAACTTGTCTGGGAAACTTATTGAGTCGTAACGAAACTATAACTTGATCGGAACGGAACTGGAACGGAACTGATTGTATGGCCGCGCTCTCCGATATTTATAGCGCGCGGCCAGACGGTCGGCGGAAATCTACAAAGACAAACGGCGCCGGGTGTGGCGCTACAATGTCTGGGATTTTGTTAAATTCCTACTTTTCGTAATCTAATCTTAATAATTTTATCTTAGGTAGCTTCTCCTACCTTTAATTAACTAGTGTGGCCCTCTAGCGAGTGCAACGGTACTACCTTTTTACAAATATATGCAAAACAAAGTACGTAATGCCCTAAGACCTACCGAAAACGAATTTCAATGTGTTATTTCTTATTTATATACAAGGATCTAACACAAATAAACTTATACAATAACAAACAAGAGTGTTATATACATTGTACGTTCTTACAGGACCTCGGAAACTCTTACAATTACAGAGTTGTACGCCTTTTCAGGTCGTACTATCCTGTTAACTATCTTTATATTACCGAAAAGTGTCTAAACATATGCCTAAGGCTTATACTTACATTATACATACTATTTACAATCGTAAAACATTTGTTTTAACAAATAATTTTGCAATTTTCGGATTTTCGTAATTGCGAGTTCCCGCATATAAATACTATCTCGCAAGAGTCGACTCGTAATGTCGTCAACTGCGTGGAACTCGCTTTATTCGTAATATGCCTAATAGGCAAAGATCATAGCTACATAAAGCTTTATTATTTTTATACAACAAAGCTGTATGTAGGTCTTAGGGCGAATAAAAGACGAAAACGAACATTCTTTATTATAGAAAACTTACGAACTAAACACGAACTAAACGAAACTTACATTCTATCCTGCCTTACTATCTATTTACATTAATATTTACAATAAAACATGTCTGTGCTGCACATCGCCTTTTTTTGGCAACCAGCCTCAGCCGCTGCAGCCCACAAGGTGCCTACACTTTGTTACGCAGGGATATTAATAAAAAAAAAACAAAAAGCCCTTCTAACACAATATTTGCTAGCTGATAACACTTGTACTGTTTCACAATAACATAATTATATTCAATTTCTGACCAGTTTCGCTTACACAAGCATCCTCAGGGTATTTAGAATCTTATACTTAATATTTACAATAATTCTTAATAAAACAAAAGCCCTTGACTGCTTATCTTGTTTATTGAAAACTACTCGTTTATTATATCCACTTCTTTATTTTCTCGATGACAGATCGATGCCCATGTAATTTTGTGTTGTTTACGTTAAAATATCTCACAAATAATACTGTACTTCATGGACATAACGATTACTATAGGAGCTATATTGATTAACATAACACGGTAACAGACCGTTTTTTTTTTACAAAACGTAATAAACTAAACTACTGTCCGATATTTTTGTACAAATTTATGAACTATAATATCATTACATAGTATAAAACAAAGTCACTTTCTCTGTCTGTCCCTATGTCCTTATGTCCCTATGTATGCTTAAATCTTTAAAACTACGCAACGGATTTTGATGCGGTTTTTTTTAATAGATAGATTAATTCTTGAGGAAGGTTTTAGTGTATAAACCTTTCCGATATTCCTACGGGAACAAAAGCTGCGCGGGTGAAACCGCGGGCAGGTCGCTAGTTATATTATATATAAGTATAATATTAAATTTCATTACAAGGTGTTACACATATAAATTCTTGATTGATAATGCCTACTTTAAAATTTTCGAGCTGTTGTAAAATAACTAGGTACATTGTCGAGTACCTACTTGGGTACTCAACAATGAAACGAAATAATTATAATGACAGGTAATCTCTATTTATTTATTTTAATCAAAATCTGATGAATCGTCACTGTCACTCGATGACCTCTCCCCAACATTTATTATAAGTTCCTGTTCTTGTATATTATCGAATGCCACATGAATTTCCCAATCCGTCGCTATTATGTTTTGGGTTCTTTTCACAAATTTTCCCAGCATTTTTTTTTTAATTTTTTAATAAATTTAACATCTTGTTTGCCTTAAAAGGGGGATGAGTATTGTTTCAAGCGGCGTGTCCTTTGATTTGTGTCCATATTAGTTCTATAACATTGTACTGGCAATGATATGGCGGAAGTCAAAGAACCCAACGACCACATTCGGTAGCTATTTCGTCGATAACTTATATTTTACAGAGGCTTTTTTTCGATTTTAAAATATTCACTTATTGTACTCTTAATAAAGTACTATCCACATCTCTTGTTTGCAGGTTGTTTCATCCATACATAGAATTTTTTCTAAAAATTGGATCTTCCCTGTGTCTTTGCAGCATAAAACGGCAAAATGCGAGCCATAGTGGATAGTCCTGTGATAATAATGTCTGCAGACGTCTGTGGTGATATGGGTGAAACTTGAGATGTTTTAAGATTTGTTGAGCAGAACTTTTTGGGATTCCTGTAGCTGCTTCTATAGCACATACCAAGGTAGTTGAATTGTTCATTATTTCATTGAAAATTTTTTGTTGCATTGCTATGTAGGTCTTCCAGTATTTCTCTGTCAAATGATAAACAACCTTCCGGAAACCCTTGATGCAGATTGAGGAATACTCGATAATCTTGCACAAAAATCGAGCATTTTTGGGCATTCAGGCGTTCACAATACAATCTGCTAGCAGCGTTGGCATTGCATCAGCATTCCCCATAAATAAGCTGTATATTAGTATACTCCAACCAAAATACGCCAAAAGTCCAATTCACTAAAGACACTATCACCAAAGTAACCAGTCCAAAATAATGCCAGATCAATTCAGTTCGCAGATCACTCAATCAAGTCCAAAAAGCCAAGCCAAAAGTTATTAGTATGAGTCATGTAAATTGAATATGGAAAGGTGGACAAAGGTATTACTGACTAGTACTGAGTAGTAGACTAGCTGAGAATACTAATATCTCTACCTACTGTCATCTCGATCTAACATATAATCACTCTCTATCTATATCTCTCTAACTGCTAAGTAGTTTTATTACCACACAGATACCAAATTCAAATTCCAAGAATTTTCAACTAAAGGCCGTTTTAGGCCGATAGTAAAAGTAATAATCATTATCAACAAAAATGATTTATGAAATTTGGTTCATGTTTAAGTTTTGTAGCATATTTTTTGTTTTGTGGCTAGATTTCCTGGTGTTATACGGTTTTGGAATCTGGGATAGTTGTGTAAATTTTTTAAAAACTTGCCATAGTAGTGCCCATACTTTTTTAACACCACTCTGAGTAAAAGTCAAAAAATGTAAAATTGTATAAAAATTTGAGAAAAAAAATTTAATTTGATTTATTTTTGTGTTAAAAGTACATAAATTCTGAAATTCTTAAGGATTGTCGTGAATAGCGGTACTACTTAGGATACATTATAAGATTGTAAATTTTCCAAGGATTTAAGAAATGATTTCCTGTTTCCAAAAAAAGTCTTTAATTTTTTTATTATTTTACCTCGAATAGTCATGAGTAGGTTTACCCTCTGGTGCCCGTTTATTGTTAAGTTTTGAAACATTTGGATACAGTGTGTAAAGAAAACCCTGTCGGATAATTAATGGCGTTATTTGATACAGTAATATGGTTACATATGTGTAATTATTTTCGCCGTGATGGTCCCGGCCTCCTTGCAGAATTGGCCAACTGCTGTTCTGCCAGGCAGGTCTTAAAAGGCGATCGATTAACTATCGAGTCACTATCATCGTGGCTACTAGGTGGTAAAGTTCTGCATTGTCTCGCCCAGGTCTGGTACCACCGCCTTACCTATTCCTGCCGCAATAGCGTCAGTGCTTGTCGCTGTCGTGTTCCGGTTTGAAGGGTAAGGTAGCCGGTAAACTTATGCATGTGGCATTAGACCTCGCCACAAGATAGCAATGTACCATTAACATTTTTGGTATCTATAGGAGGCGATGGTTGACTCTTACCATCAGACCCATCTGCTTGTTTGCTATCTTATTATATAAAAAAATATATATATATTTTATGGATATTAATTAATTAGGTTTTCCAATAAAAAAAATCTTAAATGGTATTTTCTTACATTAAGTATGATAACACCTACAAATAAGTAAATTCTATTATTAAAGAATGCCACGCAAGTCGGATGCTACCAAAGGACATGAGGCACGTTTGAGGCGCGTTTAAAGTTTCTTTGTAAAAAGCCGAAAAACAAATAGCACACTTTCACGTGGTGTATGTGCGAAAGCTACCAAAGCAAAACAATGAAACAAACAGCGACAAGTTGTTGTCATTTTTACAATATTTGCTTAACTCTAGGGAAATATTAGTAAAATTACTAATATTAAAAAATATTTTTTTTTTATTTTCAGAAATAAAGTCATTTTTATATTTTTTTCACTAACGCCTTTAACCAACCTATACGCCTCTTTCGGATCGGACAGAGTTTTCTTTACACACTGTATATTATAAATATATCTGATATTTTAATATTTATAATAAATAATATAGGATATTTACAAGCCATGACACTGACATCATTTTATGACATAAAATAACTACATACTTCTAGTGGCAGATGGATTGGGGGGGAGCAGGTGGGGGGCGATGGAAGAAGTGAATGCCCCTCCCCTACATTCCTATTCCTGCAGCATGTTTCTAAATTTTTACCCATTTAAGACATAAATAAAACATTTTTTTTCTGATTTCTTTTCAAATGAACTTAATAAACTTTACATTTTCTTCATGCCGTGTCAAAATAAGAGTAGCTACCTACCCATCAGAACTGATTATTTCTAAATATACCAGCGACCCATTCCAGATTTGCACGGGTGCAATTTTGACACACAAAAATATGTTTTACGACAAATCTGAAATTCTTGACTTTAATATAATATTTATTTAGTACTAGCTGTTGCCCGCGACTTCGTCTTCTCCGCACAGCTCCTCCAACGTATGTTGACCCGATCTGTTAATAATATTCATGCAAAATTTGAAGTAAATCCATGCTGTAATTTTTGTGTTTACCCCGGACATACATTGACTTAACTACGATTTTATTATATGTATATAGATTTCTCACAAGCTGTACTAACTTACCGTTCTTGGGACAGTTTCTGCCAATGTTCATCAGTATTTAAGTCAGTAAACAAATAGTTTGTTTGAATAAGGTCTATCTTGTTCAGACTAGACATCATTGTTTTAGACAATAATACAGTCATTTTTCATTACTTTAAACAGTAAAATGTAAATGTTACAAATGCTTGAACAGGCAAAAAAATAAAATGACGGACAAGTTAATTTAACAACGGCTGTATTCCGTAAATTAACTTAGGTTGGCCTTTAATAACAAGCACAGACCAATTAGAGTACTACGTACAGACCGCCATCTGGGGAACATTTGGTTTAAACCGTATGCAAAGTTCGAAGGAAAATGTTAGTTCTTAATTTGTTTTTCTCGGTTGATATGTTGGTAAGGCAAACGATTAATATTCATACAGCCAGACGCGTAAGGTTTGACCGTATACCTCCCTCTTTTACTTATTTCAGTTCTTATTTATTTTTAATTAATGGATAATCACGTAAATAAAAGAACAATTTTAAATACTTAAATTTATTTATTATTTTTTAAACAATGACCTATTCCCAACTTGCGGATGGAACTGAAAAACATAAATAGCATTAAAATGAAAAGGAAATGTGTCGGTTTTGATTGGATCGGATGGGATTAGGCGGGATCTGGTATGATAATTGAGAATTAGGCGGGGCTGTGGTGAAATCGAAAACGATCGGATAGGTGAATAAGTAGGAAAGTGGGTTTAGTCGGGTTAGACTGAATAATAAAGGGTGAGATTGAGGATTAAGTTGGATTAAAAGAAATTGGTGGATATATGATCTGACATTAGTTGGATGTGGTGGGATCGAATGAGATCGATTACGCAGAATCTTGTGAGATTGGGTGGGTTTAGGTGGGGTCTAGTCGGATTGGTGAGACCTGATGTGAATGGACTGGAATTGATGGGATATGGCGAAATTTTTAAATTTGCATTAACATTACTCAATTTACATTACTTAATTTTTAAATTTGCATACTTATGATTTCGATTCGTATAATATTAGTCTTATAATTTTTTTATTTATTACATTGCACCAATTCAAAATAAAAGTCAAACATTCTTCCAGTACAATATCTTTGTACAATTCATAGGTCACAAAAACAAATGAATATTCCAAAAATATTTAAATTTGTTTAATTTCACGTCTTGTAATAATAACATGAATGGAATGCTCAAAATATTCATTTGTGATTCTAATAATAAAGCCAAAACATCGAACTGCATATTCGGATGGGTAAGACAACTTACTTTGTTGTAATAATTTTAATATTCTTTTTGTTTTATATACGAGTTTGTTTGAACTTGGTAACCAATTTTTTCTGCCATGATCACAATTTACTTCATGTAACATTTTTCGTGTTACCCATCCATATGCCCTGGAATGCACATTAACGCATCTTTTTGCTCTGAATTCAAGAAATTGTCATCGATATGTATTTGGTATATAATTAACTGACTATTTAGTAGTTGGTGTCATTCTCAATTAAATAATTTTTACAATAATAATAATTCCAAACGAAAATTGATACAGTTTATTGGTTTTAATACATGGATTTAAATGCGTTTATAAAAGTATAAATCTGAATTAAAATATCTCGGGTCTCATTATTTTAAATTTCTTTTGTGATTCCCATACCCTTTGCAAAATATCCACACTGATGTCCCAATTTATTTATGTGTTACACAGCATAGAATATTTCAGTTATTATGGATGGTATAATATTACAAACAAGATACAATTTCCGCCATTTGTTGATGGCATTCAAGTTTACACTATTTGTATACTAATTAAAAATTATTAATTACTGATGAACATAAAACTATACATTAAACATAATAGGTGAAAATTGAATAGTAAATAAATACAAGTGAACTAGAATTAATGTTAAAAAAACATATCTTTACATAAGCCGACACATTTTTAAATTTTCATGCTACTAATATATAATTCGATACAAAACAAATTTACTTCCTGCGATTACTTACAATAATGCTAGTTTAAATGTTTTAATGAAATATTTTTATACACCTTGCTTGTCAACTGTGAATTTCTTTGATAGTTTTTGTCTTTAATATTTTAAGTAGCTACGCTTTAACATTTGCTGTACTTTGTTACAAATTTTGTTTTTCCCAGTATTTTTATATTCTACTAGCAGCTTCGCTGAGCATAAATACATTGATGATTCAAAGAAATTATGTGACCAATCATTTACGCTCTTAGTACCAAAACTAACTCAAAACTCAATGTTTATCATGTTCAGTCAAGTATTCTCGAGTTATAACGGGACACACAGAGACAAACAAACGGACAGAAAATACAAAATGTTACAATTAATGTCGGAGAGTCTCAGAGCGAACATTTATCATGAAATTTGATTTATATAGTAATATATACAAACGATATATCTACAAACAGACATTACAAATATATATAGTGAAAGAGATAGATAATAATGTGATCTTCGATTTTTTTCATCCTATTTTGCTAAGTGTAAGTGCAAATACCATTAATTGGATCAAAATCGGTCAATTAGTTTGTGATTTATCAATGACTAAAATTTTTGAAAGAAATGGTTTTTCACATTCTTCGAAATTTTTCAACCTATCGGTTATTTAGCTAAAGCCATATTTTAAATCTCAAAAATTGAGTTGAATGTCATTCGAAAGATCAAAATCAATTATCGTTTCCAAAATATACAGCTTTTTAAAAATCAATATACGGCCATTTTTAACACAATATATACATGATAATATAATTATGTATACGGCTTAGACGTTTGAACTGAAAAAATCTATGCCTACAGTTTTTACTTTATGAGCTTAAAATACCTTAATTTAGCGGGAAGCTTCAGGGGGTCATCCCTGAAACTTAAGGGTTAACCGTTTACACATTTTTTTAAACTAGTTTTTAGGTAATTGTACATTCAGTCAGACATTTTATAAAACCAAAAACTTTTTATAAAACCAAATTTTTATACGGATTCCTTTGAAAATAGTATACGATTTCTGAAACAAATTATTTTTGCGATTCTGCTTTAAATTTGGAAACTAAATATAAATCTTATACTATTTCTATGAACCTTCAATTTTAATTTGTATTTATTATTTGAAAAAGTTTACATTTTACATCTATATGTAGTAGTTTCAAAGTTTTAAATGCTTCTAAATATCTAAATGCACTAAACTAATAGGAACATATTGCTGCGAATATTCAGATACAGACAGATATATAAAAATTATAGTCTGTTATTTGCGCAATCACGTGTTTTCACTATGTAATAATTTTCATCAAGATTCAGCAAGCCAATCATAACTTATAACGAGACATACAGACAAGATAAGACAAGTAAAATTAATAAAAATGATAGAGCCCAATATATGCACAATTAAGCGTTTATTTACTTATTTAATACTTTATTGTACACAAAGGGGTAAAATAACATTTTGATTCAAAAAAAAAATCTACAAAAAACGAGTTTATCAGAGGTAAGAGATTTCTTCAGCAAATCCAAAACAGTGAGAATGCGTGAAAGATATGTAGAAGACAAGTGTATAGACATTAGTTTAGAAATATACAGTAGGAATACAAATATAAAAAGTTATTTTAATTTATTTAATTCTATACGTTACAAATTACAATGCCTTTTTATACTAAAAATTAAACAGATTTCGGGTTTGGGTGTTTATTAAATATATTCTAGTATTATCTAGTAAAGAATTAATAAAAGTATTTTCAGGCAAATTACCCTGACGAGGTAGGCAAATGTACAACTAGGTCAACAACAATAGTTCCTTATACGTGAAGATTGGGTCCCACAATGTGATAGGTGGCAAGCCTATTACATTGTGGGACCAAGCGGCACTTTCTAATCCCGGGCAACGTTGTTTTCATCAGAAACCTGAAATATCGCATTTTTGAATTGCCCGACCCGAGAATCAAATCTGGGACCTCATGTGTCAACACGACACCGCACCACTAGACCACAGAGACGATAAAATTCAACACACTTAAGGGGGACAATTTGAGTTGAAATCATATAAAAAGTTCGCGAAGAAGTGTTCTTAATGTATACCAATTTTCACAAAGATAAGATACATATTGACAGACAAAAATGTTCAAAATTGTAAAATTTATGTAAGCAAGTCATAAAACAAATACTTATTAAATATTCGTGACTGTGAATGAGTGTGAGTGTATGCCTTACAAAAATTGACTAAATAAAATTTAATGTACAGACACACAATAAGATTTATACAGTAGTATTCATTTCAAAATTTATGATATTTTTTTATATTAAAACAGCTTGTTACTACTATTTTGCTGTCATTCTTAATTGCAAGTTACTACTAGCACCATTAGCTATGTCAAATAATTCGTCGAAGAAAGAGACTACTTGTGCCATGTTCTCCAGTGTTTCTCAATATCGGTTTCATCTGGATACAAGGCTGGAAATAAAAAAATAAAACATTACAGTGTAGTAGGAGTGTATATTTTCAATGGAGAATATTATGTTGTGTTTAAAAAATACTAAAAAAAGATTTTTTCACCTATTGCTGATCTCTGTCACGTTCCGGCACAGGAAGCTTTTTTTTATCATAGGATTTCAAAAAACCCCCCTGATGAAAAGAGACAACCAACGCCTATAGACACCAAATATGTTAATTGTGCGTTATTATCCTTGCAAACTTGTTATTATTTAGTGCCATATGTATAAGTTTACTGGCTAAGTTACTCTCATAATCTGAACACAACAGTGACAGGCACTGACGCTATTGTGGCAGGAATAAGTAAGGCGGTGATGGCCGACCCAGACAAGACAATGCAGAACTCAACCACCTAGTGACTACTATGTTAGTGTCTCTCATAGCCAATGGTTCGCCTAGTGACTACTATGTTAGTGTCTCTCATAGCCAATGGTTCGCCTCTTACGAATTTAAATTTACACATACGCCTGATTAATCTTTACGTATTAAAAGTGGCTTAGGCAGTTTGTAAAATACCAACGATAGACTATAATGTGTACCATCGTGCCTACTAGATGATAGAGTTCCGCAATGTCTCGACCGGGTATGTATTCTCACCACCTTTTCTATCCCTGCTGCAATAGCGTCAATGCTTGTCATTGTCATATTTCGGTTTGGATGGTAAGGTAACCGGTAGATTTATGCATGCGGTATTATCATCTCGCCACACGGATAGTAACGAACCAGTAACGCATTTAGTGTCTATAGGCTATGCTAGGCTATCTTTTTCAATCAGGTAAACCATCTGCTTGTTTGCTATCTATACCGGTACCTTCTAGGGAAGCGAATTCCATCTTAGGTCGCATCTTAGCCTACCACAGGCGAGATCATGATCAAGCTCTTCCCTATCTATAAAAAAACGTAAACTCATATAGGTACAGGCTATCGATAAAAAAGGCTATAAATATAGTCTATGTGACTTTTTATATGCTAAGATATATATAGATTTTTATCTGGTCCTTTGCATTTGGCTCTAGTTAATCTCCTGCCCTTTTGATTTTAGTAGAAAGTTTTACTTGTCACAAAATCTTTCTTTTCAAGGGATTTGTTTTTTTGTTACCTAATTATAGGATTTTTCTTTACTAAAGACTACAGCTCTCTAAGTACAAGCTCTATAGTTTATATATTCCCTATACAGGCGTCGACATCGCGGTATTATAGCTTGCACACCTGAGATTAAGTCTCTTTTTTCTCTAATTTTAAGAAATTGTACAAGACGAACCAAAAATTACTTGTAGATTTACATATTCTAATATTTCGAATGTTTAATGAAGTCCTGCATTTATAATTACCTAAGATGTTTATATCCGTATCGCTGTCTGTTATCAAAGTTTGGACTGCTATTTTCATAATTTCAATATCTGAAAACAAATTGTTATAATTTAATTTTGTGACAAATGTTTTTTTTTAAATAAGGTAAAGTTTTAATTCAAAATTTTTTTTTAATATATTCGGGTTTGGGCTCCTTTGGAGAATAGACCAACTGCTGTTCTGCCAGGCAAGTCGTAAAAGGCGACTGATTGGCTATACATGGCACAACCGTAGTGACTGTTAGGAGGTAGAGTTCCACAATGTCTCATCCGGACATGGTACCACCGCCTTACCTATTCCTGTCGCAATAGCGTCATTGTTTGTCTGTCATGTGTTGTCATGAAGCAGACTAATGTATGTGAATTGCGATGATAGCAACGCACTGTTAACATCTTTGGTGTCTACAGGCGATGGTTTCTCTTTCCATCGGGAGAGTCATCTGCTTGTTTGCTATCTAATTAAATTTAAAAAATATCATCCTTTTGCTATTTGCCCATAACAACAAGGAGGAAAACATCTAAAAAAGTTATTTCAAAAATTAAACCGACTTCAATATATCAGGTACACCATATATCAAAAACGACTGAACCAAATTGGATGAAACTATGACTATTCCCTTAGTAGGAATATACTTAATTTAAATCAAAAAGGATCATCTTGATATGCCTTTTAGTTTCCGAGAAATTCATGGACAAACATATATATATATATGTACATACAAAATTTAGCACACATGCTTGGAAATCTGAATACATCATCATACCTACTTAAATATTATCCAATTTCATCAATATTACATATATACAGGTTAAACTAATAAACTCATTTTTTTAATCTTAGCTACAGATATATGTGTCATAAACTAAGTAATGACACACTACCTATTTGTATATGTAATATAATAATATTCACGGGACAAATTACATATACTGATCTAACCCCAAAGTAAGCAAATTATTTTGCTTGTGTAATGGGTGTTAGTCAACGATACCATTACATAGAAATACATATATAAATACTGGAATATATTTAATAAACACTCAAATCCGGAAATACAAACATTTTTGCTCATCACGCAAATGCTTGTCCCCGTCGGGGATCGAACCCGAGCCCCGTCGATTGCGTAGTCAGGGCCGCTAACCATTCGACCAACGGGGCGGTATATTTAGTAATATCAGTCGATTAGTTAGTGACTTTGACTAAGCAATAAATGGGGCTCAGTTTCAATTCCCAACGGGTCAAGCATTTGGTTGATAAACATAGATTTTTTTCTGATTTTATGTGTTTATTTTTTACAATCATTTATTGCATTAAATATTTATTTATTATTTTTTTTATATTATAAGATAGCAAACAAGCAGATGGGTCTCCTAATGGAAAGAGTCAACCATCGCCTATAGACACCAAAGATGTTAATGGTGCGTTGCTATCTTGTGGCGAGGTCTAATGCCACATGCATAAGTCCACCAGCTACCCTACCCTCCAAACCGGAACACGACAGCGACAAGCACTGACGCTATTGCGGCAGGAATAGGTAAGGCGGTGGTACCAGACCAGGGCGAGACAATGCAGAAATCTACCACCTAGTAGCCACGATGGTAGTGACTCGATAGCCAATCGGTCGCCTTTTACGACCTGCCTGGCAGAACGGCAGTTGGCCTATTCTACAAAGGAGTTCGGGACCTTTATTACTTTTTTGTTCACATAGAGGCAATATTACATTTTATTTCTTGAAAACTCTACAAAAGGCGAGCTTATCTCTGTAAGAGATTTCTTTCAGCAAATCCAAAACAGTGAGAACGTGTACAGATTATTAATTAAGAAAATATATACAATAGGTATACAAAAAAAACTTTATATTACTTAATCCTAATTCGTACAATGCATTTCTGCCCAAAAAATTACACCGATAAATAAAATTTTGTATACTAAGCTCTCCTAACCCCCTAACCGTTGGTCGAGTGGTTAGCGGCCCTGACTACGCAATCGACGGGGCTCGGGTTCGATCCCCGACGGAGACAAGCATTTGCGTGATGAGCATAAATGTTTGTATTTCCGGGTTTAGGTGTTTATTAAAAATATTCCAGTATTTATATTTGTATTTCTATGTATTAGTATCGTTGACTAACACCCATTACACAAGCAAATAATTTGCTTACTTTGGGGTTAGATCAGTAAGTGTAATTTGTCCCGTGAATATTATTATTATATTATTATTATTATTATTATAAATTTTAATTGTTTACATGTTTGGCCTAATGGCATTGAATAGGTATAAAATAAATAATTAAATCTATATAAAAACAACATCAACCTTCATGATTAATATCTTGATTAATATCATTATTAATACAATTTCCATTTTTTCATAAATTTAATTATTATTTATTTATTATTTTTAAAATTATTTATTTTATTTTATTATACTTATTCCAGTAGGTATTTAAATAATATGTATTTCTACGAATTAGTATTGTTGACGAACAATCATATTATTACAAACAAATACTTTCTTTACTTTAGGGTTGATAAATTCGTGTAATTTGTCCACCCATATTATTATTTTTTATAAGTAGTTTAACATACAAATAACAATAAAATTGTACTTACTACAGTCTGATGCATTTGTGATATTGTTCAGTCTTTGCTGAATATGCCTAGCATATGACTGGCCAATGAAGAACTTCCTTGAATAGGTGTACCATAGTCCATAGACCAATGCATGTTGTAATCTCAATATCTGAAAAATATGATTTGCTGTTTTAGATCATTTTAATTACATTTTATAAGTAGCTGTTCCTCACGACTTCGTTTTTGGGACTCAAAATCATTACTTCTTTTAACTCAGTTGGGTGAAAAAGTACCTTTTGTCACTCTTGTAGTGTAGCTTTCTAATATGTATTAAAAAAAGTTTTCAAGGTCTGTCTAGTAGTTTATGAGTTAATTCATTTCAAACATAAAAAATAGAAATGTCTTCTCTTTATGATATTATTTGTATAGATTTAACACAGATTTAATTTAATTAAATTGAAACATATTTGATAATCATGGTTTTAGACTCACTAAAGTACGAAAAAATACATTATTTTTGCACCAGTTTTGTAGCTTTAAGAATTAAGAATTAAGAATTTTCTATATCCCTAGCTCCGCGGCTATTGACCTAAGAGCAAAGTGACTTCTACAAAAGTTGATGTACCTCACTCCCTCCATCCTATGGTGGAAGAAAAAACAGGCCTTATATAGGCTCGAAATTTTTCGTTGAAATTTGCCTAAGTCCCAGACGCCTTTGTAATGGATTTCGGTTTTTACCCCCCAGCTTCGCGGCTATTGATCTAAGAGCAAAGTGACCTCTACAAAAGTTGATGTACCTCACCCCCTCCATCCCATGGTGGAAGAAAAAACGGGTCTTATATAGGGTCGAAATTTTTCGTTGAAATTTGCCTAAGTCCCAGACGCCTTTGTAATGGATTTCGGTTTTTACCCCCCAGCTTCGCGGCTATTGACCTAAGAGCAAAGTGACCTCGACAAAAGTTGATGTCCCTCACCCCCTCCATCCAATGGTGCAATAAAAAAGGGGGGTTGTATAGGGTTGAAATTTTCCATCGAAATTTTTCTAAGTCCTGCGTCCCCTTTCCTACTCAAGACCGTAGTTTTTGATTTTACCCCCTAGCTCCGCGGCTATTGACCTAAGAGCAAAGTAACCTCTACAAAAGTTGATGTACCTCACCCCCTTCATCCAATGGTGCAATAAAAAAGGGGGGTTGTAAAGGGTTGAAATTTTCCATCGAAATTTTTCTAAGTCCTGCGTCCCCTTTCCTACTCAAGACCGTAGTTTTTGATTTTACCCCCTAGCTCCGCGGCTATTGACCTAAGAGCAAAGTAACCTCTACAAAAGTTGATGTACCTCACCCCCTTCATCCAATGGTGCAATAAAAAAGGGGGGTTGTAAAGGGTTGAAATTTTCCATCGAAATTTTTCTAAGTCCTGCGTCCCCTTTCCTACTCAAGACCGTAGTTTTTGATTTTACTCCCTAGCTCCGTGGCTATTGACCTAAGAGCAAAGTGACCTCTACAAAAGTTGATGTACCTCACCCCCTCCATCCTATGGTGGAAGAAAAAACGGGCCTTATATAGGGTCGAAATTTTTCGTTGAAATTTGCTTAAGTCCCAGACGCCTTTGTAATGGATTTCGGTTTTTACCCCCCAGCTTCGCGGCTATTGACCTAAGAGCAAAGTGACCTCGACAAAAGTTGATGTACCTCACCCCCTTCATCCAATGGTGCAATAAAAAAGGGGGGTTGTAAAGGGTTGAAATTTTCCATCGAAATTTTTCTAAGTCCTGCGTCCCCTTTCCTACTCAAGACCGTAGTTTTTGATTTTACTCCCTAGCTCCGTGGCTATTGACCTAAGAGCAAAGTGACCTCTACAAAAGTTGATGTACCTCACCCCCTCCATCCTATGGTGGAAGAAAAAACGGGCCTTATATAGGGTCGAAATTTTTCGTTGAAATTTGCTTAAGTCCCAGACGCCTTTGTAATGGATTTCGGTTTTTACCCCCCAGCTTCGCGGCTATTGACCTAAGAGCAAAGTGACCTCGACAAAAGTTGATTTCCCTCACCCCCTCCATCCAATGGTGCAATAAAAAAGGGGGGTTGTAAAGGGTTGAAATTTTCCATCGAAATTTTTCTAAGTCCTGCGTCCCCTTTCCTACTCAAGATTGTAGTTTTTGATTTTACCCCCTAGCTCCGCGGCTATTGACCTAAGAGCAAAGTGACCTCTACAAAAGTTGATCTATCTCACCCCTCCATCCTATGGTGGAAGAAAAAACAGGCCTTATATAGGCTCGAAATTTTTCGTTGAAATTTGCCTAAGTCCCAGACGCCTTTGTAATGGATTTCGGTTTTTACCCCCCAGCTTCGCGCCTATTGACCTAAGAGCAAAGTGACCTCGACAAAAGTTGATGTCCCTTACCCCCTCCATCCAATGGTGCAATAAAAAAGGGGGGTTATATAGGGTTGAAATTTTCCATCGAAATTTTTCTAAGTCCTGCGTCCCCTTTCCTACTCAAGACCGTAGTTTTTGATTTTACCCCCTAGCTCCGCGGCTATTGACCTAAGAGCAAAGTAACCTCTACAAAAGTTGATGTACCTCACCCCCTTCATCCAATGGTGCAATAAAAAAGGGGGGTTGTAAAGGGTTGAAATTTTCCATCGAAATTTTTCTAAGTCCTGCGTCCCCTTTCCTACTCAAGACCGTAGTTTTTGATTTTACTCCCTAGCTCCGTGGCTATTGACCTAAGAGCAAAGTGACCTCTACAAAAGTTGATGTACCTCACCCCCTCCATCCTATGGTGGAAGAAAAAACGGGCCTTATATAGGGTCGAAATTTTTCGTTGAAATTTGCTTAAGTCCCAGACGCCTTTGTAATGGATTTCGGTTTTTACCCCCCAGCTTCGCGGCTATTGACCTAAGAGCAAAGTGACCTCGACAAAAGTTGATTTCCCTCACCCCCTCCATCCAATGGTGCAATAAAAAAGGGGGGTTGTAAAGGGTTGAAATTTTCCATCGAAATTTTTCTAAGTCCTGCGTCCCCTTTCCTACTCAAGATTGTAGTTTTTGATTTTACCCCCTAGCTCCGCGGCTATTGACCTAAGAGCAAAGTGACCTCTACAAAAGTTGATCTATCTCACCCCCTCCATCCTATGGTGGAAGAAAAAACAGGCCTTATATAGGCTCGAAATTTTTCGTTGAAATTTGCCTAAGTCCCAGACGCCTTTGTAATGGATTTCGGTTTTTACCCCCCAGCTTCGCGCCTATTGACCTAAGAGCAAAGTGACCTCGACAAAAGTTGATGTCCCTTACCCCCTCCATCCAATGGTGCAATAAAAAAGGGGGGTTATATAGGGTTGAAATTTTCCATCGAAATTTTTCTAAGTCCTGCGTCCCCTTTCCTACACACTTACCAACGTCTTCCTAGTTCCTTACAGGGCACATATCGATATTATTCTCTTAGGAGTTACAGGGATTTTTATGAAAATTAATGTCCTGTCGTAAACTGTTGCTTGTGGGTACACCAAACTTGAGAACTTTGAGAATTCACAATATTTTTAACTGATAGCAAGAAGCGAAAATATTTTACATTTTTCCAATAAAACAAGCACCGAAACACTCCAAAAACAACTTGAAAATGAAAAATAATCACCATTCAACACAAACATGTTAAACACAACGGCCATTTTGTTTATTCAATTTCGACATTTCGACAGACAATTACCTATCCGTTCCGTCAATCGTCACGCATATGGCAGTTGTCAAAGTCGTTACGGCATATCAAACGTCTGTGTGAAACTTTGCAGTGTCATTCTATACGGTTTATTTTTTTTCTATATGACATGACCTGGCGTGATAACAAGCTTTTTCTGTTTAGGTTTTCCACATACAAGCTAAATTTCATGATAATAACAAATTACTAGTAAATAACTACCATCTATCGTAGTCTGTAAGTTGAGTCACAGATTACTTACACAGAACATCTACTACTACCGCAAGAGAAAACTAACTTCATACAAATTTTCGGAGACTGAAAAAGCTAGCGCCATCTCTGTGTGGCCCCCAATTATTAGTTTGGTTCTGGAATGGCTGGCGGGGTCCTTGACCCTTTTAAATTATTATACTTTCTTATATAAATGGTTAAAATGAAACAAAAAATAGATTTATTAAGGATATTTTATTATCTTTAAAATAAATCAAAATTAAAAATATGGTTAAATCAGTTATTATAAAGTATATAAAGTAATATTCCTAAAATAAGTAAAAGTAAAGTCCTATCTGTTTTTTAAAAATTATTTTGTTGTTAATTCTAAGCATTTACATAATTTTAGAACAAGGTGTGCCGCCGACTATTGTCCGCGTGTATATATATCTGAGTTCTATGTATTACTTATGTATACTTATGAGATTACTTATGTATAAAAGTTAAGTTTTTTTTTTGGCATGGGCGTTAACAACTGCCATTCGTCAAGTTTAAAACGAGGAAACATTTGGAATTTTAGGAACAGGTAATTTGGAATCCGGAGCATTGATATATAAAAACCCAAGATACACAATCAGTGTCTCAAAAACGTCCTCTAAGAATGAGTGCACAATTTAAAATTGTGCACTCACTTCAAATAGAAGCCCGTCACTCCAAAAAATACAGAAATCCGCGCGTCAAAAATACACACACTTTTTTATCGTCTACCCACCATTTTAATTCAGTTCCATAATTTTAAGCGCAAAACGTAAAAGGAGATGATGATCTTTCAAAGGGGATCCTGCGGCATAAAATTAAAGGTAACTTTAACCTGTGGTTCCTTACTCAATGAGCTTGAACTATTTTATTGCAAAGCTCCCGAGTCCTCTCTATTAAACCATGTGAATTTTCTAGCAATAAAGGCTATATCAGCCCAATTTCAAGTGTCCACTTTCTAGTTGTATCGTTATATTGTTACGAATAATCTAGAAAAGTAAAGAGTTGGAACGCTGGAGAGATCAAGAAATAAAAGAAACAGATAGCTACTCCTATTGACAAACAAATAGTTGACCATTAACCGCATAGCTATGTCATAATGGACTTTATGGTACAGGACATAAGGTGGAAAATAACTTGCACTAGGACTTGTTTATTTATCATAAGTTGTTTACAATAACTGCTATTGTTTACGAGATAGTTATGTTAGCCTCAGCCAGCCCTACCATAAAGATTAATGCCTAGACAGCATTTATTGTATTCACAGGGATATTATATTACGTGTGAACTAGGAACATCTTATGATTTACATGTAACATATGAATTCATTCAATTAGAACATCCAATTCTAATCGGTTGTCTCACTAATATAATTTGTAACAATTTAGAATAAAATCTTTTAAATTGTCTAATTAAGTTTAAGTTTAATAAATTTTATAGTTTTTAAAAACTAGTTTTTCGCTCCCGGAAACTTGACTGGCGCAGCCGGTAGGATTGGTCCCGGCAAGTGTTACGGTCCGTCGCGTTTTTGTCATCTAAATCTGATAGCTTCGTGAACAGGAGTCGTACATAGGGAGCAATCCAGAACCGAAAAAAATAAATAAGGCAAGCCGTGGAGAAGAAAATGATCACAGCAGCTGGTTGGTGAGTACAACTTTTCACCTTCCTTACCTGCCCGTTATTTCTGGAATCGAACCTTGTCCGTTATAACGTTATCTGGTTTAATTTAAGTACAAGTGTTATAAAAAGTACATAAGTACATATATGTGTGAATTAAAGAAATATTAAAGAAATATATGTGTAACAATAATTAATAAACAATTTTTCTTAGATATTACATATATAATATATAGTTAAACCTTTACGAAAAAAATTATTAAAGGCTAGTTAATATCAATATCGCTATTAATTTTTATATACTCTTTAAATTGTTATAATTTAAGAATTTTGTATATTCGCATTTTATATATATATATATATACATATATTTATATAAAAAATGGAACAAATCACACTGATTCCTAGTGAATTTTTAAAACTTATCCCGCTATTTGGTGGAGATAAAAGACATTTAAACCTATATATAAGAAAATGCGAATATGTTATTGAAAAATTCAAAGGAAGCGAGGCGCAAAATTTATATGTTATGCATTGCGTTATGAGTAGGTTAGTGGATAACGCAGCTGCACTGATAAGCGAGCGTGAGGATATTGTTTCATGGTTGGATTTTAAAAATTTGTTAATCCAACATTTTGGGGATCCGCGTAATGAGGAGTGCATCGCAATTGAATTAGAAAGTTTAAAGATAAAGAGTCATGAAAGTTATCTAGAATTTTGTAACAGGATCCAATCTGTCCGTTCTACCTTATTGTCAAAAGTAAATATAATTAGTAGCGAAGAAATTAAACAGAGCAAAATCATAATTTATAATAACATGGCCCTCAATGTATTTTTATATAATTTACCCGAGCACATGGTCAGGATAGTCAGATTAAAAACGCCCGATACGTTAGAAAAGGCATTAAGTATAGTTTTAGAGGAAGTTAATTTTCAAGAGCAATATAGCGCGAAAAATAAATTGGGCACATCAAATAACATACCTAAAAATTCACAAATCTTTTCAAATTTTAAAAACAATTTTAATTTTCCCATACTACAAAATAAGCCCAATAATTTTAAATTTGGTATACCACACCTTAATCAAGAACAGCAATCACAGCACTTAGTTATGCCACCTAAACAAAATATGCCTCTGGGATATAAACCTAATTTTAACGCTAACCAACAATTCGGTTATAGGCCTAATTTTAATAATAATTTTGGTCTCTCATTTAATCAACAAAAAATGACACCACAACAGTTTGGGCAATCAGCTCAAAAGTTTAGTAATCAGCCACTAAACCGGTTTGGTTATAAACCACCTCAACAATTGGGGTATAAACCACCATATAACTTCGGCTATAGGCCTACACAACCGCAAAATACTGACGTGTCAATGCGAACAGCACCACGTCCAAAAATAAATCAATTACATGAATTAAATTTAAATGAGGAACCTTCCCAATATTCGGACTATACTGAACCCCAAAATTATTATGACGATTATTATTTATATTCCGAGAACCACAATTATTGCGATGATTATGGCTCTCAGCCTATAGTGAGCGAAGAGACCTCTGACGTAAACGAAGAGCCTTCTCAATCCGCCGATAGTGACATCAATGTAGAAAATTTTCATATAATAGCCTCAAGCTGCCTAAAGAAATAATAGAAATAAACTGTGACCCTAATTTAAAATTACCACATATATACATACCAGAAATAGATTCGAAATTCATGATAGACACTGGTAGCACACGATCATTTATACGACCTGATAAAGCACATAATTATTTTGCGCAATATATATATTATGAACCCTTTGAAGTTATTAGTACACATGCATCTAGCAGACACGGTGAAGTAATGCAAATACCATTATTACCAATTTTTAATTCTAATAGCTATCATAAATTTTACGTATATAATGTTGATTCTAAATACGATGGTTTAATCGGCAATGACTTATTAAAGCAATTAGACGCCATTATTGATTTGAAAAATAAAATACTAAAAATTAAAAATGCTGAAATACCTATTATATATAACGATGCTCATTATAAGATTCAACTACCGCCACGTTAAGAATTACGTGTTGCCCTACCAACAACACAGCATTCAGGCGACGCTATTTTAAATTATCTAGAATTCTGTAAAGGAGTAAGAATGCCTAGTGCGATAGTTAAATGTGTCAATGGTTATGCTAAAACAATTATCCAAAATACTTTAAACGAAGAAATGACTTTAACAATTACATCCCCTTTTGAAGTTAATAAGTATGAAAGAGCTGAATGTGAGGTTAATAATATGAAACATCTAAGTGAAATAGACATAGATAAATTATTAGAACAGAATTTGAATAAATTACGATTAGAGCACATGAATGAGGAGGAAAGACAGCGTATTTATAATTTGTGTAGGGAATATAAAGATATATTTTACTGTGAGCAATTACCGTTATCATTCACTAATGAAGTTAAGCATTATATTCGAACTAAAATGAAGACCCTATCTTTATTAAACCTTATAGACAAGGCCCAGTACAGTCTGAGGAAATAAAAAGACAGGTACAAAAACTTTTAGATGATAATGTCATACAAGAATCATTCTCCCCTTGGAGTGCCCCTGTACATCTAGTTCCAAAAAAAATGGATGCATCAGGAGAGCCTAAATATAGAATGGTAATAGATTACCGACGCCTTAACGAAATCACAATAGACGACAAATACCCTTTACCACATATCACAGATCTTTTTGACAAGTTAGGTAAAAGTACTTATTTCACAACGTTAGATTTAGCGAGCGGCTATCATCAGATAGAAATAAATGAAGGCGATCGTCACAAAACCGCTTTTAGTACACAATCAGGCCACTTTGAATTTCACAGAATGCCATTTGGTTTAAAGACCGCCCCGGCGACATTTCAAAGAACTATGGATAATGTTTTAAGAGGGCTACAGGGCATCCACTGCATGGTGTATTTAGACGATATAATTATATATTCTGCGAGCCTAAATGAGCACATAAATAGCTTAAGAACAGTATTCGATAGGTTACGTAAGACAAACTTAAAAGTGCAACTAGATAAATCCGAATTCCTCCGAAAAGAAGTGTTATATCTGGGTCACACCATTACGAAAGATGGCCTTAAGCCAAATGATGATAAAATTAAAGCTGTATTAGACTACCCAGTACCTAAAACTATTACAGAAATCAAAAGCTTTTTAGGATTAATAGGTTATTACCGACGGTTCATAAAAGACTTTGCAAAAATAACACAACCTTTAACTTCTTGTTTGAAAAAGCGCAACAAAATTATAATTGACGAAAATTTTATAGAAGCCTTTCAAAAGTGTAAAGAGCTACTAGTAAATGCACCCCTATTACAATACCCCGATTTCGATAAACCTTTCATATTGACGACAGATGCATCTAATGTGGCTTTGGGAGCAGTCCTGTCACAAGGATCTCTTGGTAATGATCATCCTATTGCCTATGCCAGTAGAACTATTAGTGACACAGAATCACGTTATAGTACAATAGAACGCGAATTATTAGCAATAGTGTGGGCTGTGAAACATTTCAGACCCTACCTATTTGGAAAGAAATTCACAATATATACTGACCATCGTCCATTAGCTTGGCTTTATTCTATCAAAGAACCAAATAGTAAATTGACTCGATGGCGTTTACGCCTACAAGAATACGACTTCGAAGTAATTTATAAAAAGGGCAAACAAAACACCAACGCCGATGCCTTATCCCGAATAAAATTAAATGCAATAGAGTCTGACGATAAGGAATCCTTGGTAGTCCATGTAGATAAAAAGGAAAAACAACTACAGAAATATTTATCGAACGTGACCAATAAAATCACCAAGTTAGCCGAGAATAAAAGCTCTGATGATGATAGTAAGACGATAACCATTTCCGATACATCCGCCACCATTTCAGTGAGCCCTAATGAATTGGAATTTGAAGAACAGTATCCAATACCCTCAGTCTCTAGTAGTACGGAAACCGTACATTCAAATATACAATTAGATACCTCCGGAATTCCAATATTACATGAAGCAATTGACACAAAGCCCAACCAAATATTAGTATTCTCGTGGTTTAAAAATGAAATACAAGTTAAGGACTTATCAAGGCCAAAATATAAAATTTTAGAAGTATTCTTACCGTTAAATAATAAAGACCTAATTAGAGATTTTCTTAAGGAATATATACGCCCTAAAATAAAGTATTTCATTTATTTCGAAGAGAAGCAGCATAGGATAGACTTTTCAAATACCATTATTTCCTTATTTAAAAAAGACACAATTAATATGTTAGAATGCACAGAAAGAGTAGTTTACGTCGAAGATGAAAAAGAACAAAGGGCTATAATTTTAAAGTATCACGAAGGGAAAACATGTCATCGCGGTATTAAAGAAACAATGGCTAGGATCAGACGAGTGTATTATTGGGACAATTTACAAGACACCATATCGGCTATAATAAATTCATGCGAACTTTGTAAAAAAATGAAATATGATAGGAAGCCAATAAAACCATTATTACAGCTAACACAAACCCAAGATGCTCCCTTTCAGGAAATTTTTATCGATTTATTTAGTATAGAGGGTAGATATTATTTAACATTAGTAGATGTGTTTAGCAAATTGGGACAAGCAATTGGTATAAGTAACCGGTCAACCCCTGAATTAGTTCGTGCATTAATAAAATATTTTTCTTTTTATGGTGTTCCCAAAAGAATTTCATGTGACCCAGGCACTGAATTTAATAATATGCTCATGCGTGAACTAACAGATATGTATAAAATCGAATTACATATTACTACACCTAATAATCCCAACTCCACAGGAGTCATAGAGAGGTTCCATTCCACCCTTCTAGAGATATATAGACTAGCCAAATACGAGCAAAAGTTTACGGATGCGGCATCCGTGATGACGTATTCAATTATGGCCTACAATAATACAATCCACAGCGTAACAGAACTCACACCGTTTGAAGTCGTCTTTGGTCACACTGACTCTAATAACTTATTTAACATTAACTTTGAAAAATCTTATTTGCAACAATTACTTAAAGACCATGCTAAAAGAACCAAATATTTATATCAATATATTTCAAACAAAATGATAGAATTGAAGGATAAGGAAAGGAAAAGAAAAGGCGGTGACGGTAGTTTAGAGTTAAAGGAGGGAAATATAATTTTTGCCAAAGCAGTAAATACGCGTCAAAGCAAAGATAAACCTTTATATCAGAAAGCTCAAGTGAGTGGTCCTATAATGCGGAATACAGTACCCATTAAAATAGGTAATAGAAAGAGTAAAGTCCCTATTAAAAATATAAGACGCCCTCCACAGGTGGTGCGTGATAGTCCTGCTAGTGGTGAGGGACAGCCAGGCTCTTCAACTTCAAAAAATTGAAGGTAACCCAGGGTTATTGCCCGTGAGAAAAGGCCACTCCTATAGACAGGAAAATAAATGGGTTATTATTAAGGTATTAGATTTAGTAAGAATTTTCGAAGATTTAGAATATAATATAAATATCTATAAGGATTTTAGTAAACTAATTAATGTTAGTAAACCTTATCATAATGAGTTTAGCAATATAAAAACCCAAGTCGAATATATTAGAGACGCTACCATAGAAAAGTTTAGGCAAATTGTCCCCACTCAACGATTTAAACGAGGATTATTAAATCCCCTTGGATCCGTTATAAAATCAATAACTGGTAACCTAGATAATGATGATGCACTGCGATATGATAACCTTATACAAAATTTGTATAGCAAACAAAATTTACTTCAAAAGAAAATTACATTAATAACCAAAATTATGGATTATCATGTTAACAATACAGAAATACTTTATAACAATTCCTTAATTCAAAATGAGCATTTGAAGCGAGTAGAATTAATGATAAGAGATATTAATACGAAAGAAAATAATTCTATTTACTCTACTTATGTATTAAGCCTATTCACTACATTTATTAATAGCTTTCGTACGATATATATAACATTAAGTGAAATAGAAACTGCTCTAGCATTAAGTAAAGTTTCTGTATTACACCAATGTATCATTAATTCTACAGAATTGTTTAATACTTTATCTTATGTACAAAAATTTAATAATTTAGTTTATCCTGTATCAATGAGTAATTTAGTTAAAATAGAAAGAACATTGTCTGTAAAAGCGTACATTAAAGGAAACCAGATCACGTATATAATAGAGGTTCCCCTTATTGATAATAATACTTACGATTTTTATAAAATTTATTCATTACCTATCTTTGATCATCAAAAGAATAAAACTTACATTATCATTCCTGAATATCCCTTCCTTATGGTGAAAAGTTCAATGTACTTAGCAGTGGTTTCTCCGTGTCAAGCAATCTCCGATGATAATCAATACCTATGTACTGATAAGGAAATCGCACCGTACTCATTACCTACCTGTATGGAACAGTTGATGGAGTACCAGGCAGATACCTCACTTTGCATCCCTCGAGTGGTTCACATCGAGGATATTAAAGCTCAACGTCTTTCTTCATCTGACTGGATAGTATACTCTCGCTTTAATACTATAATTACTGATATATGTGGAGGCGAAGTAAATAAAACGCCAATAAAAGGAACATATACTTTAAAAACCGACCCTGGTTGCGAGATTACCTTAGGAACCATACACCTACGCCACTTACAAAACTCTTTTGGAGAAGTACCTTATGAAATAACGCCTCGAATAAAATTATCCAATGTAAAAATGGAAGATACAGATATTGTACCAATAGATATTAAAGGCGTTAACTTAGACGACATAAAACACCTTTCAACAGTCGTAAAATTACAGGAGATAAGTGCTAGTGATAGTGAAAAAGTGCAAATAATAAAGGTCAATAGTGTCAGTGTCGCAACCATCGTTCTTTATGTAATTTTCTGTATCTGTGTAATTCTAGTTTTGTATAAATTTAGAAATAAAATAAAATTAGCATTTAATAATCGCAACCCTCAGAAAATAAACATTTCTGATGGTTCCGAACTTAAGGGGGGAGGAGTTATGTTAGCCTCAGCCAGCCCTACCATAAAGATTAATGCCTAGACAGCATTTATTGTATTCACAGGGATATTATATTACGTGTGAACTAGGAACATCTTATGATTTACATGTAACATATGAATTCATTCAATTAGAACATCCAATTCTGTTCGGTTGTCTCACTAATATAATTTGTAACAATTTAGAATAAAATCTTTTAAATTGTCTAATTAAGTTTAAGTTTAATAAATTTTATAGTTTTTAAAAACTAGTTTTTCGCTCCCGGAAACTTGACTAGATTATTGCCTAACATTCGCGATTGTTGTCGAACTTTACCTCGAGTATAAATAGGGAAGTGTTGACAAATAGAAAGCAGTTTTTATACAGTGATCGAAAGTGATAGTACAAGCGACCAGTGCAAAGCGAAGTGACCAGTTTAAGTAAATACGAACATTGTTTTCTTTAAACGTAGTCGGTTGTAAAAGTTTAGTGCTAGTGCAGCGAGGTGACCAGTGTGTATAGTGTATTTACGTATTACATTTTGTTGTTTGTGTACTTGTGTTGTAAATACACTGTTTTATTATAAGTGGCGTTTTCTTACAATGACGAACACGAAGCACGTAACTTTATTTAAAAAAAACATCCAGCATCTAAATGTTTACCAAAACAAATCGAAGTAGCCTACACTCGGTGGATTTTAACTGGTCAAGCTTATAAGATCACATGGACTTTCTTCTGCTCTATCATTAAATACTGGAAGCTATCTTATTTCACATTCCTTAAAATAAAAAATCAAACAAGTCCAAAATTGATGATGTTGCTTAATTTTAATTAAAAGTTTGATATCCTTCTTCCTGCCTCATCATAAGACCCTGTAAATCATTTAGAATCAGAGTATTTGTCAAAATAGAACAACTGAGTCCAATCTAAAGGGATTTTTCTTGCTTATTTTGTAGTTTACCATGGCCACCTTCGAGTTTGATCAATAAATCCTAAGTCATGATGAGCATCAGCTCCTAGAAATCATCCAGCATCAAAATGTTTGTTAGTACAAGACAATTGAGGGCTAACTCAATAAACTTACCTTGTTGAGTTTAGAAGTTTATTATCTAAACATTTTGTATCTGGATGCGAGAAGTTTCGATATTACTATATTCGGTTCCATCTTCAGAGTCTCATAATAATGAAAAATATCTTATTAAAACGAAACGAACGACTCCAAACTCTACTATCTTAACACTTTCTGTCTGTGAGTTACAATGACACTCTAGCGGTTCCATGTTCCATTTCTTATCATTATGAGTACTAATTAAACTTAGTACTTATAGCAACAAAACCGATGACCCAAAACTTGGTTGCCTGGTCAAAACTTTACATCTGAGAGTTCTAGTCCCTATATCCAGGCTACATCATGATATTAGCTGGATAGTACCATAATATTACATTGTCATTGAACTTACAAAAGTATGCCAAATCTCAATACAAAAAAATATCAGGAAGTCGATAAATATGGTTTGCAATATTTAGAAAATCTTTTATTTACATACAAATATTGCTAGTTAAATAAAAGCTGATATCTTCGAATGAAGATATTGTAGCATCAGGTCTAGGTTACCGTGTCAATGCTATATAATTGAAGTAATAAAATACAAAATTTAGCATCGATAAAGCCTTTACAAGTTGCTAAACTCCGTTCATCAAGTTGAAAAGAGCTGGTGAGCTTTCAACGGCTGCACAGATTCTATTGAATCATCTTGAGCTAAGAACAATCTCGCAAAATAAGGCTTTCAAGTAAAAAAAATCGCAACTAAATCGAACCATCTGCTAGGGCGCTAAGATGCACGGACAGATACACAGACACACCTCTGAAACTTATAACAATCCTCGTTTTTGCGTTGGAGGCTAAAAACAACTAGTAAAAATTTTAATAAAATATAATATCTATATAATTTCCATTGGTAATAATTTTGTGTTATTCTGATTCCAACCCTGGCTTACTAGTGGATAAAACAAAAGTACTCTTTTGTTTTATTCGCTCATTACACCGCTCGTCACGGTCGCGCGTTTTTCCGCGCCGCAATTCGCGTCGCCGGTAGCTGTGGCATACTTCATACAGTTTCCTACATTTGTTGCCGCTCGCCGCGCCGCAATTCGCGCCGCCGGACGCGCCGCGCGAGCTGTGGCCGGGCGGTAAGACCTGAACTTCCTATAACTTCTAAATTTTCTATACCTAATATAATAACTAACTATACCTCAAACTAAAAATACCTATTAGTAACACACCTATCGAAAAAACTAACGTAATTATAAAAGAAATTTATAATTAACAGGAAATATCTAATCTAAAATTACCTTTGGCAATAATATTATATGTACTAAACTATACTCCAAACTAAATATACGTATCTATTAGGATTTCTGTGTATGTAACACACCTATGTAACCAACTAATGTAACTATATTAAAAAAAATCTGTGAGCTGGTTGACCCTACAGGCCACCTGAAACTTCCCGCTTAATTTAAGTATTTTAACCACAAAGAAAAAAACAATGCCTAAGCATAGACTATTGAATTAAAAAAGTTCAAAAATCCAAAGTTTTTTTTAAATGATAGGTACTTAGTTATTCAGTTATTGAAAAGATGTATATTTTTTTCAAATTCATCAACGAGTTTGATCTTCCGAATAACATTGAACTCAATTTTTTAGCTCTAAATTGTTTTATTGGATTTTTTTATACGAGGGTCAATAAAATTTTCAGAAGTCGACACCGCATTAGCAACTAACATATTGTGTTTCAAATGTCTATGGGCAGTATTCGCTCGTACGTCTGCAGATACTCTAACTAAATAAATGTTTGTTTACATAATACTGCAAAAAAAAAACTGGATAACTGAAATGTAATTCAAAACGAGAATTCTACGAAAAGCTAAACTTATTTCTAGGAAATTAATGCGTTTCCTTACTATGGTGTCGATACATTACATAATAAGTCTGAAAAAAAATCTTGTCTGTTATCATGTAAGAATCTATGAACTTTATAACGTAGTCATAGTCACCATTGCAGTAAATTTCCTATTTCAGTATATTCTAAATCTATTAGACTATGCAAATTAAATATATCAATATCAAGCGTCAAATACTACATGGCTATAAACCCACGGTTTGCCTATATGTGTAGGTTCTGTGTAATAGAACCAATAACCTATAACGTTTGAAATATAAACAAATTATTTTAATGGTCATTATTTGTTTTATTGATATATAAATGTTCTACGCAAAAACAGATTTTCGACAAGATTTTTTTCAAGTAAATTTTACAAACCCTTAAAATACTACCTCAATGCATAAAAATATTTATATTCGACTCCACCTATGCCTTGTCTTAACGGCTAACTTAAGTCAAAAATTTTATTGTTTTTTTAAAAATGACTTTAAATCTTGCGTTTAAGGTTGAATATGCAAAAACACGTTTGTGCCATAACTATAAACTTTCTAGACTGAATTAGCGACAGTTTTGAGTGTCAGTTTTATTCGGAACTGTGTATCTTGGGTATTTTATATTAATGATTTGGAGTGATAAAATAAAGGATCGGAAGGAAGTATAAAAAATAAAAAAAAATATTTACAATTAACACAATAAAGAAAGACAAATATTAAATATTTACATTTTTATATTATAATGTTAGCATCTACAATAAACAAGGATAATATGGTAAATGTGGTAGGAGTAGAGAGTAATGTGATTATAGATGTAGGCAATGGAATTTTGTTGACGATTAAGTTAGAATAAAATGAGGAATGATTATAGTTGGGACAGGCGAAGAAAATATGGTTTAGGTCACCAACATCAGTACCACACTCACACATGTTATTGTCTCTAATATGAATCCTGTATAAATAATCGGGTGTATTTGTATGTCCCAATCTCGTACGGATGATTGTTGAAGTAGATAGTTAATCAAGTTTCAGATTAATGAACCAAGGTTTAGTAGGTATTGAGTGCTGAACGATGTAATAGGTTTTACCCTTTGCTAATCTATCACTGTCCCACAAATTTTGCCACGATTGTTTTAAATGAACTTTCGGAAGGGCAGCAAGATCATGACAATAATTAATATATGGATACATATCGCCACACTGAATTGCATCCTTGGCACACTGGTCAGCCCTGACATTTCCCAAGATGTCACAATGACTTGGCACCCATGCAAAGTTAATAACAATATTTTTAGAGTAGCACAAAACTAACAGATTTCTAATATGTAGAATAATTGGTGAAATAAATTTAGATTTTCAACAGCTTTAAAAAGACCATAACATTCCGTAGAAAGAGACACACTCCACCCATGTCGTGGTACTCTTCGGAACGATTTTGAAGCGCGTGTGGATATTCCGGGTAGAATGTAACTTCCTTGGACGTGACTATACCCGCAGACCAATTAGAGTATTACGCACAGATTAGGGAGAGATACTACGTGTGTACTACGTAACTATACCAAGGAAGTTACATTCTACCCGGAATGTCACACGTGCTTCAAAATCGTTCCGAAGAGTACCATGACATGGGTGGAGTGTGTCTCTTTCTACTAAATAAAGCGCCAATCGCCATATATAAGTGCGGTCATACGTAGTTTGCAAATTACTACTAAGTAATTCTACTAATTTGAGAAACAGTTTTTGCATTGCATAAGTAATTACGTAATTATTAAAATAAGCACATTTTAGAACTCACTGTGTTAATTACAATACATCTTATGCTATTGTATTTATGGGCGTGTATGAATAAAATGGATTTAACGATTACCGACTAGATATAAAAATCTACCACCAGATAGTTTTATTTACACTGGCAATTGCAAGAAAGGGACAACATCCACTCTTATCGTTGTCTTGCTCAGAACGTTTTTCCCCTATGTTAAGAAACAAATGTCAACTTTATTTTTTTCAAATATTGCTTCGTAGTAATTCCAATCATATAAGTTCCTTGGACTATACACAGAGTTCCTTGATACGCAGTAGGTACATTGCAGACTGCAGTTTACACTGCAGTTCCGTTAGTTAGGTACCTATAGGGATCGTGCACGAACTATAGAGGCGGCACTGTAGCCGAAAATAGTGCACACTGGTGTCAGATAAAGGAACTTTTGTGATGTAAACCAAAATGGAAACATTGTAATATAATAACATCAACATAGGAGAAAACATGCAAAAAATAATAAAATTTGGTTTTTCACCTATAAAAAATCACCGGATTATGGGTCAGAATCATACTAAAGGCTAAAAGTTAATTGAATCAGGTCATGTTTTAAATATAATTGAAACTGAAGAAGAAGTAAATAGAAATAAACAATCTACTATTACCTGTTCAGTTGTTACGCAAACCAGTATTTCAAATACTTGTAATATCACAATTATCATAAGTGTTAAAAAACTTTTGTGCAGCACAGACATATTCGATGTAAATATTTAATGTAAATAGTTTAAGTAAGGCAGGATATATTGTATAGTTCGTTTAGATTGTAAGTTTTCTATAATAAATAATGTTCGTTTTCGTCTTTTATTCGCCCTAAGACCTACATACAGCTTTGTTGTACAGAAATAATAAAGCTTTATGTAGCTAAGTTGTTTGCCTATAGGCATATTACGAACAAAACGGTTTCCACGCAGTCGACAAAATTACGAGTCGACTCTTGCGAGATTGTATTTATATGCGGGAACCCAGAATTACGAAAACCCCCAAAAATGCAAAATTCTTTGTTAAACCTCTTTATGAAAATGTTTATCGATTGTAAATAAAAAAGGTATGTACAATGTAATACCTTTTTTATTTACAATCGATAAATAACAAAAATAAAAAAGGTATGTGGTAAAAGGTATGTACAATGTAAGTATAAGCCTTACGCATATGTTCACACACTTTTCGAGGGATATAAAGATAGATAACAGGATAGTACGACCTGAAAGGGCATACAACTCTGTAATTGTAAGAGTTTCCGAGGTCCTGTAAGAAAGTATAATGTATATAACACTCTTGTTTGTTATTAAATAAGTTTATTTGTGTTAAACCTTTGTCACGATTCACGATTTCACGATTTTTATTAATTTTATTACTGCCATTCTGTCCACATCGTACCATCTTTATGCTGATGATTTGCAAATTTATTCTCAAGCAACGCTTTCTGAACTGCCAAATGCTGTCCTAGCAATTAATAGTAACCTGGCGAATATCGATGCATGGTGCAAATCATTTGGTCTTAAGCTAAATCCAATTAAAACGCAGGCTATTATAATTGGTAGTCCCGGGCTAATTAAAAAAGTTAACTGGAGTAATTTGCCCGCAGTAGAGCTTGGTGGCGTCACTATTCCTTACAGCGATTTTGTCAAAAATCTTGGCATTTACATTGATAATACTTTATCGTGGACTAAGCAGATCCAGGAGCTTAGTAAAAAAGTTTTCTGTGCCTGGAGTTCATTAAAACGTCTTAGGTATTTGCTTCCCATTCCTACCAAAATTTTGCTGGCAGATTCCTTACTACTTTCTATTTTAGATTATGCTGACGCTAGTTATGTTAATCTCTCCTTAGACCAGATCAATAAACTTGAGCGACTTCAAAATCTTTGTGTAAGGTTCATATTTGGTCTGCGCAAATATGACCACGTTTCCGAATTTCGTGCCAAGCTCAAGTGGTTGCCTATTCATCTTCGTCGGAATACTCATATTCTCTCACAGCTATACTCCACTCTCTATGATCTGAAATCTCCATCTTATTTGAAAGAAAGATTCATTTTCCGTGACAACCAGCACAAATATCTTAGATCGGCTGATAATCATTCCCTGTTAGTGCCAACGCAGAACACTATTTATTACAGTCGTTCCTTTACCTCACAAGCTGTTACGCTTTGGAACTCTCTTCCAGTAGATATCAGTAAGGCGCCAAGTTTAAACTCTTTCAAAAGTATGGTCAAACGTCACTTTCTATGTACCTAGTAACTTTGTTTAATTTTTCTTATTTAGGTTTATGTATTACCTATTTATTTGTTTAGTTTTGTTTTGCTTTTCTGTGTAACTATAACCGGATGTTACTTTTATTATTATTATTATCTCTTTATTTACATTAAATTCTTATTTGATTACATTTATAATTATAACATTATTAAAAAATACAATATTATAAAAATAAATATAACAAAATAGGTTATCCGCCAGCGGGAACGTTATAGTTAAGCCACCGGTGGTCAAGGTGACAGAGAAAGGAACCTCCTCACAATACGTGCCGTTCCCAATACTGCTGCCTTTTGTATCCGGCCCTTGATCCAGAATTGTAGCGAAAGACTTCTAAGATGCTGCTCAAGACTCTTCGCTACAAGACCGTTTACGGAAACGACTATCGGAACAATCGTTGCTGAGTCCACACCCCACATGTCGGTAATCTCATGAGCTAAGTCTAAATATTTAGTTAGTTTCTCTTTTTCTGCTTTCACGAGGTTATCGTCATGCGGGACTGTAATATCAACAATAAATGCCCGGCGCTCTAATCGATCAACCAACACAATATCAGGTTTATTGTTGGTGATAGTCCTGTCTGTGATGACAGATCGGTCCCAGTAGAGCTTAGCACGACCATTTTCAAGAACTGCCTCCGGTGCGTATTTATAATACGGCACTTCAAAACTTACAAGACCATACCGAAGAGCAAGCTGTTGATGGATAATCTTGGCTACTTGATTGTGTCTATGTAAATACTCTCCATTGGCAAGATGAGAACAACCGGAAATAACATGCCTGATAGACTCACCAGGGCGGTGACACGCCCTACATATGTCGACCGTGCCATCCTTCATGATGTATTTCCGGTAATTATTCGTCTTGACAACTTCATCGGCTATTGCACAGGCAAATCCCTCAGTTTCCCCAAAGAGGTCACCGAAACGTAGCCAAGCTAAAGACGCTGGTAAATCAATATCAGGTCCGTAAAGAGCCCGATAGAACCGTCCATGTAACTCCTTACTCTTCCATACGTTCAAGCGGTCCTGAGTGCTAAATACCACTGGTTTATGCCAGTTCTTTCTCGCTAAGGAGAGCGGTGTCAGACCATTATCTACAGCAACGATATCACGATGCATTCCACAGTCAACATGAAGGAAGTATTCCCTAAGATTATACACCTCACGATTGTGTAGGTTTTTGGCATTGAGAAAGCCGCGACCCCCACATTTTCGTGGGATGTATAACCTCATTACTGATGGACGTGGATGGTGCATGCGATATGTTGTCAGTAGTTTACGGACCTTACAGTCCAGGGCGTCCAATTCGGTTTGAGTCCACTTTAGTATGCCGAAGGTGTATACAAGCAGAGGCATCACCCAGCTGTTGAATGCACGCACCTTATTACCACCAGACAGAAGACTTTTTAGAACTTTTGTCAAGCGGCCAAAGAAACGCTCAGTCACCAACCGCTTAATGTCCCTATCCTGTATACCTAAACCCTCCGACATACCAAGGTATTTATAAGTTTCGGTTTCAGAGAGAGATCTGAAATACACTGTCTCCGAAAGTTGTAAATTTTCCCTATTTACAACTCTGCCTCTCTGTACATGTATGACCGCGCATTTATCTAGGCCAAATTCCATTCTGATATCATTACTAAACTTTTGCGTAAGGTTGAGTAATGATATCAAGTCTGGTTTGTTGGACGCAAATAGTTTAAGATCATCCATGTACAAGAGATGAGAAATGATTTCACCCTCTCTGCGAAACCGATATCCTAGCTTTGAATCTCTAAGTAGAGCACTTAAGGGATTCAAAGCCAAGCAAAACCACAAAGGACTCAAACTGTCACCCTGGAAAATTCCACGCTCTATCCTTATAGGTTCAGAAATACAAAAACTCTCACCACCCCTAGGAAGGCAGAGAGTCGTGGTCCATTGCCTCATACATGATTGCAAGAAATTGCATAAAACTGTATCAACTTTGTACAGTTCTATCACTCGTGACAACCATGAATGAGGCACTGAATCATAGGCTTTCTTGTAGTCAATCCAAGCGGCGGAGAGATTTTTTCTATTTCTATGAACCTGTCGATTAATGGTCATGTCAATGAGGAGTTGCTCTTTAGTACCACGTGACCCAGCCCTACATCCATTTTGAGCAGAATCTAAAATGTTATTTCTATATAAATGTGTGTTTAATTTTGATCTCAAAATGGAAGTAAGGAGCTTGTAAATTGTAGGTAAGCACGTGATGGGTCTAAAGTTCTTAGGATCTGTGGTACTACCAGATTTGTAGAGCAGAAAGGTTAGCCCAGTAGTCATAAAAGGTGGAAGAGACCCAGATTCAATGGCTTCCTGGAATTGTTTAGCCAGGAGCTCGTGTGAAGACTGCAACCATTTTAACCAGAAATTATGAAGTCCATCTGGTCCTGGGGATTTCCAATTTTGGGTAGCACAAATCGCTTCCCTTACGTCTTGAGATGTTATTCTAACAGACGCCATGGGTTGCAAACCTTCACACGAACGCTCAACTACTCTCACCCATTCACCATTGACGTGATTGATCGACACTGACCAAATATTTCTCCAAAATGAAAACATTTCGTGAATATCCGGTAGTTGCCCATCAATCACACTAGTACTGGGTTTCTCCCAGCTTCTATAAACCTTTCTTTGATCGCTTCGGAAAATTCGATTCTGGTTAAACCTATTAACACGCTGTTTATATCTGCGGATACGGTTTGCCCACGCACAAACTTTCTGTTTTAGATAGTCTATACGTTCTGTGACACAAGTCATATAATCCTGTGAACTTACGCCTGTACCGGCAAAAGCTTGTGTCACATAACGCATGACTCTCGGACGGATGTTACCCGATCTAAAGCAGATGAGCTTGCCAATGATAGATCTAGTGGTACTGATACGCCGTTCGATTCGTTTTTGCCATGCAGGTGCTTCATCAACGGACCGTATAACCCTGTCAGATTTTGGAAATTTGACATGTGCGATACGGCACGCTGCGACACCCGCACAGTAAAGAATCAAATGTGTGTCAGCTAGATCTTGGCTAGACTGTAAATAAGAATCTAGCATGCCATCTAAAGCTATCATTAGCGTCATATTGCGTTTGTGTGTGGGAAAACGGGGCAATCGCGGCCTGTCACAAATTGGAATGGTTTTAAATTCGAAAATCGCATCTTCCAAAGCCCTCCTCAATTGCTCAAATTCATGGGTACTTACGTTTGTAGTCTCAGTGTCCACCATATTGCAGTTGGTATCCGCCAATCCTGAATCTAGAACAACACTGGGTAAATGGATTTGCGGTTGAACTATTTCGGTGGTGGGTGCTGAGACAACTACTTCAGAGCGAAGCCGGTCAAGTGTAGCTGCATCCAACGCACAGTTGCGTTGAATGAACCGCACTTGATCCGATAGCCGTTGCGCCGAAACGGTCAATTCTGGCTCAAGGACCTGAAACAGAGACAGCAAACGGGATCGCCATGCAGTGAGGTTAGTTCCTCCCTCTGTCGCCTCATAGTACGCTCGCATGACATTTTCGTTAATTGCTTGCGTCCATCTCATGCGGCGCACTGCACCACCGGCGGCGGGGACCGGATGCGGGGCGGGTCGTCCTGCTGGTCCCAAGCACGGCGGCGGTGGCCTCCCTCGACGCGGCGCAGGTGGTCGGCGCGGCGCTGGAGACGGCAGCCCGTTGTCACTACTCGACGCACTGTGTTCTGGAGGGGTCGCATACTCCTCCTCAGACGATGCGGAGCTACTCGGTGCAACGGGTTGCGATGGTGGGTGTGCGTTCTGTGTTTTCAGTCTCCTTGATCGCGTTATCATTATGTCATTGTCCTCTATTAATGTTGATTATTAATTCTAATATAAATATTTGGTTTTGTCTCTTCACTTATGACATGTCTATTGAGGTACACTTTTTTGGATATGGAGGACATTGTGGATGTTTCAAATATTTTTTCGGATATTTTATTGTATTTTTGTTCACTTTTTATATTAATTTGGATTAAATTTCTAACAAAATGGATTTAATTGCATATAAAATATTTTTGACAAACAAAAACATGTCAACACGCGTCAAGGACCATAGAGTATTATGATGTACGGTATATATATATATATATTATATATATATTAGTATTATTATGTATTATTATGTATTATTATGTACCATACATATTATTATTATTATTATTATTATTTAAGAGCATAAAAACTATAAATTATCTTGTGGTTAGCACCACTTTTTCTAGTATATTGTTATCCTTATTATAAAGGTTGTCTGGAAGAGATCACTTTATTAGTGATAAGACCGCCTTTGTGTATCTTACTTGTATTATTTTTATGTTGTAACTTATAATGTTGTCATATATTTTGGTGCACAATAAAGAGTTATTGTATTGTATTGTATTGTATATAGATAAGAAATAACACTATGTAATTCGTTTTCGGTAGGTCTTAGGGCATTATGTACTTTGTTTCGCTTATATTGTAAAAAGGTAGTACCGTTGCACTCGCTAGAGGGCCACACTAGGTAATTAGAGGTAGGAGAAGCTACCTAAGACAAAATAATTACGTTTAGATTACGAAAAGAAAGATTTTAACAAATCCCAGACATCGTGGCGCCACGCATGGCTCCATCCGTCTTTGTCGATTTACGCCGCCCGTCTGGCCGCGGGCTATAAATACCGGAGAGTGCGGCCATACAATCAGTTCCGTTCCGATCAAGTTACAGTTTCGTTACGACTCAATAAGTTTCCCAGACAAGTTCCTGGGCTTTAGTATATCCATAGGGTACCGGCTTTAGAGTAGGGCAGTGTTAGGGCAAGTATTGGCTCTCTCTCGCATAGAATAGGAACATTTGCAAAGGTGCTAGCTTTATTGATAAATTCTGTTTCGTTACAATAAAGCACCTTTGCAACGAACAGTTGTGGTCTCTATTTATTCCCCCGGCGACACCCGGCTCACGGCCAAACTTTAATTAAAATTAAAAAAATTAGTTAATTGTATGATAATGAAAATAGCAAAATCTAGCAACATTTAAGCTTTTTGAACAATATATTTTAAGAATTTGTGAAATTTAACAGTAAAAATAGAAAACAAATAGCAGAAACATTAAAAAATATCGAAGTACATCTACTAGTTTGTTGTAATTTCTATTTTTTGAGAAAAAATATCTGATTCTTTGTTACCAAGGAACTTATATAATTGGAATTACTACGAAGCAATATTTGAAAAATAAAAATATACTTTATTTCGTTATAAATAAATAAGCACGTGCGAACATTTCGGGTAGAATGTAACTTCCTTGTTTGTTACTTACAATAGGTACATATCAAGGAAGTTACATTCAACCCGGAATGTCCACACGTTCCGAAGAGTACCACGACATGAGTGGAGTGTGTCTCTTTCTACTAAATAAAACGCCAATCGCCATATACAAGTTCGAAAATTAGTACTAATTAATTCTACTAATTTGATAAACAGCTTTGCATTGCATGAGTAATGACGTAATAATTAAAATAAGCACATTTTAGAACTCACTATGTTAATTACAATACAATTTATGCTAATGTATTTATCGACGTGTATGATTAAAAGGGATTTAACGATTACCGAATATATAAAAATCTACCATCAGCAGTTTTATTTTAACACTGGCAATTGTAAGAAAGGGACAACATCCACTCATGTCGTTGTCTTGCTCAGAACGTTTTTCCCCTCTGTCAAGTAAGAAACAAATCAACTTTATGAGTAACGAAATAAAGTACATTTTTATTTTTCAAATATTGCTTCGTAGTAATTTCAATTATATAAGTTCCTTGGTACCAAGGAACTTATATACTATAACTGGAATTGTTACAAAGCAATATTTGAAAAATAAAAATGTACTTTATTTCGTAACAAATAAAGTTAAAATTTGTCTCTTACATAACAGAGCGGAAAAACGTTTTTCCCCTCTGTTATGTAAGAAACAAATGTCAACTTTATTTGTTACAGAATAAAGTATATTTTTATTTTTCAAATATTGCTTCGAAACAATTCCAGTTATAGTATATAAGTTCCTTGTTCTAACAAAGAGGAAAAAGCGTAGACAGAGAATACTATAGACAAATTGATAGCTTCTGTCGCAGTCGCACAAGAAAAAGAGCAGCTTACAGCAATGACGTGTAAAGAAACGAAACAGAACGATGTGATTTTTGCAAGGAAGTTATATTCTACCCGGAATGCTTACACGCGCTTCAAAATCGTTCCGAAGAGTACCACAACATGAGTGGAGTGTGTCTCTTTCTACTAAATAAAGCGCCAATCGCCACATATAAGTGTGGCCATGCGTAGTTTGCAAATTACTACTAAGTAATTCTACTAATTTGAGAAACAGTTTTTACATTGTATAAGTAATTACGTAATAATTAAAATAAGCACATTTAAGAACTCACTATGTTAATTACAATACATTTTATGCTAATGTATCTATCGACGTGTATGAATAAAAAGGATTTAACATTTACTTAATATGTAAAAATCTACCATCTAGATAGTTTTATTTACACTGGCAATTCACGAAAGTGACAACATCCACTCTTGTCGTTGTCTTGCTCAGAACGTTTTTCCCCTCTGTTATGTAAGAAACAAATGTCAACTTTATCTGTTACGTAATAAAGTACATTTTTATTTTTCAAATGTTGCTTCGTAACAATTCCAGTTATAGTATATAAGTTCCTTGGATTTTTGTTTCACTGCCCGTGTCACATTTTTTCGTAGACAGAGAATACTATTATTAGAGTATTCTCTGTCTACGGGAAAAAGCTTGGTATATAATATTAGTCTATGGTAATCATTTTTTTCAAACGTAGGGATTGTACTAGTAAACTTTTTGATTTTTTTAAATTTTGAAATTAAATTAACAATTATTGTTAACAATTATCTATTAGTCAATAGTCATTATAGTTTACCTTGGTTTACTTTTACCTATTACTAGTACTATGATCATTATACTTAATACTACGTGACCTACGATGACTTCATTATTGCTTTTAAAATCTATGTTATTTGCTAGTGCTTTTCAGCAAAAGAAAAGGAAAATACGATGTAAAAAAAAGTGGGTACCAATCGGAATTTTTTAAAATATGTATTTCGTTAAATACCTATGTATAAAATCATCATAAAACAACGCTGGGCTATACTATACTTTCGCGACCGCGCAAATTTTTTTGTAAATTTAAATTTAATTTCATGTGCAAAACTTTTAGAAAAAGAAAATGAATTTTGTTTTATCTCAAAGTTTATAAACAAATGTATTTATTAGTGTAAAAGTGATTATGCCTAGTAAAAATAAACATTTCGTTAGTGGAACTTTATTGCATTAATTAAATCAACGTTCCTTACTAAATCCAAACAGAAACCTGAGGTTGTTGTGTAAGATTAACATTAAGCCCCGTTTTCACTTTGATTAGTACGAGTGTGAGTGTTTAAAGCAGGTGCTTAGTATTAAGATAAAAAATACATGAAGGCAGCCGTTGATCAGTGCGAGTGATAAGTAATCAGCATCTATTCACTTTTACTACGCTGATTACGAATCACTCGCACTGATCCACGACTGTCTTCACATATTTCTGGCTTAATACTAAACACCTGTATTAAACACTCACACTCGCACTAATCAAAGTGAAAATGGGGCTTTAGTAATTTTTTACAGTAACAGTAACAACTAAACGTTGGTGACATATTGGCGTTGTATGCATTAGCATCATAGTAGTCTGTGTATATTGGGGACAATTTGGTCAATCCAAATTGATGACAATTGGTGAGCCAAAACTGCAAATGCGAACATTGATGCATATTATGCTTTGTAATGCCAGTGCAAAGGGGCTGCACTTTCCGCAGCGCCTAAGTACCCTCACAATCCGACTAGGATCTATAAGTTTTATGTAAAAAAATTACTGTATCATTTTTTTTTATATCATAAGATAGCAAACAAGCAGATGGGTATCCTGATGGAAAGAGTCAACCACTGCCTATAGACACCAAAGATATTAATGGTGCGTTGCTATCTAGTGGTGAGGTCTAATGCCATATGTTTAAGTTTGATAACTGATTATTGACTAACTTTAATATAAGAAAATAGTATACCCCCTAAATTCAACCTCAAACATCCTCAAAACCCTTAAAATTAGTATTTGTCAGGTACAAATTCAGAGAGATATAAAATAGAAGGGGGGTTTCTGTCCCTATCTGGGGGTCTAGTACCCTACCTTTTTCCCCCGAAGCCCTCAAATTCGCTGGTCACTAAAGTACAGTTTTATCTCTACTTCTTGCTTACCTTATAACTATTGTTTCCAGATACCTAAGTAGAAACACCCACTTAAAAATGTGTAGAGTGTGCAATAAACAAGAAGGAGTCGTTCCAATATTTAACAATAGTATTCAATCTAACATATCTAAAGAAATAACCAACTTCTCAGGAATTACAGTAAGTAAAATTTGTATTTTTTTACTCAATATTCTTTAAGAAAGTAGAAAATTAAATAAAAGATAAGAAAATTTGGTCTCTAAGATTTTTATATCATAGATAAAATGTTATAGCATTATTCTATAAAATAAACTAGTCTACATACAAATTTACAGTTTACATTTGCAAAATGTAGTAGCTTTTAGTCCACTTGATTATGAAGCCTATATTAAAGTTTTCTTGTTACAGCAAATGAAAATACCTATAATAATTTTTAGTCTCAATTGGTAGCATTTTTCCTTATCGGTTGAATGAAAAATGACCTGCTTTTGCAAATAAACTCACTTTATATACTTATTCATCAATCTATGAATTCATTGCATTCAAATTGCACAGAAGACACCACATGGAGACAGGAATTAGCAATGTGGTAGTAGACGATGAATGATTGAATATCTAAATAAAATATTTTTTTATTATTTAATTATTAATAGTTTAAATATCTGTCCCTCCCCTGCCATTAAAACCTAATTATTTATATACAAAATTCCGTAAGCATCCTGCTCTGACTCAAATGGTCACATTAAGAATAGGTGTGTGTAGTAGTTTTTAAAAAAATATGTCGAAATATATCCAGTATTAGTTTTTAAAAAAATATATTGAAATGTCAAAATTGCTAAACATATAATAAAATCATAGGAAAGTCAAAACTGCACATTGAATATTTTTTTTAAAGAATACTGGGCGTGGGGGTGTGATTTACAATCGATATTGAAGCAAAAAATATAGTTTTTAAAATTTTTGTCTGTTTGTCTGTAGGTATGTCCGAGGTAAACTCAAAAAGTACTGCATGGATTTACTTCAAATTTTGCATGAATATTACTATCAGGTCGGGTCAACATATAGGCTATATATTATCACACTATTACCTACGGGGGAAGAGCAGTGTGGAGTAAACGAAGTCCGCGCGGACGAAGTCGCTGGCAACAGCTAAGTACTGTAATAAGTTTTATTGAATAAAGTACTTCTTCCTGGCAGATGGGTTGTCAAAACAACTTTCCAAAAGTGTTATTATAAAGTTCTGTAATATTTCATTCAGAGCTTTTGTACATCTGTTTTCAATATCATATGCCACTTGAGTGTAAGATGGCTGCTAAATTTATGTATATAGCATTGCATGTCTGTCAGATGAAAGGCAATGCACTAATAACTTTTGATAATTGTAGGCTATTGCTATGATAGCAAAATTATTAATGCAATCCCATGATAGAGTAAAATTGCTTATTTTTTAATTGTTTCACAATAAATGTTAGATTTATAATATGTAATCACCCACATGTGGTTTTAGTACAGTAGTATCAACCTGAAACCAAAGCTTTGATAGGCAGTAATAGATGTATTGTTACCCTCATGGTTAAGAAATTCTATGTATGAAAGATTAATATAGAGCAGCAAACTCACATGATTCATATCAGTATTATATCTAAATGCAAAAGTTAGGATGTTTGGATGAATGGATGTTTGTTACTCAATCACATCAATACTACTGAATGGATTTGAATGAAATTCGGCATACAGGTAGAATGTAGATGATGACCTCGAAATGCACATAGACTACTTTTTATCCCGGAAAAATGAGTTGTTCCCTTGTCATTCATTACAAATTTATAAATATTTTATGGTAATGAAGAATGTTAACTAATTTTGATTATTAGCACTCCATATTCTCTGTGAAAAATAAAAAATACTAGTGAAAGAATTACTTCGATACGTCAATTAGTTTCCGATTTAGAAGTAAAATTAGTTGAACCGCACGACGCTGACTGCCGTTGACGCTGTGACGTCATCTCACAACACGCTCAGTCTAGCTCGCTCGGCGGACAGCGCTCGCGGTCGCGCGCCCGTGCCGTCGAAATTACACCTCAATACTTTTCCAAAAAAAAATGTCCAATCCAAATACTAGGAAATCATGAGTTGTGCCTACTGAACGGATCTGGACGAAGTCTGGAATAACTCATAGGCTCCTTTTAATTCTGGGAAAATGTACAGTTCCCGAGGTATTTATTTAAATTAAGAAGAACGGTACCTATACACGTACATATACCTACGTCCTACGTACCTACCTATAGCTAGAAAACTAATACATATTTGTTGTCTTTAACGTAAAAATTTAATGGTAGGTAGGTTTAAATTAAGAAGAACGGTACCTATACACGTACATATACCTACGTCCTACGTACTTACCTATAGCTACAAAACTAATACATATTTGTTGTCTTTAACGTAAAAATTTAATGGTAGGTAGGTACTTCTATTATTTGAGTTGCATTCTTTCATTACGACATAGTTGGGTATTTTGTTTTGATAAAATAATTTAGAAGAGATAAACTATTAAGCATAAGTAGTAGCAAGGAAAGTTTTCTTACCTTTGCATTTTTCTTCCTCGCATTTCGGCGCAAACGAAATGACCGCCCCGTTGGTCGAGTGGTTAGCGACCCTGACTCCGCAATCAACGGGATTCGGGTTCGATCCCCGACGGGGACAAGCATTTGTGTGATGAGCATAAATGTTTGTATTTCCGGGTTTGAGTGTTTATTATATATATTCTGCTATTTATATATGTATTTCTATGTATTAGTATCGTTGACTAACACCCATAACACAAGCAAATATTTGCTTACTTTGGGGTTAGATCAGTAAGTGTAATTTGACCCGTGAATATTTATTTATTTAACACTATTTGTTGATAAATAATGCGCAACCATTAATTCATCTATTTTAGGTAAAATATCCGATTGCCCTTTTTCGAATCCTTCATCCATTTTATTAATCGAATAATATTTACTATTAATAGACTATTAAAGTAATACGCTGACGAAAACAACAAAATACTGTGCAAGCTATTACACCTTACTATACTATAACCGCTGGAGACTTGATTTGATACTAAGCGAGGCGCGGCGCGTTGTGTCATGACGTCACAAGCGGTCACGTGGCTGTTAGCGAGACTTGATATTTTTCGAAACTTTGAATGCCTATAAAATCTAAACTACTAGGTATTTTTTACTACAACAAAAACTAGTGTATTTGTATACATACAGGCTTTACTGAGACAAAATTGCAAGCGATTTGGCATACCAAGTAACATTCTTCATTGAATAGTGTTAAGGCAATTAATTCAAAGGTGGATTGACTACTTTAACTTCTGTTTCTCTGACTAAAACATCAAAGCTAATGTTAAATTTTAGTTGGAATTAGATAAGAAAAGCTTGCCTCTAGCCAGTTGTAAATTTTGCAGATTTCTATTTGATTTTTTCATAACATACTTAAAAAAAATATGTTATATCACTAGTCTGTCCCTGTCACAACTGTAAAAATAATCTTTTTTCATTGCACTGTCTCCTTATTCCAGATATCTGAATCAGACAAGTTTTCTAAGCACTTATGTAAGAGTTGTTTAGGCCTTTTGAATGGATGCATTAGATTTAGAGATATGTGCCAAAGGACTAATAAACAAATAAATGGACTCTCTATTAAAAAAGGTAAGGAATTAAATTTAGCATTATGTATTTTGCCATTTATATAATAAACTGCAAAATACATTAATAAATAAACAAAGGAATTAATAAATAAACAAACAAAGGAATAAATAAATATATGTAGCTGAGCAAAGTAAATGTAATCCGAAAGTGAGCTAATTAGTTGTCTCTGATATGGGTGATACTCAATCATTCAAAAACGACTGGACCGATTTTGATGAAAGTTTAAATTCCAAATTTTAAATCTGTGTTGTGAATCACGACTTTACTAATGTAACAGTGCATAAATAACTGTTTTTACGAATTTGTGTCATAGGTATATTCCAATGTTATAGCAAATAGGGGCTAATGAATTGTACCACAGAGCTGTATTGTCTCCGATTTCACTAAAAATGTTAGAGAATACTGTGTATGGAAATTGTGTTTTTCAACATAAATCATCTCCCTATAGATTTTACTTACAATACATTTTTTATGAACATTTGTATTTGTTACTAGCTGTTGCCCGCGACTTCGTCCGCGTGGACTTCATTTATTCCACACTGTGGATAGCATGATAATATGTAGCCTATATGTTCAACCGACCTGTTAGTAATATTCATCCAAAATTTGAAGTAAATCCATGCGGTACTTTTTGAGTTTACCTCAGACATACCTACAAACAAAAGTTTTAAAAACTATATTTTTGGCTTCGATATCGATTGTAAATCACACACCCCACGCCCAGTATTTTTAAAAAAAATATTCAATGTACGATTTTGACTTTCCTATGATTTTATTATATGTATAGATAGATTAATAAATATTTTAATACAAGAGCTTATAACCTCTGGCTGACATTGGGCCAAAATACACCAATTTATAATTCTACAGGAATTGAAATTGTATTTTTGTTCAAAATTTGTGTTTTTAAGATGTCTTAAATCCATTATTTTAATGTCCGAAATCAAGCCCCTTTGTATATTACGTGTATTATAATAATATTTTTTAAATCATAGACAACCATTTTCACGATGACATCAGTATGTCTGTATGTATGGATATATTTGTGTATGTTTGTGAGTATGTAAGGAGGCGTCCATAAATCATGTGAGGTGTTTTTTAAATTTTCTACCCCTCCCTCCCCCCCTGGTCAGATGTTGTGAGATTTTATTCAACCTCCTCCCCCATCCTCCAATGTCACGTGAGATTTTTCAAAATGTGGGTTTCTTAAATATTTAAACGCGTTGGATTGTTATTGTAAAAAGAAAAAAAATTGCTTCAAGCTTTTAGGTAGTTGTATATCTACCTAGTTAAGAGTGTCCCGAACCTTTATAGTGAATCAATATGTCATTTCATGCGCTCTGTATATGTGTGTGAGGTAGGTGACACTAGCCTGTGCCAGCGCATACGTAGGATTGCTACTCCTCCAGTTTTGACCTGGGTCAGATTTGAATAGTGCATTTCTGAGCTACAAGTTTAACTAAATTTTGACATGAATACGTCTTTAAATTTGCATTCATAGGGGGGACAGTTCAAAATATTGGGGGATACAGTTTAGTATTGTAGCTACATAACTACACACTGGATAGCTAAAGAATTTTATAAGCTAAATGCAGATAACGATGTTTGACGGGTAGTGGAGTAGGAATTGCCACCGTTTTCAGGTGAATTCACTGCATTATGTATTTTGCGTATGGTATATCTTTTGACTCAGAGCAACTATAAAATTCAATTTTTATTTGAAAACCCTTGTAAAGATTTATTGATTGTATGCTTTCAAAAAATAATTTTCATTGCTTATAGTAAATATGTACGGCACTTAAGTGAAAAATTCAGAGAAAAATTGTAATCAGCCAATAAAAATATTTAAAAAGCCACATCCAAATGCAAGGAATGTATATCGTCTGAAAGGGATTTAAAATAGCAATCTAATGATACGAATGAAAAAGTGAAGAAGTGTCTAGAATGCAAAAAGATGAAAACATCCAAACCGATTAAAGGATGGGACCCTGTACGACGAATGATTTTATTTCCTGAATGTATGAATCACTGTTAACCTTAAGGGTCTTTACGTCTTCACCGTCATGAGGGCGAGCAGAGTCAGAGCTTAAAGATGTGGGTTGTACGCCCTCTGCTCTAAGGGTGTCTTCTCCTTGGTATTACCTTAATGCCTACTCTCAACTTTGGTTCCTACATCGAATCTAAAGCCCAAGTTGTCTCAAAAAAGCTTGGTAATCTAGCGAAGGTGAGACAGTATCTCAGCCTGGGACAGTTTCTCAACCTTTATAAAGCACAAGTCCGTTCGTGCATGGAATACTGCTCTCACCTCTGGGATGGATCCGCCAAAACCAGCTGGAGACACTTGAAGCAATAGAGAGGTGAGCCAATAGGCTCATAAACGATGATGATCTGGTAGGCAAAAAACTCCAGAGCCTCGCTCATCGACGCAGAGTGGCTAATTTATCGGATAAACTTTGGAGAGTGCGCTGCGGAATTGTACGACTTAATTCTGCACTCCCGTTTTTCTAACGATCGTCGAGGCGCACAGATTCTAGGCATCGCCATATGGTGGACGTCCCACATACCCGGACAAAGCGGTTCGACTCAACATTCTTCATTCGAACTGCAAGGGACTGGAACATGCTTCCTGAGTCTGGTTTCCCCGACGAGTACAATCTGACTGGATCAAAATCGGTCAATTCATTTGAGATTTATCAAATACGAATTTTTGAAAAAAAATATGTTATTAATTCATTGTGAATTTGTGACATTAATTCGAAATTTTTCAACCTATCGATTATGTAGCTGAAATAACTTTTCAGATCTTTGCCTGCCATTTGAAAGATCAAAAACAATTATTGTTTCCAAAATATACAGCTTTTGAAAAAAACCCCTGTTGGTTCTGGACTCCTTTGAAGAATAGACCAACTGCCATTCTGTCAGACAGGTCGTAATCGGCTATGCGAGTCACTACCATCGTGGCTACTAGATGGTAGAGTTCTGCATTGTCTGAGGGTCTGGTAACATCGCCTTACCTATTCCTGCCGCAATAGCGTCAGTGCTTGTCATTGCTGTGTTCCGGTTTGGAGGGTAAGGTAGCCGGTAAACTTATGTATGTGACATTAGACCTCGCCATAAGATAGCAACGCACTATTAACACCTTTGGTGTTCAAAGACTCAAAGTTCAAAGACTGGTTGACTCTTTCCATCAGGAGACCTTTGTTTGCTATAAAATAACATATATATTTTTTACTTTTTAGAAACAAATGAAGAATCTAGTGAAGCTGCCAAATATGATGAAGACACATATAATGTATTATCTCCATCATATTCAGAAGACAATTCAGGCGTCTGGGGATGCACGACGTGTAGCACAGATTTTTATGATATGGTAATTCATGTTCTACTTTATAGAGTGTTTTATCACATCCACTAGGACATTTTTTATATCATGTATTAGCAAACAAGCAGATGGCTCCCTTTGGTTCTAGTCTTTAGCATCTGACCAATTTTTGCCACAGCTTTTAAGATTATCTTTCATATTACCCTTCAATAGCTTAGTGGTTTAGTTTTATCCCATATAATATAATATTATAACCTTAACGGAATATAAATTACCTACTTCAAAATTGGTAAATAATTCATTTAAGAATTAAATTTGGTATTACTGGTGGCCTTATAAAATCGATATTTTGCTAATGCAAATTAATTAATAAATAATAAACAATAATAAATATCACTGGACAAATTACACAAATTGATCTGATCCCAAAGTAAGCAAATTATATGCTTGTAGTATGGGTGTCAGTCAACAATACTAATACATAGAAATACGTATATGAATACTCTAATATATTTAATAAACACCCAAACCCAGAAATACAAACATCTGTGCTCATCACACAAATGCCTATCCCTGCCGGGAATTGAACCCGGACCCATTGATTGCGTAGTCAGGATCGCCAACCACTCGACCAACAGGGGCGGTCTTACCTTAATGTAACTTAATAATAAACAACATTTTAAATTGCAGGATTCATACAATAAACATTTAGCAGAATGTAATGCAACTGTAAATAATATATCTACGACTAATGAAGAAGCATGTAAGAAAACTTTTTTGTGTGATATATGTGGAAAGGTTGCCCGATCTAATGCAAACTTGTTAGTTCACATGTACGTATTTTTATTTTACATTTTAATTGGAATACGCATTTGACTTCCATCTCACCTGATGGAAAGCGTTGATGAAGACGAAGGTAGTAAACGTCCGTCCAAAAGAAATCTCTTCACTCTACTGCTAGAACTATATATTGAGGATATTGAGGATGCCATAGCGAGACTAAATGCCGATCTGCAAAGGATATATGACTGGTCTAATAGATTCGGAATTGATGTGAACCATTCTAAATGCCAAGCCATAATTATTGGCAGCAAACGTCGACTTGAAAGCATACGCGTGGATTCCTTGCCATCGATTTTATATAACAAAATGCCGATTGCCTTCAGTTCGCATGTTAAGGATCTTGGTTTGGTAATTGATAGTACTTTGTCGTGGACACCTCATGTAAATGAAATTTGTCGTAAGGTAAATTATACGTTACGTTGTCTTTACAGACATAAAAACTTTTTACCGACAAACACTAAAATCCTGTTGGTACAATCTTTGATCTTTCCCATGATTGACTATGCTGATGTATGCTACGCTGATCTCAACCAATCACTTCTCAATAAATTGGATCGTCTCCAAAATAATTGTATTCGTTTTATCTTTGGTTTGAGGAAATATGATCACACATCTCTATTTACCGTTCTAAGCTTAAGTGGCTGACTATCCATCAAAGACGTCATATGAGATTATTATGTATGCTATTTTCTATTTTATACGATCCATCCGCTCCTACGTATCTTAAATCATATTTTCATTATCAATACACTTCACATAATCGTAATCTTCGATCTAATAATGATCTCACCCTCCATGTCCCCTTTTGTCGTACTGATTTTCTATCATGCTCGTTTATCCGTCAGGCTATAAGGCTCTGGAATGCACTCCCTGCTGATGTTAGGAGGGCAGATTCAAGGTATTCTTTTAAACGGCAAGTCAAAAATCTTTACTTGGGAATTGTTCCTGATTGATTGCTTAAATACTTATATAATTTTATTAATGTATTTGCTGCTGTGGTATGAAGACATAAAAGAGTATTTATATAATATATATTGGTTACTATGTATTTTAGTATATATTTGACTATAGTTATAAGTATATGTATTTTATTCTTATATATTGAATTATTTGTATTCATGTAAATTCAATATGTGTATTTAACTATATAATTATATTATATATAAATTTATGTTTTAATTATGTGTTTTAATTGTGTGAGTTTTGTTTTCACATAACTAGTGTGTTCAAATTAAGTTTCAATTTTATTTTCATCTTTCTATGTGCACCCCTTGCGCCTTCTCTGTACTCTTTGGAGGTTGACTGGCAGAGAATGCTCTTGGGCGTTAGTTAAGTCTACCTGTGCAAAAGTATGTGTGCAAAATTTAAATAAATAAACTATATTTATCTGGAAAAATACTCAGGCAGTGAGTTCCTAACCTTGTTGATGTAAACCAAAAAAGATTTTTTTTTGTTAGGTTTTTTAGTAAATCCACAATGTACGGATGGAACTTTTGACTGCATCTAATAGTTATGTACTTAATACATTTCTTCTGCATAATACTTTTCAGGTAAAATCTAAGCACTATTTTAACAATACCTGCGTACCGTAGCTTGCTGCTTCATTCGTTTTTATTCAATTGTACAATAACAGTCAATTTTTCTGAAATTATAAGTCTTGATATATTATACTATCTATACAGCAAATAATAAAAACACTGTCTCACTTCAAAGGGATATATAAATGATGACATTGCACAAAAAACTAATGAATTACAATTAAATATTATGGTATTTAAAAATGTTCGTATTTATCCTTCAATTTCCCTAAAATTTAGCAAATATTATGAACTGGACAACACCACGTCCCAACAGCAAGCATCGGCACGCCTATATGTCGTAGCCGACTGGATACGGAGGCAGCTACGACTTCAAAGCACCTTTTTTACTAAGATTTACATATTGTCACATTTTTGTTGCCATTGGTAATGTTTAAAAATATAATTTAAGAATAATAATTTGATTAGGAAAATGTATCTATATCTAAAAACATGATGATACATGATCGTATTAAGCTACCAAATAATGCCTTTCACGATTGTACAGGGTTTTTATTGTACTGTATATTAAGATTTAATATCATCCAAATTTTTTGGTTACGGGTCATGACAGGTATCGGGTTAAGGGGCAGAATAAATTGGAGACAATATTCATTTTCTATCCGACCAAACTAGTCAGTCGCGATGAGTCAGTGTCCATTGATGTTTGGTTCATCCTGTCTTACTCAGGAAAGCGACTTGATATTTATTTGTTTTTTTCTTCATGCTTTATCTCTCTGTAGTTTAGTGGGACTAGTGGTCTAACTAAAAGATAAAACATGAGTGGAGAGTGTTGGTGTTGACCAATTTAGGTCCCAGGTTCAATTCCCAGGTCGAGCAATTCAAAAATTTGTTTTCTCAGTTTTCTGATAAAAAGAATGTTGCCCAGGATTGGATAGGTGCCCGATTGGCAGGCTTGCCACCTATCACATTGTGAAACAGCCTCTTCGACAAATTGTGGGTACACCGGTTGTACCTCTGCCTATATCTTCGGGAATACGGGCGTGAAGAGACTTTTTTCTTCATGTTTTATTCATTTTAGGAGTATCCACGAAAACATATTCCCATTCAAATGCGAGGAATGCCCGTACCAAGGGAGGACAATGGATCTGTTGAAGGTACACAAACGGACACACATGGTCGATAAACCTTTCAAATGTAGCCAGTGTCCCAAATCCACGACTACCTCTAGTAACCTGGCGAAACATATGCGACATGTCCATAGCACTAATAGACCATATAAGGTAACTATTCAGATATCTGTATATAGATTTTCTCCTGTGTTGGTTCAGGCTCCTTTGAAGAATAGACTAACTGCCGTTCTGCTAGACAGGCCGTTCTCGAGTTATAACGGGACATAGAGGCAAAAAATTTCAAAATAGTAAAATTGATGTCTGTGCAAGCATAAAATGAACATTTATTACGAAATTTTGACAAAAAATGTAATGGAAATAAAAAAATGGTACCTAAAGTGCGTGTCGGGCCATCCGCAATGCAGGGTTCTGATATACACAATCACAATAATGCGGACTAAGAAGAAGGCTTTTATTGTTTTGTACTACGAAAATTTTACTTATTTAACGTCAATGACGGATATATCCGCACCACAGGTTTTACCGTCTATAAAAAATTCTCCAAATACATTTTATAAGTAGGTCGACTATTACTCAAAAATTTCTTTTTCTTTTAACTTCATTTCATTATATTTACTACAACCGCGAATTTTTCTCACCTCCAAACCCAACTGTTTAGCTGGCAGAGGGGTGGGGGTGCACAGGCACACATGACTGTAACAAAAATTAGCACTTTAAAGCTTAATAGTTTACAAAAATATTGTAGTTTTTCACAAACCTACAATATTTTTTTAAAACTATCCAATGATACCCCATACACAATGATCCACAATTGTGTAACGTTGCGTATGGGTATCGTTCAGCCGTGCCATTTCAGAACTCTACTACCTAGTAGTCACAATGGTAATCACAAGTTTGGCCAATCTAGCAGAATACCAGATGGACTATTCTTCAAAATAGGCTCGGATCAACACGAAGACATATTTTAATTCATTTACTGTTACTGCAATTCGTTTATGGAACGCTCTTTAATCCGATCTACGTGATGCTCCTTCCCTTTCTATCTTCAAGTCTCGAGTTTATGATTATTTCTTGAAACGACAAAATTCTTAATTATCCTGTTGTTTTTCTGTTATAGTCACTGCTGTATGTTCATTTATGTTGTTATATTATGTGTATGTATGTATATGTGTATGTGTGTATATATATGTATATATATATGTATATATATATATATATATATATATGTATATATATATATATATATATATATATATATATATATATATATATATGTATATATATATATATATATATATATATATATATATATATATATATATATATATATATATATTTGTGATGGGCCGAATGTGGTTTGAACCGAATTCGAACTTCTTTTTTACCTTTTTTTTACTATTTACTACTAGCTATTATATTGTTCGCGGCTTCGCTCGCGTAAAGTAAGAGAAAAATGTAACCTATGTCACTCCATCCCTTCAACTATCTCCACTTAAAAAATCCGCCTCGCTCCGTTTTGCCGTGAAAGACGGACAAACAAACAGATACACTTTCCCATTTATAATTTTAGTATGGATATATAGGATATCGTTAATGGGTTTCGCAACGCACGTGAATTAGTGACGTAACAGCAAAATTTTGATTCATAGAGTTACATTGTTCCAATTTAGGCATGGATTTTTATTTTTAACTTTCTGCTACGTAGGTATATAGATAAGGAAGTTACTGATTTTGCCCCGATTTTTAAAAATCGAGTTTTCACCAGATCTCCACGTTTTGAGGTCCTAGAAATCTTTTCCGACTATTTTCACAATGAGGTCAGCATGCCTGTATATATGTGCATGTGTATATGTAAACATCTCATAACTTTGTAATTAAATAACATACATAAATAAATAACTTTGTATAATCTAAGTACATAAATGTATAGATTAGGTACAAAATCTAATCAGCTCTATTCCTACAAAAACTGCGTTCAATGCATTAATTGCATCAAAATCGGTTTTTCCGCTCAAGAGCTATCGTTGACGAATAACTTTAGAAGTGTTTTTTGATATAACTTTGTAATTTCTCTAACTAATTTTTTTTTTTACCTTCCACAATAGTTTAGTGCTTAAAAAACTACGTCAAATTTAGTTTCAAGAAACGAAATGGAATCAAGTTTTTAAAATTTACAACTTTTTTAATATTAATATTTTGCTGTTTACAGAAAACTTCTTAATATTTTTAAAATAACTTTCCGGCTAATACACTGCTTGATTTAAAAACCTAACCAGCATTTCTTTCTAAAAATCTGCGTCAAACATCGTAAATTGTATCAAAACCAGTTTATCCGTTTGGGAGTTATCGTTGACGAACATTTAGGAAACAGTGTTTTATTTATATAAAATATATTTATATAAAATATATTTATATAAAATAAGAGACTTTTTGATCAAAACTTGTTTGAAGGTCAAACCTTCTACAGTATTGTGGTACTTAAAACAATTACGTCAACTGTAGTTTCAAGAATCAAAATCGAATCAAGTTTTCAAAAGTTATAACTTTTGAATAATATAATTTTGCTGTTTACATAAAACTTACTTAATATTTTTAAAATAACTCTTAGGCTTAGACACCGATTCACTTAAAAATCTAATCAATTTTTCTCTTTATAAATAGCGTCAAATGCCGTCAATTGGGTGAAAATCGTTTTATTAGGATTTATTATAACGAAAATTTTTGAAAACAAATTTTGGTATAATTTGACATATTTTAGCCTATATAGCTCAAAAACATTTAAGAGCTCAAAAATTTCGTTGAATGCCATTTGATGGATGAAAATCGATCATCGTTTTCAAAATATACAGCTTTTTAATAATGAAATTGCTGTCATTTATAACAAGTCATTTGTTAACCAACCGATTTTGGAGCTAATAAAACCATTTAAAGGTAAAAATTACGTTGAATGCAATTAAAAAGATCTAAATCATCATGTTTTATAATATATGCATCTTCATCTATATCAAACTTTTGATTTTTAACTTCCCGCTAAGTATGGAACATTTTCTGACTATTTTCGCGATGACGTCGGTATGTTTGTATGTATGTGTGTGTGTGAGAGTGTAGTTGTATGTATGTGTGTATGTAAACATTTCATAACTTTTGAACGGCTAGCCCGATCGAAACGCGGTTAATGGCATTAAATTAGATTCTGCTCAACTTAGACTTCCCAACAATTTTAACCAATTCGAACTAGAATATTTTGAGTAATTTTGAAAAAATCGCAAAAAAAATTGACGAAATCTATTTTTTTAATATAACTTCAAGATTAATGTATCGATTGACTGTATATCAGCTCTTTTAAAAAAAACTGATCGTGAAATCCTGAACATGATCGGTTAATCCGTTCGGAAGTTATCGTTGACGAAACAATTCGGAAAAGTGTTTTTTCGACATAAATTCAAATTTTTTTCAAATACAGTGTCAAAAATCAAAATTAAATCAAGTTTTCAAAAGTTACGGCTTTTCAAATATTAATATTTTGTTGTTTACAGCAAACTTAGCATTTTAAAAATGACTTTCAGACTAATATACCGATTGACTTAAAAGTCTAATCAGCTTTTCTTTCTATAAATTGTGTCAAATAAGCAAATTGCATCAAAATTGGTCGATTTATCTGGGATTTAGTAATATCGAAAATTCAAAAAATTTTTTTTTGATATTGCTTCAACATTTCTGAGTCTGTAGATTACGTAGCTATGAAAACATTTTAGAGGTCAAAAATTGCGTTGAATGCCATTCGAAAGACCAAAATCAATCATGGTTTTTAAAATATATAGCATTTCAAAAATTTTGAATTTGTCATTTACGACTTGTACTAACGAATATTTGTAACAAATTTAAGATTTTTGAACTCAAAAAAAAATCTGTGATATGCTAAGATATAGATAAAGATCTAGCAGGAAGTTTCAGGGATGACCTGCCGGGTCAACCGTTTTACATATTTTTTGAACTCTTCTAACTCAAAAATCTATGCTGAAGTTTTTTCAATTTTTTGTTTTTTTTATTTATTTTTTTTTTATTTAGCGGGATGTTTCAGGGATGGTCTGCTGAGTCAACTGTTTTACGGATTTTTTTCGAAAAGCCTATGTTACTCGGGAATGATTTTAATATCTTTCTAATGGTGAAAGATTTTTTCAAATCGGTTTAGTAGTTTTTGAGTTTAGATGATACAATATATAAAAATATAGAATACAAATCTTTCCTCTTTATAACATTAGCGTAGATTTCAAGCAAAATAGTGCAAGAAGATATTTTTTTCTAGTGCCGAATGTTCGGCATTTAAACCGAATTTCGAAGTTCGGTTATATATATATATATATATATATATATATATATATATATATATATATATATATATATATATATATTTATTTATTTATTTATTTGTGTGTGTGTATGTGTATATATATATATTTGGAATATGCATAATACACTATTTAGTTGTTTCCTTATGCAATGATATTAATGTAATAAGTACCTAGTTAAATGTGATTAGATTTTATACTTCAATTCGCAATAATATGCTCTTACGCACTACCTAAGTTTTTTCTCTCAGCATAACCAAGGTAAACTGTGAGAAAATGCTTAATAGCATTAAGTTACGCCTTTTGTACTGATTTGTGCAATAAAGTTAAGTTTAAATAAATAAATAAAATAAATAAGAATAACTATAAAGAGACACAATGTAGAGTATAGTACTACTTAATATTTTCCAGAAGAGCCTTCAGTGCTTTCTCTATTGTTGACTGTTTTGGTTTTAATGGCTTGTTATTTGTAAAAATTCTCTTTTACGGATTTGATGGTATTTGGTTTATTTCCAGTGTACATATTGCGATAAAGCGTTTTCATATCAACACGACATGAAGAGGCACGTGAGAGACATTCACTTGCGGCAGGGCACGGTAGAATGTGATGTCTGCTTCAAAAAGTTTAACACCAAGTAAGTAAAAAATCAAAAACATGTTTTATCATGTTAACTTCTTAATAGTAATTAAAGATTCTCGAAAATACGATAGCTATTGATACAAAAAAAAATATTTTATGAGAAGATGCCGGCAAAAACGCTTACATAATACATATTAGTACAATAATTGTTTCAGTGATTGTATTTAACTACCATTATGTATTTAATTGCAATATTAATCATATGAACACGAAAATAATAATAATATCGCTGGACAAATTACACAAATCGATCTAAGTAAGCAAATTTATTGTGTTAGTCAACGATACCTACTAATACATGGAAAATGGAAATACATATATAAATATTGTAACATACATAATAAATACCCAAACTCAGAAATACAAACATCTGTGCTCATCACACAAATGTTTGTCCCTGTCGGGAATCGAACGCGAGCCCATCGATTCGTAGTCAGGTTCGCTAACCACTCGACCGACGTGGCGGCCCTACTCCCTACGGACGGGGTGGGCGGTATCAGTATACCGACGTTTATAGAATTTCCAGTTCACCACGATTCACTGGTTTGCCGGTTGGCGAAATGAGTGTTGATACCATCGCCGCAAAGTATCGACCTAATAATGAAAAAATCACCTATTTCTGGCGATAGTCGGGACCGAAAGTTTTACTTGGTTATGAGAAGGCGGTAACACGCCATTCACCAAATGGACAACCCCAAGACAAAGAGGTAGTTTTGGATAATAACTATAATATATTTAACCCATTCATTGCGCCGTTCGAAACTACGATTTCTTCTTAGATGCGGCAGTCATTTTTAAAGGAGCGCCAATCGGCGCCCGCCGCACCAGATATGGAAATTATTAGACGCCTATCGGCGTTTTTAACACTCGAATAAGATTTCACAGAATGTTTTGCTTAGTTTTGTTGATTAACCTTACAGTTAGCTTGTAAATTGTAGAGAGATATACGCAGATTTTTATAAATCATTATATATTTTTGTCACAAATAGAAAGCATAAACTATTAAAACTTAAGAAATCAGTGTTGTGGTGGAAAATTAAGGAAGAAAACAGTGAATAAAAGTAAAACAATATATTATGAATCATTTTGCATCAAATGGTCCCAATATTTAATAGATATTTGTCTTTAAATTTAATTTTCTTATGATTTATTGATTTTGCCAGAGTACACCAACCTTCGGTAACTTCTTAGTTATATTAAAACTTAGTATTATATTTAGCTGCAAAATCATAAAATGTTATCGTTTTAGCTAAATTGTAGCATATTTTTTTAGTCATCACTGTTAACCCTGTTCACAAAATACTTCCGATGATTATTATGTATTTGGTACTCTGAAAATAACTTTTGGTTTGCTCTAAGAAGTTTTTTTGTTTCAATTTGGTTTTTTTATTAGATTTATTTTTATGGGAATCCAGCTGCCAACTAGCGCCACCACCGAATAAAATATCTTCATTAATACAGTCTATATTTTAAATTTAGGAACTAGGAATTTGTTTGAGTAGTAATCTACACTTAAAAGATACCTTTGGGTACAAGAGCAAATAAATACTAAAAATTCATAAATAAGTTTTGCATGCTAATGTGTTATATTGAAGTATATTTCTATTTGAAGGATTGCTCGTGAAATTCCCATAACAAAGATTTCCATTAAGTTCCGATTTCTAGGGTCATAATTATAAAAATACCTAAATAAACTTTGGTAAAAAATTACAATTCTTAAAATATATGTTGTCTTAGCGAAGGTGCAATATATTTTGTGCTAAATGTGTGCTTTAATGCCAGGTTGTTAAAAATTGTTAAAAATCTCTTACTCATGAAACAAATAAAACTGATGGTGATATAAAGGTGAGTTACGCAATAAGCTTACAGGTTAATGCATAAATATACAATATTGTCTACATTATACATATAAACCCTTAAAACTGTATGCATGCAAAAATATAAAAGCAACACAAATAGAAATGTTGCTAATTTCTGATATACGCCGATTGGCGTCTTCCGCAATTTATCGATATGTTTAAATTTCCAAAGAGATGATATCACGGATACGGCACTGAGCATTTTAGGTATTGGAAGAATAAACTTCTATTTTTCAGAAATTCTTAAAAAAATTAATTCTTGTTGAAAATAAACTCATTAAGAATTTGGCTCCGATCGGCGTCCAGTGCATCTGTTAAGAAACAAAATAACGTCCATTGGCGTCGGCCGCAATGAATGGGTATCTCCGAGCCAGCCAGTAGTATTATGATAATATTTAACGTGTAATTAGTTTGTAGCTAACCTAAGAAATGGGCTGACTAATATTTTGAAAAGTCAGCACTAGGGATAAATTGACGGGAAAATATTATTACGCGGGCGTAGCCGAACGCAACTAATAGTGATATATAATAATATCAAAAAGATAATAAAATGGGTGGACATTAACTGAGAAGTGATCAAAGTAAAAGCTCTAATAAAACTTAAGATAAATCTAATAGGTTTATTGCATTGGTATAAAAATAACAATATGAAGATAAATAATTTACTGCCTCTTGGTCTAATGGTTAGACCATTCAGCTCAAAGCATACGGTATCGGGTTATATACTGATACATTCCGAAAACGATATCCTCCACGAAATTAACACAACGTCTTGGGAATATTTTTTTTTTAGACTGTACAAAAAATTAACCCAACAAAATAATTTTGACACTGTATAATTTTTTGATTTCTTAATCTCTAAACACGCATTGTATTCTGTTTACTAAACGTTATGTTATAACGAAATGCGTTGTATTTCGTTCAGTAACAAGCTAGTAATACGACGGGCCAGTATATATAATTGTAATCTAGCCACTTCTACTACGCTGACGCAGGCAATAACGAATCGTGCGTGCATATACTGCACTTAATGTTATTCGCAAAAGGTGTTTCAAGTTTTGTATGATATAATAACGAATTAGTTTGTTTGAAATTAATTTTTATTTAAATTATTTTACGAAGTATTTATATGGACCAGTAAAAGTTATCTAAAGACATCTAAAAATTAATAAATATAGATTTTGAAGGTTTTTATATCAGATAACAAGTAAGAACATAGTTCGTTTCGTTCGTTCGTCTTCTGACGAAAAGAGACAACGTCGCTTATAGACACTAAAGATGTTACGTTGCTATCGGGAGGGTCGGATATTATGCCACATGTATAGGTTTACCTTTTTACCCTCAAACCGGAACATGAAAATTTCAAGCACTGATGCTATTACTACAGGATAAGACGGTGATACTAAACCCGGGCGAGACATTGCAGAACTCTAGGAGTCACGATGGTAGTGACACGTTAAGCCAATAGTTTTAATTACATCAGGCTTGCCACTTGTAGCACACAGACTACGTTTTGGATGTATAAGTTGTAACTCTGGGGTACAACCCTTGCCCACTCTAGATAGGATTTACTTAGAATCCGTTTTTTGGTACCGTCAAAGCAGCAAACACGTATTTCAAGACAGTTTCGAGTTTATTTCCAATCTAGTGCTGTCAGCCAGCCAGTTAGTGGTATTTCGATTATATGCATACCTATAGAGAAAAATAAAGATTATCATTATGTTTTTTTTATATCATAAGATAGCAAACAAGATAGGTCTCCTGATGGAAAGAGTCAACCATCGCCTATAGACACCAAAGGTGTTAATGGTGCGTTGCTATCTTGTGGCAAGGTCTAATGCCACATGCATAAGTTTACCGGCTACCTTACCCTCCAAACCGGAACACGACAGCGACAAGCACTGACGCTATTGCGGCAGGAATAGGTAAGGCGGTGGTACCTGACCCGAGCGAGACAATGCAGAACTCTACCACCTTGTAGCCACGATGGTAGTGACTCGCATAGCCAATCTTGTACGACCTTTTATGACCTGCCTGGCAGAACGGCAGTTGGTCTATTCTTCAAAGGAGCCCAGAACCAACACGGGGAGATTATGTTTTAAGTCATAGGACATATATTACACTGAAGTTTAAAGTGTTGAGGTAAATATGTTAAAGATGTATTGCTATCCGTGTGGCAGGGATGTTATACCACATCCATAAGATTACCAACTACCATTCTCTACAAACGAGTAATACGATACCAATGGATTTGGGGCAGAAATAAGTAATCCGGTGACAAATAACCCGAGCGAGAGATTGAAGAGTTTCACCACCTAGTATTAACATCAAATATTTCCAAAGCTAGTTTTAAATTCTATTCCGTGAACATGAAGTTACCTTATTTTTTTCCAGAAAAATATTACAAGGTCATAGATGGAAAGTGCATAAAATCAAAGGGGAAAGACATGGACGGCTGCCTTCGTACTTGCAGTGTCAGATGGAGGAACAGACTGATTCAAATAAAATACAGGAATACGAGACTATAGTATACTGATAACTAAAAGTCAAAAGAACAAGTGGGATTTGCATTCGATGGACTCTAAGAAACTTACATTTATTTTAAAACAACAAACCAATAATATTACGTCGATTGTTGGGATGGAGTATGTAAATGCACCAAACGTCAATAGGTGTTCTGATAAACAAGGATATACAGGTTTGTCGTACGACGAGATAATCGGTGATCTCCATTTCCGTAATTTAATGACTGGATAAATATCAACAGCTTGATGTGCTTGATCCAGGCACCACGAAAAAATCTCAATACTTTTGCCCAAACTAGGAATCAAACCTGGTGTTTCATAATCTGATTAAAAATGTAACTACTAGACCACAAGGCAGGCAGGTTATTTTTTATTGGTAATAATTGATAGTATTTGCAAGACTTTTTAAATTCATTATATTGTTAAATAGTTTTACAGAACACATATGTATAAAATTAGATTTAATATCAAAACCAATTCGGGTTATTATAAAAAGAGTATGTGCTATATTATGAGCTATATGATAACTTCATCTAATTTTGTCTATTAACATTGATTTCCTTGCATAGTAGGTAGAAGGACAAATATCTTGAGACACTTGACCATTGGTTAAATAACTAGCGACTGTGAACATTTGTAGTAGTCAGGGTCGCTAACTAGGTACTTAACTAATGAGAGTCGGATTCTATTTACTAATAGGATCAAGCGTTCGTGAAGTAAGCATAGATGTTAACATTTCTGCGTTTTAGTAATTTTTAAATACCTTTTTACAATAATTTAAAAAATATTTTACTATATCATCTTTGTCAAAAAATCAGGTTTTTTATATATCATAGAATAACCAACAAGCACATCTGAAAAAATGCAACCATCGCCTATAGATACCAAAATATACCACATAATTTGCACTTAATATTTCAAATGAAAAGTTATCTTTAAATATGAAACACACGTAAAAGATATAAAAACTAGTTAACAAAGAACATCCACTGGGTTCATCACTGTTGATCCCATCAGCACAGTGCCAGCCAGTGCTTCATGCCTCGTGATAGTCTCTTGCCCTCGTACGAGAATAGGGAAATGGTGGCAGGGTCTAAACCCCCTTACCATGATTGCAGGCACTAATCGTTAATGTCCTCGGGTTATGGTGTTTTTGTTATTATTGCGTAGTATTGGTTAGTAATATAGTCGTGATTAAAACATGTCTGGTGGTTCATGTGCCCGCTGTCTTCTTGCCGGCTTGGCGATTATGGCTTACTGGGTAAGACCTCGAAGGAAGAGGCTCAGCTGGAGCGATCGGCATCCTGTAATGGCGACTTAAGGAGGTGCGGTGTCAGCTGTGTTTTTAGTAATTAGGTCCTGTAAAAATGGCCTCCAGTCGCAGACGCGTGTACCACGGAGCGATGACATTCAAGTAAGGTAATTCTGATCGAGTCCACACGCCTATACGTAGTTGTGAAAATTATTTTAAAGGTTTTGATGGGTCTATTTTCGGGACAGTATCACTTTGATCGGTTGCAGCTCGACCTCTGCAGCCAACAAAGTTTGGCTGCTGAGGTTGAGCTGCAGTAGAGTTCTCGCTAGGAATGCCTGCCTGCACTTTACTCACGTTCACGGAGTCTCTGCTTATTCAGCCATTCTGGCTGTGGATCCGGCTGGTTTATTCTTCTTGCCTATTTGTAGACGCCGTGATACGATTCTTGTTGTTTTTGTTGACTTTTATTGCTTCAGGTGTCACTTTGCATAAATTCATAATACCAATTGTCTGCATTTATTAACAGCTGTGGTTTGACTGATAGATTATATTCTTTATGTTCGTCAGATCCGTATTGTTCTACACTCTCAGGGTACCGCTGGTGAAGTTTCGGTTCTCTAGTGGTCTTAGCCTTGATAGTGAACATGTCTCTCTCCTTCATGCCTTAGATCTTGATTTTTACATCACTGCTGTAAAAATCAAGATCTAAGGCATGAGTCGACCTGCCTATGTTCATTAATGTCCTTGATGACTGACTTTTCTAGCTTCGCATTAGAAATTTTCACGGCCATCTCTTTTTCAATAAAAGTCGCGGTGGAACCGTCATCTAGGAGAGCGTACGTCGTGAACTCCCCCTGTGGACCCCGGATCTTCACATTGTAGGTCTTCAATAACACAGTGCGTGATGACTTGGAGATGTCGTTCATGACAACTACCACTTTGAACACACACAATACACAATTTGCATTTTTTCTTTGTCTAATAGTATGTAATGGCTAAAAGCTCAGTGTTTCCCTTCGCAAAACTTCGCTATTTACCTATTTCTCAAGTGCTACATCTTTAATTACCTTTTTTTTTGAAATTACTTATACAGTTGACCCTACAAGTCTTCACTGTGACAGCGGAGAAAGGTCTTCTGATGGTATTCGATTAGTCAGGATTAGAAATTACTTGGTGGGGCCTCCTTAACTAGTGGGTTTGAGTGATTTGTTATTTTCTCAAAATGACGTATCGATAATTCTTTTATGAGTTTCCTTATAGTTGGAAGTTCGAGGTCATTATGCATATACCATGGAGTACCAGTCGCCATGCGCATGAACTTATTTTCTACAACCTACAGATGGTGCAGGTTGCGAGGATTGACGTGAAGCAAACGCTACACTTGCATACGATAGTATGGGTCTTATACACATTTTGTAAAGTGTCACTATAATCCTAACATTTTTCTACGTCCTTAGTAGGAAATAGAGGTTACTTAATACCATCATGACTTTGTTTTTTATCCCCTTAATTTGCGGTAAGAAGGTCATCGTACTATTTAGTGTGACTCCAAGGTACTTTACTTGGCGTTACCACGGTCGCCGACTAGGTTTGATTACCTTTTTTTTCGAAATGATAAACTACAGTTGAACAATCGGTCGTTTCTGTGACACTGAACTTTTGGGGCGATCAGAGTGCTCAGCCAGAGTTTAGCTTTAAATTTGGGCTAACAACGCCCGTGCTAAGGGTTGTCTCCATGGAGACTGGACCTCGGTTTAGTGTGACATTTGGGCTAAATGTGAGAACGGGGGTAGTGGCTTTGCGCCCCGCGAGGCAATTGAGAAGTCTTCGTCATCTGATAATTGTGCCATTGACCCAAAACTCCACGATTTTTTGGTGTTTCCATCTGGATGACCGCCAAGATAACATTTTGGTTTTTTACCAATGGTCAAACAACATCTAAATAAATGAGACGAGATAGTCGTAAGTCTAGGCAGCGAACGCATCAAGACGATATATCCGACCACTTCGACAGACAACGGGGCGTCGATCGCTTAGTTATGATTGTCGGTTTGTAAATCCGGTGAAAGTGTACCTTAATTTTTCCCGGACTTACTTCGATAGGCCATTTCCTGAACCATTGGACCAGGGTTAAGGTGGCCCTTAGTCCGCGTAAAGCGCCAATTGGGCTTATGATGTCCATGGTGGTTCATTAGTAAAGAAGCCGTATATGAGAGGTGAGAGTACCGTGCCTTCGGTACTCCCTCCTCCAGTGGCCGAGCTGAGGAGAAGATTTCCTCCACTCTGAAGCGAAACGATGGTTTCCTCCATTATAAAGCGGAGTGATGGTTTGACAAGTAACTTCGGTTCCTACGGTTTTTCTGCGTTTGTTTTTGGTCATTTAATATGAATCCGTGTTGCGGTGCACTTGATGCGTGTAGGATTGAGAAACTCGGAAGGTTGGCCGGTAGTCCGGCTCCTTGAAATTGGACAGGTACTGCTGGATTGCCTGGCGTTAGAGGTGCAGTCTACCTTAACTTTCGGTGTCCTTAATTATGTGCCCAATGCGGAAGATACTTCGCTGCTACTGGCAGGATCTGATGATTTTGCTATTTAAGTTGCCTGCGTCTGGTCAATTTGCCCAGTTGGGAAGATATTCCACTACTAGCTATGGGTATATGTGGTTATCCAGGAGTATCTGTCCGACTCCTTGTCGTTGAACACATACTTCTGGATTGCCTCATATTCCTCATCACTGGAAGCGCATCCACTGCGTTATAGTATGACATTGGGGATGCGGTCCAGCTTGGTTTTCAGTGTCTTAAATAATGTGCCCAATTCGGAAGATATTTCACTGCTACTGTTGAAATCTCGGGATTTTGCTAGTTGTCTTGCCTGCGTCTGGTCGCTTTGCCCAGGTAAGATGTTCCATTACCAATTGAGGATATATATGCGGTTACGCAAGTTAACTGGCCCTCCGACTCCTTATCGAATGGGTATTTCAGGATCGCTTCATATTTCTCTTCACTGCAAGCGCATCCGCTGCGCTATAGCCTGGCGTTGGGGACGCGGTCTAGTTTGACTTTCAGTGTCCTCAATTATGTGCTCCATTCGGAAGACACTTGCTGCTACTGGCAGGATCTGATGATTTTGCTAGTTAGGTTCCCTGCGTCTGATCGATTTGCCCAGTTGGGAAGATATTCCACTACCAGTGGTGGGTATATATGTGGTTTGGATGTTGACTGGTCCTCCGACTCCTTGTCGTTGGTTAGATGCTTCTGAATTACCTCATATTCTTCTTCACTGAAAGCGCATCCACTGCGTTATAGTATGACGTTGGGGGTGCGGTCCAACTTATCTTTCAGTGTCTTAAATGATGTATCCAATTCGGAAGATATTTCACTGCTACTTTTAGAATCTGGTGATTTTGCTAGTTGGCTTGCCTGCGTGTGGTCGCTTTGCCCAGGTAAGATGTTCCATTACCAATTGAGGGTCTATATGCGGTTAGGCAAATTAACTGGCCCTCCGACTCCTTATAGAACAGGAATTTCAAGATTGCCTCATATTCCTCTTAACTGCAAGCGCATCCGCTGTACTACAGCTTGGCGTTGGGGATGCGGTCTAGTTTGACTTTCAGTGTCCTTAATTATGTGCCTAATTTGGGAGATACTTCGCCCCTGCTGTTAGAATCTGATAATTTTACTAGTTAGGTTACTTGCGTCTGGTCGCGTTGCCCATTTGGAAAGATATTTCACTACCAATGGTGAGTACCTATGCCGTTTGTATGATCTGATTGGATGCGGATACTGCTTGTGTATCATCCGCGTAGAATGCTAGCTCTACGTGCTGCGTACGTGGGGCATCTCTAGTGTATATAGGCGAGAGTACCGAACCCTGTGGTACTCCGGCCTCTATTGGTCTAGGGGAGGAGAGTGTTCCTTCTACTCTGAACCGAAAGCGGCGGTTTGATAAGTAGTCTCGTATGATAAAATAAATAAATAAATATAAATATCATTGGACAAATTACACAAATTGATCTAACCCCAAAGTAAGCAAATTATATGCTTGTAGTATGGGTGTCAGTCAACGATACTAATACATAGAAATACATATATAAATACTCTAATATATTTAATAAACACCCAAACCCAGAAATACAAACATCTGTGCTTATCACACAAATGCCTGTCCCTGCCGGGAATCGAACCCGGACCCCATTGATTGTGTAGTCAGGGTCTCTAACATACGCCTTGGCTAGATCGAAAAATAGGGCTCCCGTACCTAGGAGTTTGTGTCTATTAAATCCCATCAGTATGTGTTCCGTGAGACGGTGCACTTGATGGGTACATGAATGAGCAGATCTGAATCGAAACTGCTCGTTTGGAATCAGCTCTTTTTACACGCTTTTTATTAGCTTCACCTGTATGTTTGTATGTTTGTATGTTTGTTTGTAACCGACTTCTTTGGGCGCGATTTTGACACACTTTAAACGGCCAGATTTCGTTCAAACTTTGTAGATTTATCGAGGACCGATGACAATACACTAATTTGATAAAATTATTCCATTTTTAACCGACTTCAAAAAAAGGAGGAGGTTCTCAATTCGGCAGGTATATTTTTTTTATGTATGTACAGCGATTTCACCGAGGTTTCTGAACCGAATTACGAGTTTCTTTTTTTGTTTGATGTGGAATAGTTTTGAATTGGTCTCATAAAAATTTGATTCAGGTAGGCCCAGTAGTTTTTGTTTTATGAGCATTTTTTTATTTATTGTACCTATCTCAATGTCTGAAATCAAATCTCGCAAGTGAATTTGTTCCACATCCCGGTTACCGATTGAGGTGAAATTTTGTATACGTATGTTAATTGAATGACAATGAAACCTTATTATGACATGGAGCTGATCTGATGAATCTAAATCGGAAGGCGACCACAGGAACTTAATAATTAAAATCGGTTAATAACAAGACTATTGAGTTTGGACTCATTTGATTCATGTTGACGAGCATTTTGGTGCTTGGTGGTGACTAGGATCCTGCAGGGTCCGATGATGTAGCTAGAAGATGGTCATAGGAGCTCAGCAATTAAATGACACAACTCTATCGAATTTGGGTTCATTTAATTAGTGTTGACGAGCACTTTGGTGCTTGGTGCTAACTAGGATCCTGCAGGGTTCGATGATGAAGCCAGAAGGTGACCATAGGAGCTCAGCAATTAAATAACACAACTCTATCGAGTTTAGGCTCGTTTGATTCGTGTTGACGAGCACTTTGGTGCGGGTGGAAACTAGTTATAAAAGGAACTACTCTTAACAAAAGTCTTTGTTCTACGTCGGTCAACTCGGTCAGTTCAAGAGGTAAAGATATAACTTCCATGTTGTTCCAGTAGGCCTGAGAAGGAATTTTTCTTTTTTTTATGGTAGTCGAGCAAAAAAAAAATCAAAACGTGCTTTAACTAATGACGTCTGTTGTTTTGGATATAATAATTTCTTACAGATTGTACATGGTACTTTAGCATATTGATTTATGGTGGTTATAAAATTACGCTCAATAATTGAACGAAGTCTTTGTGACGTCTGACGCGCTACCGCTAGGCGGTTCTCACGTGGCTGAGCAGACTCGATTGCTGCACGGTTTCGTATCACTACTAATCCACGAGCTCTCTGCTTGGCGGACTCCTTAGCTAAACGCTCCTCAATGAGACCAATTCTATGAGCCTTCTGCTCGTCAGACTCGTTCGCTAGTAGTTTTCTCACTAGTCGCTAGTCGCTAGTTCGCTAGTTCGCTCAATAATGAGATCAACTCTAATAGCTCTCTGCTCAAAAGACTCATTCGCTAGACGCTCTTGGATCTTACCGAGTATACTTCTACCAAGGCTGGGCTAAAGCGGGTTTACAAGCATGGACCAGAGATAGACAGCATTGCGCCAAGCATGGCCCATATCTGGCCCCGTCGTATTGTCCTGTATGGGAGTACGACAGGAACGCCTTGCACACTTACACACACACACACACACACACATATGTCTATAAGCGTGTAAGTAGTTCCGTGCTTCTACCGCAGCACTCGACTAGGTATGCGCATTAGATTTTGCAACAGTGTCTGCGCATATAACTTAGATTTCACGAGCCACGAAGAGTCCGCCACCGTCTCTGTGACTGAGTTTAATTGACTGAGTAAAAAAACAAAAAAAAAAAAAACAAAATAAATGTGCATAATATTTATAGATATAGATATATCACCATCCATGTTAATTTTACATGGATATATATATATAGATATACAGTCTTGTAGTTTTCGTTTTTTATTAATTGTAATTAAACGACACTGAATTTATTAGCCATTCGCATTCGATGATCTACAATTGCCGATTAGAATTAAAAAAAATAACTCAAATAATTGATTTTTTCATAAGTTACAGTGTTTCCGGAGTTTCACACATGACGGACAGGAAAATTTTTTGACCTATTTTGATATTTTTTTCCATTTCTATCGCACTAAATTAATTTTTAGCAAGTATAGAATTAATCTCCATTAAATTATCTCGACAAAAGTATGCAAAATATCTTGATTCCGTTAACTAACAAGGCTATAATACTAAAAATAGTTGCCAAAATAAGGCGAAAAAAAATTCCGAAGGTGGTATCAAGAGTCTTCGCAACCGGCGTGTGTGTATGAAAAGAGTGATGAATGTGGAGGAAGCGAGACAAGCCTGCAAGGATCGTGATGTATGGCACTCGGTTCTCTCTGCCTACCCCATAAGGGATCTGGCGTATCTGGAAGATATGTATATATGAAAAAAAAATTTCGATCGTAAAGCACTCTCTGATGCTTCACATCATGAGTCATGCAATAGTTTAAAATTAAAAAAACAAGCTATTATAAATAAACCAAACTAAAAAGTAGAAAATAAATAATAGTTTAAAAAAACTAAAAAACACGCTTTTTATAGAAAACCGAACAAAAAAATAGAAAATAAATTTTAATAAATTTAAATTAAGAATAGTGTTAAAAATTTCAATAATTATAAATTAATAATAGTGTGAATAAAAAAAAATAATTTTATTTAAAAAAAAGCGTGGGGTGCTTTTTAAAATATTACCGAAATGATAATCACTCTACTCATATGTGTCAATTAAATATTTATAACTATTGACACCATGCACCCCACGCTTTTTTTTAAATAAAATTATTTTTTTTATTCACACTATTATTAATTTATAATTATTGAAATTTTTAACACTATTCTTAATTTAAATTTATTAAAATTTATTTTCTATTTTTTTGTTCGGTTTTCTATAAAAAGCGTGTTTTTTAGTTTTTTTAAACTATTATTTATTCTTGTATCACCTTAAGTCGTAACGGAGTTTATTAAGCTGATTGGACGATAACTAGTGGGATTTTTGATTGGATTACCCGGTTTGCGAATTCCTATGACGATGGCTTCTTTCCATTCGACAGGAAACGCGCAACCAGCAGCATTGAAGATACTTACTAGTAGGTATATGAGCGCGGGGGAGGTATTTAATAACCTTATTTGTTATTTGGTCAGGCCCCGGTGCCTTTTTTACACGCTTTTTATTAACTTCACCTGTATGTTTGTATGTTTGTATGTTTGTTTGTAACCGACTTCTTTGGGCGCGATTTTGACCCACTTTAAACGGCCAGATTTCGTTCAAACTTTGTAGATTTATCGAGGACCGATGACAATACACTAATTTGATAAAATTATTCCATTTTTAACCGACTTCAAAAAAAGGAGGAGGTTCTCAATTCGGCTGGTATATTTTTTTTATGTATGTACACCGATTTCTCCGAGGTTTCTGAACCGAATTACGTGATTCTTTTTTTTGTTTGATGCGGAATAGTTTCGAATTGGTCCCATAAAAATTTGATTCAGGTAGGCCCAGTAGTTTTTGTTTTATGAGCATTTTTTTATTTATTGTACCTATCTCGATGTCTGAAATCAAATCTCGCAAATAAATTTGATCCACTTCCCGGTTACCGATTGAGCTGAAATTTTGTATACGTATGTTAATTGAATGACAATGAAACCTTATTATGACATGGAGCTGATCTGATGAATCTGAATCGGAAGATGACCACAGGAACTTAATAATTAAATGGTTAAAAATCGGTTAATAACAAGACTATTGAGTTTGGACTCATTTGATTCATGTTGACGAGCACTTTGGTGCTTGGTGGTGACTAGGATTCTGCAGGGTCCGATGATGTAGCTAGAAGATGGTCATAGGAGCTCAGCAATTAAATGACACAACTCTATCGAATTTGGGCTCATTTGATTAGTGTTGACGAGCACTTTGGTGCTTGGTGCTAACTAGGATCCTGCAGGGTTCGATGATGAAGCCAGAAGGTGACCATAGGAGCTCAGCAATTAAATAACACAACTCTATCGAGTTTGGGCTCGTTTGATTCGTGTTGACGAGCACTTTGGTGCGGGTGGAAACTAGTTGTAAAAGGAACTACTCTTAACAAAAGTCTTTGTTCTACGTCTGTCAAGTCGGTCAGTTCAAGAGGTAAAGATATAACTTCCATGTTGTTCCAGTAAGCCTGAGAAGGAACTTTTCTTTTTTTTATGATAGTCTAGCAAAAAAAAATCAAAACGTGCTTTAACTAATGACGTCTGTTGTTTTGGATATAATAATTTCTTACAGATTGTACATGGTACTTCAGCATATTGATTAATGGTGGTTATAAAATTGCGCTCAGTAATTGAACGAAGTCTTTGTGACGTCTGACGTGCTACCGCTAGGCGGTTCTCACGTGGCTGAGCAGACTCAATTGCTGTACGGTTTCGTATCACTACTAATCCACGAGCTCTCTGCTCGGCGGACTCCTTAGCTAAACGCTCCTCAATGAGACCAATTCTATGAGCCTTCTGCTCGGCAGACTCGTTCGCTAGTAGTTCTCTCGCTAGTCGCTAGTTCGCTAGTTCGCTCAATAATGAGAACAACTCTAATAGCTCTCTGCTCAAAAGACTCATTCGCTAGACGCTCTTGGATCTTACCGAGTCTACTTCTACCAAGGCTGGGCCAAAGCGGGTTTACAAGCATGGGCCAGAGATAGACAGCATTGCGCCAAGCATGGCCCATATCTGGCCCCGTCGTATTGTCCTGTATGGGAGTACGACAGGAACGCCTTGCACACTTACACACACACACACACACACACACACACACACACACACATATGTCTATAAGCGTGTAAGTAGTTCCGTGCTTCTACCGCGGCACTCGACTAGGTATGCGCATTAGAGTTTGCAACAGTGTCTGCGCATATAACTTAGATTTCATGAGCCACGAAGAGTCCGCCGCCGTCTCTGTGACTAAGTTTAATTGACTGAATAAAAAAACAAAAAAAAAACATTTGACATGGATATATATAGATATACAGTCTTGTAGTTTTCGTTTTTTATTAATTGTAATTAAACGACACTGAATTTATTAGCCATTCGCATTCGATGATCTACAATTGCCGATTAGAATTAAAAAAATAACTCAAATAATTGATTTTTTCATAAGTTACAGTGTTTCCGGAGTTTCATACATGACGGACATGAAAATTTTTTGACCTATTTTCATATTTTTTTCCGTTTCTATTGCACTAAACTAATTTTTAGCAAGTATAGAATTAATCTCCATTAAATTATCTCGACAATAGTATGCAAAATATCTTGATTCCGTTAACTAACAAGGCTATAATACTAAAAATAGTTGCCAAAATAAGGCGAAAAAAATTTCCGAAGGTGGTATCAAGAGTCTTCGCAACCGGCGTGTGTGTATGAAAAGAGTGATGAATGTGGAGGAAGCGAGACAAGCCTGCAAGGATCGTTATGTATGGCACTCGGTTCTCTCTGCCTACCCCGTAAGGGAAGATATGTATATATGAAAAAAAAACGATCGTAAAGCACTCTCTGATGCTTCGCATCATGAGTCGTGCAATAGTTTAAAATTAAAAAAATAAGCTATTATAATTAAACAAAACTAAAAAGTAGAAAATAAATAATAGTTTAAAAAAACTAAAAAACACGCTTTTTATAGAAAACCGAACTAAAAAAATAGAAAATAAATTTTAATAAATTTAAATTAAGAATAGTGTTAAAAATTTCAATAATTATAAATTAATAATAGTGTGAATAAAAAAAAATAATTTTATTTAAAAAAAGCGTGGGGTGCTTTTTAAGATATTACCGAAATGATAATTACTCTACTCATATGTGTCAATAAAATATTTATAACTATTGACACCATGCACCCCACGCTTTTTTTTAAATAAAATTATTATTTTTTATTCACACTATTATTAATTTATAATTATAGAAATTTTTAACACTATTCTTAATTTAAATTTATTAAAATTTATTTTCTATTTTTTTAGTTCGGTTTTCTATAAAAAGCGTGTTTTTTAGTTTTTTTAAACTATTATTTATTGTATGTAGATTTTTGATGATGTTTTCAACCTCATCAGGATCTGTAGGTTGCAATGGGTCATCTTGTAGTGGTTGCGAGGCCCTGCGCTGAACCTCCGTGTCCACGAGGGAGACGGGGTCATGGAGTTCAATAGGTTGATGGGATAGGGAACATTGAGATTGGATACTGTCGGCCAGGCATTCAGCTTTGTCGGCATCCTCGAAGGCTGGTGGAAGGTTAGGTCTGATTAAGGGGGGGGGGGGGTAGTGTCCACTTTAGCATCATTTTTGAGAGCCCTCGCAAGTGGCCAGTAGGCAAGGTGCGACGGTGTGATTTCCCCTAATAACTTATCCCACCGATTGTTACGATGTTTGGCTACGCGTTTTTTAACGTCCCTCTGTAACGCCCGTAGCATACGCCTATTTTCTTCGGTCGGATAGGAATCATAACGCCGCGTGGCGGCGTTTTTGAGCCTAATTGTATCTCTGATGTTGACCTGGAATTCCCATCTGCTATGGTAGGTGTCAGGGATCTTCCGGGAGGAACTAACGACAGCATTTTGAATGTGGGAGGTTAATAGCGGCGGATTTGGCTTCCCTGACTGACCCGATGGTTTCTGGGGTTTGGTCGAAGTGCTCCGATTGTAGTGACTGAATTTTTGTATTGAATTTTCTCTAGTCAACAATCTTTTTCATTTGGGTTAAGTTGGGTGGGAGTTCTGGCCCTAGTTTGATAACTACCGGTCTGTGGTCTGAGTTAAGTTCGTGAAGCACTTCTACGGAACGTAGTTGTAAGCCTACGCCTCGTAGTAGTGCGATGTCTAAAATACTCGGGCTATGGGTGATATTTTCGGGTGGATATCTGGTGGGTTCGGGTGGAATTATCAATTCTAGGTTGAGTATGTCTGTTAGTCTATCTAGTGTAGCTCCGTTCGTGTTATGACTGTACTGTTCAGAGCTACACCAAAGTGTGTTTTTGCTATTAAAGTCACCTACTGCTATTACTACCCCGCTCATGTTGAAAACTGTCCGTAGATCATTTTCCAGCATAAGTTTTGTTGGGCTGAGATAAACAGAGGTTAGTGTAATCGGTCTGTGGCCTTCCATACTGACTACGCATGCTGAGACCTCTAGATTCTCCAGCGGGGGAGGGTCCAGAGGGGTCACCTGCAGTTACCTTCTATAATATATGAGGGTGCCACCTAACCTATTTGTTGTTCTATCGTTTCTGACGATATTGTAATTTGCAATTTTGGGATTGCGTTGACTAGGTTTAAGAAAATTTTTTTGGACAAGGAGTACGTCAATGTTATGTGTTTTGACAAACTCTCTTACTAAAGATATCTGCCTGACTAAGCCTGATGCGTTAAATGACGCGACAGTTAGGGCATAAGGTTTAATTCTTATATTTGAATTAATCATTTTGGCTATATTCCGCGAAGGGCCTGATGGTAGTCAACAGGGCTGCATAACGTGCTAATACGAACACGTATTTACCGGGTTTGGGCTTCTCTAAATTCGCGCGCAAAAGCCGCCAATTCGTTAAAATCAATGACGCTAGCGAGATGTAACGCCATTTTTAAAACTGATTCCATGTTTGTAGACATCAAATCAGGGGAGTCATATATTATGGGTAATGTTTTATTAGGTTGAGGACGGGCGAGCGTAGCCGCCGGCGAAACTTTCGCCGGCAGCGTAGACGCGACTGACGTAGCGGGAGCGGTTCGCGTAGCTGTCGTGTCCCGCGTAGCCGTCGGGGCACGCGTAGACGCTACAATGCTAGGTGGCTTGCACCAGGCATTTGTTGCGGGGGCGCCGCAGGTTTTTTATTTTACGAAACCGATCTTTTATTATTCTGGGCTTGCGCCTATTTGTTGTTCTATCGTTTCTGACGATATTGTAATTTGCAATTTTGGGATTGCGTTGACTAGGTTTAAGACAATTTTTTTGGACAAGGAGTACGTCAATGTTATGTGTTTTGACAAACTCTCTTACTAAAGCTATCTGCCTGACTAAGCCTGATGCGTTAAATGACACGACAGTTAGGGCATAAGGTTTAATTCTTATATTTGAATTAATCATTTTGGCTATATTCCGCGAAGGGCCTGATGGTAGTCAACAGGGCTGCATAACGTGCTAATACGAACACGTATTTACCGGGTTTGGGCTTCTCTAAATTCGCGCGCGAAAGCCGCCAATTCGTTAAAATCAATGACGCTAGCGAGATGTAACGCCATTTTTAAAACTGATTCCATGTTTGTAGACATCAAATCGGGGGAGTCATATATTATGGGTAATGTTTTATTAGGTTTAGGACGGGCGAGCGTAGCCGCCGGCGAAACTTTTGCCGGCAGCGTAGATGCGACTGACGTAGCGGGAGCGGTTCGCGTAGCTGTCGTGTCCCGCGTAGCCGTCGGGGCACGCGTAGACGCTACAATGCTAGGTGGCTTGCACCAGGCATTTGTTGCGGGGGCGCCGCAGGTTTTTTATTTTACGAAACCGATCTTTTATTATTCTGGGCTTGCGCCTTTTGTAATAAAAGCAGGTTGTCACCGCTAGTTAAGCTAGCAGTGTTAGGAAGTCGCCGGCGTCTTTACGCTCAGGGCAGTCGACCGTGGCGTGGTCTTCTAGACACTTAACGCATATTGGTTTGGCAAAGCAGTTCCTTGCCGAGTGACCATAAAGTTGGCACTTATGGCACTGAGAAGGGGCTCCGCGGTGTCTCGGTTCTTCGATTGTGATAAACGATAGGTTGAATACCGTCTTAATATTGAAAATCGCCTTACCGGCTGGCGTTAAATCTAATATTACTAATACTAGATTATACGGTTTTCGCGTCGTCGGGTGATACATGCTGTGTACATTTCTCATCGGGAGATTTAGGTCTTTAAGATCTTTTTCAATATCTGCGATGTCTATCTCGCTGGGGATTTCACGCATAACTACGCTTAGGTGACGTTCATCATTTAGCGCATAGGTGTAATACGCAATTTTGCGTGTCTGGAGAAAGGCCGATAGGCGGCGGTGATTGGTACTCGTAGGCAAACGTACTTTGATGCCCTCTGCGGTTGCGCGGGCGTGGACAAAGTTTATGTGTTACTCTTTAAGAGCAGCGGATACTACATTCCATAAGTGTTTATCGCGGATAATGAGTGGGGGCGGCATTTTAGGGCGCGCGGGTTCAGTTTCCGTTTCACCGTCGGACATGGGTTGTGCGACGGAGGCGGAGGTTGACGCTTGCGTTTGCGACGCAAAGGGTTTTGGGCTAGTAGTGCCGGTTGCTTGCTTTTTAATAGCAGGCGATGGGCGTGACGGACTATTGGATTGAGGCGAGGCGCGCCCCTTGCGTTTAGTTGGTTTACGCCGTTTTACTACTTTGAACTCTGATTCAGAGTTGGTTTTGTTGTAAGCGGTCACACAAGCGACGCGGTGCGCCGACCCAGGCGCACACGCAACGACGCCCTCGGAACGAAACAAGAACCAACGAAACGAGAAAGGAGGGCGTCGCGACGCTCACTCAGCGTCGTCGTAAGGTAGCCGGATCTTCTTCGATAGCTTCCTCTCGGAGCAGCGGACTGTGTTCTTGAAAATAAAACCTCCTCCGTGAAGTGATTTTATTCTTTTTTATTCCAATTATTCTTAAATCTACTTATATACAAAATCTTCTTACACACTAGCACTATAACTACTTGACTATGTACACTATCTATAATAAAATACATATAATAAAATCGTAGGGAAGTCAAAACTGTACATTAAATATTTTTTTAAAACAATACTTGGGGTGTGATCTACAATCGATATCGAAGCCAAAAATATAGCTTTTAGAATTTTTGTCTGTATGTTTATCTGTTTATCTGTTTGTCTGTATGTATGTCCGGGGTAAACTCAAAAAGTACTGCATGGATGTACTTCAAATTTTGCATGAATATTACTAACAGGTCGGGTCAACATAAAGGCTACATATTATCACATTATCACCTATGGGGGAGGTGCTGTGCGGAGTAAACGAAGTCCGCGCGGACGAAGTCGCTGGCAACAGCTAGTTTATAATAAACTTCTTTAAGGCACTGTGTAGGACCGTTTTCTTCTTCTTCTTTTTTTGGAGATCTTCTTGCTCGGAGCTCGATCGGTGAAATGCGCTGGCTCGCGCGTAGTCTTCACACGCCCCTGTAAGGGAGCGGGGAGACGGTTTCGGGGCTAATGCCCCCTGACCGTGGTCTCATTCGCTAACTGTGAAGACAGGTCGTTGGGTCGGGAGAGGGTGAAGCCCTCGATCCCTGATTATTTCACTGGTGGTGGTGGTGTGCATTAGGGAAGGTGGATACGGAGATGTTAGGGATTTAGGATGGGTGTCCCCCTGTGTGACGCACTTCCGCGTGCAATCCGCCCCGCAGGTCAAGTCCCCGCGGGTGATTAAACACGCGGTGGCAATTTAGAGTGAGAGGGGCGGGGGGTTGGTGGTGGTAAGCATTGGGGTAGGTGGATTCAATGTTGTTGGGGATTTTCTGGGATGGGTGTCCCCTATGTGACGCACTTCCGCGTGCAATCCGCCCCGCAGGTCAAGTCCCCGCGGGGGATTAAACACGCGGTGGCAATTTTGAGTGAGAGGGGGGGGGTAGGGATGGATGGGTTAATCGAGGATGTCCCTGGGAAAAGGTCTCGCGTCCGGAGGACGCGAGTGCCATGGAGCAATGTTTTTGATCTCTGGATGTGCTGAGGTACTGGCTCTCTCGTACATGTTCTTGGCCATTCTTTTTATAAAGTCTTCTAGGCTTTCAATGTTGAGATCTCTTGCGATGACGTCGTTACGTACGTATCTCGGCGCTTGTGTGATCCTACGCAGCGCCACGTTTTGTTTCTGCTGTAATGCAGTTCGGAGGTCTTTAGCTAAGAAGTTGTACCAAGTGGCTGCTGCGTAGGTGAGCTTTGGTCTGACGTAGGTCTTATAAAGGCCTAGTTTGATTCGCAGAGGTAGTCTAGATGCGAGGACTGGGCGTAGGGCTGCCATCGCGCCTTGTGCATGTCTTGCAATCTCCTTCACGTGGCACCTCATCGTGAGAGCGTTGTCTATTTGGACACCCAGGTATTTCACCGTTTTTGCCCACTGAATGTCCTGACCTTGTAACTTCAATTTTGTGAACGCCTTATTTGTTTTGGTTCTCTTTGGTAAGAGGGCTTAGGTCTTGTTGACATTGACCGACAGTCTCCATTTTCCCAGCCACTCTGGTATCAGGTCTAATGTTCGTTGCATTTTTGTTAATGCAATCTTGGGGGAAATCGATGCTGATAGATAGGCTGCATCATCTGCGAAGAGAGCCAGAGAGCAGCCATCTCCCACGGGGATGTCGTCTGTGTATACGGAGTAAAATTTTGGGGAGAGACAGCTGCCCTGAGGCACTCCTGCTCTGATTGGCCTTAGACTTGATAGTTTATCTTCCACGGCAACTTGGAAAGTTCTCCCATTGAGGAACGATTCTATAACCTTGGCGACTCTTCTCGGTGATGTGGTGTGTGCCAGCTTATAGAGAAGACCCTTGTGCCAGACTTTGTCAAAGGCCTTCTCCATATCCAAGAGCACTGCTATTGCCTGCTCTTTCTTGTTGCGGGCTGCCACTAGCATATGCAGTACTCTTGCCAGCTGTAATGTCGTGCTGTGTCCAGCCCTAAACCCGAATTGTTCAGCACGAGGTGTTAGATGTGGTTCGATCTTCTGTATGAGGAGTTTCTCAAATATTTTGGAAATCGCCGGTAGAAGGGTGATCGGACGATAGCTTTTAGGGTCCATAATGTCTTTCCCTTGCTTAGGCAACATTATAATTCGCCCCATCTTCCAGATCTGAGGGAATTCCCCGGAACGCAGAATTCCATTAAATAGTCTGGTGAATGAGGTGATGGTTTTATATGGCAGGTGTCGTAGCGCTTTATTTGTAATTTGGTCTGCGCCCGGGGCTTTTCTTGGTTTGGCCTGGGAAATTTGGCGTTTTATCGCTTGGGGTGAAAAGAAGATAGGGTCTTCTTCCGGATTGACTGGAACTCTTAGATAGTCCTTGAGAAACTCCTCGATTTCCCGTTCATGGTTCGGGTCGTGGCAGGGGTTAGGGCTGAACTGGCGTTCGAGGCAGTCGGCAAAGATTTCCGCGCGGTCCTCAGCTCGGTATCTTGGGCTACCGTCTTCGTGGTGCAGTGGTCGAATAGGCTGTGGAGCTTTTGTAAGCTGACGGCAGAGGCGGTGCAGAGAGGCCCAGTCATCACCTGCGTCGTCGAGGCGTGTCTCCCAGTTCTCAATGTTTAAATTTTCGAGATCTGCTTTTATTTCGCTCGAGAGCCTGTTCAGGGCTGATTTGGTGGTAGGACAGCGGTTGGCTTGCCATTGACGGCGAAGTCTTCTTTTCCTGTTAATTTTTACCCGTAGATTTGCGGGGAGTGTAGGAAGCAGGCGGGTGTTATTGCATACTCTTGCCGCTCTATGCATGGCCTCTTGTATTTGATTATTCAGGCTCTCGGCTAGCCGGTTTACCTCATCCGCGGTGGTAACTGGGTAAGTGGGAGTGGTTTCTTCCAGGATTTCTTGGAATTTTCCCCAGTCTATTACCTTTCTTGGTGTGGGGGGAGCAACTCTTGTAGGGCTACTTTGGATGGTAGCTATAACCGGAATGTGGTCCGATTCCATATCCTCTGGAAACGCTTCTAGGTACACTGTCTGGTTTAGGTTCTTATGAACCATGAGATCGAGCACGTCGGGGGTAGAGATGTTGTCGAATGGGAAGTAAGTTGGCCCGTCTGGTGCAGAAACTATGAGGTCGTTTTGGTCTGCTATGTTAAATAGTTTCCTCCCTGATGGCGATATGGTGGTGGAATTCCAAGCCAAGTGTTTGGCATTCCAGTCGCCGGCTGCAATGGTGGGTATAGGGGAATCGAACATGTCCATTATGTCCGACGCTGACATTCTTTCGTTTGGTGGTTTGTAGATGCTGTAGATCCTCATTGGGGAGCCTGCGACTAGAGTTTCAATACCCAGTGAATACATGTGGTGATGGGGTATGTGTGGTAGTGGCTGGTGTACTATCCTTCTGTGCACCAGAATGGCCAGTCCTCTGTAGGCCTGGGCCCCGGAGTGCTCGTCTTTTCTATAGCTGGTATAGAAGGAGATCTTTAACTTATCCCCTGGTCCCAGAAGCGTCTCATTAATAAGCGCCACGTCTATGTCCTGATCTTTCAAGAGTTGCTTTAGTTGGACGGTCTTACCCTTTAGACCGTGGGCATTCCAGAATGCTATCCTTAATGGTTTACAATCCATATAAGGTTAGCAATTCAGTCATTCCCCGTAGGAAGGCTGACACTGGATCCGAACCCTCTCTGAGTGCCCCCAGCACATCTTGGAAAATTTGCAGTGCTTTTTCAAGCACCGCAAGTTTCCCTTCGTCCGGGGACACGGAGGGTTCTGCTCTCTTTAAAGAACTATCCCTTTTAGGGGGGGCTTGCAGCTCGACTTTCTTTACCTTTTGCCTAGGAAGAGGGTCGTCAGTTTCCGCACCGCTTTCTGCGGGAATGAGTCTCTTCTTGGTCAGCCTCTTCCTCTTTGGCTTTTTGCCTCCCTTGTTTCGGGGTCTGTAGTCGTTGGCTGGGGCTGTGAGGGTTGTGACCGCTTCTAGTTCTTTCGTTGTGCCCTCTTTGTCTGTACTGGCCTCAGTTACTTGCGCTTGGGTAGGTGGCGCTGATGGGGTTGGGGCGGATGACGTCAATGCCACCGTGCCTGCCTTCTTGTTCCTTGCCTCTTTGCGGAATATGGGGCAGGTGGTACTGTAGGCGGTGTGAGCACCATTGCAGTTGGCGCATGCTGGCGGTTCTTCACGGGGTCTTGGGCAGTCTCTAGCTCTATGGTCTTCGCCACAACGTACGCACTTTTGCGGCCGATGGCAATTGTGCGACGAGTGGCGGAACTGCTGACATCGGTGGCATTGAGAGGGTCCTTTCTTTCCCCTCCAGGCTTCGATTGTAACTCCTGGCATGTACAGGAGTTCGTTAATGGAGTATATTCCGGGAAGAGTGTCAGGTTGCCTTTTAATGATGGCCATGAATATACATCCAGGCCTTCCTGCCCTGGCCTTGATTGGGCGCACGTACTCCACTGTGTGCCCGTGCTCTGCTAGTTCGGTGGTTATCTCCTCGGGTTCAGTGTCGGCTGGTAGCCCGCGGATAGCCACCTGTATGCTGCGCTCTGCTGGTAGTGAGTAGCAGAACCAAGATATTGGTTCTGCCTTTTCGAGTTCAGTGAGATATTTTTGCACTGTCCTATATTCCACTTCTGTTTTTGGCGTGAAGCGTACTCCACGGCCGAAGGGGCGGGCGTTGGGGGCGTGACCCAGTTTTGTTTTTAGCTCCCTGAAATAGCGAGTCCAGTTTGGTAGGCTTTCGACCACTAGGGGTGGATATCTGTTTTTGTTAATGTTAATACTAACCGGCTGCATGGTGGTCTGGGATTCTACGCCTTGAGGTGGAGCGGCGGCCATCGAGGCGTAGGACGTGGTGGCAGTTGGTGATACAGTCACTGCTATAGGTGGTGACGTCCGCTGCCTAGTCCGAGAAGAGTCGGCGACCATATCTGCGAATGAGGGGGAGTGGAGAGGGGAGGGTGCTGCCGGTATACATTGGCGTTTCGCCTCTTCCTCTCTCTCTCTTTCGTCCTCATCTCTCTTCCTCCTCATTGGAGTACAGGGCGGCAGTAAAATCGGGGCGACTTCAGCCCTTTGAACTGCCATTGCATCGTCTGGGGTCATGGGGATGTTGGCTGCGCCAGAAGTTGCCAGCTCAGCACTTTTATCCTGTAAGTGTTTTGCCATCACTTCCAGGAGATCGTCGGCCAGTAGTTTGGATTTTGCGAGCCGTGCTACCATTATGTAGTTCTCCTCTAATAGGCTCTTTGGGGATCTTTTTGGGGTGATGGACTGGGGTAATTGGATATTTTGATCACCGTCCGCGCGCACGCGGCGCGCGGATGAATCGCGGCGCGGGCGCGGGGTCCGGCGCGCATTGGAGCTGCGATACGCCGACGAGTCGCTGCTCTCTGAAGTGTCCCGACGGGGCGCGAAAGAGTCGCGCTGCGCGGACGACTCGCGCTGCGTGGATGAATCTCGCTGCGCGGACGAGTCGCTTTGCGCTGATAGGTCGCGCTGCGCGGGTTGGTCGCGGCGCGCGGTTGGAACGCGATGCGCGGGCGGGTCGCGCTGCGCGGGCGGTTCGCGCTGCGCGGGCAGGTCGCGCTGCGCGGGTGAATCGTGCTGCGCGGGCGTGGCGCGTTGCGCGGGCGAATCGCGCTGCGCGGGCGGGTCGCGCTGCGCGGGCAGGTCGCGCTGCGCGGGCGGATCGCGCTGCGCGGGAGTAGCGCGCTGCGCGGGCGCGTCGCGCTGCATAGAGGTATCGCGCGGGGTACGCGGTCCGGAAGCGCTCCGGTCGCGGGGTGCACGGCGTTCCATAGCCCGGCGATGAACACGCGGGTCTTTAGGCGGACTCTTAGTTAATGCCGCCCTTGACGTTGACTGCACAGACTGTGCCACCTCTGAGGTTGAAGCTCCAAATTGAGCCGCCTTCAAAGAGGCTACTCTAATTTGGGGGGTCTTCCAATTTGTCTGCTCAGCCTGTGCCGCCTTCGGCGAGGGCGGTTTAATTAGGCCCGCCTTTGTGAGGTCGGGCGACTTTCTGCTGGTGGTGGTAGCTGATGGTGATTGTACCTCCGTCCTTTTCTTAAGGAAAAAGGACGGAGATACGCGGGGCGCAGGTATACGCGGCTTGCGCGGTGTCACCGTTTCCCACTCAGACATATCAACTATGTCCGTGTCGGAAACGGATCGCGCTCGCGGCGCAGCTGGTGGGCTGGCCGGCGTGCTGGGCTTCTCGTGTGGGCTCTGTGACGAGCCGCTACTGGGTTTTTGAGTACCCGACATCTTAGTTGTATTTTTATTTTTGGGTGAGGGTACACCCAAAAATAAAATTAAAAGTTTCGCATTGCTCGCGACCGTGATCGGCGGCTGTGGGACAGCCGCCGAAACAATCTCGTGCAAGAAGAACTCTCCTCGATGGCTAGAACTATTTCCCAACCAGTTTATTTGGGAAAATAGGCAGAAAACATGTAAATTTACATAAAAACAGTAAAAGTACGGCCCTGAACGTGCTATCTCTCTCTCTTAAGCCCTCTCTTTCTTAGGCCATCTCTTTCTTGGGCTATCTCTTTCTATCATTGAGATAACCGCCATCTAAGGGTTGTGGATGTCTGGGAATTCTGTATTTACGAAGATACATTAAAAACATAACATAAAACTTAACTTCTACGTATACATACACATATTATTATTAACACATAATATCACTATATGCGCCGCTTTAAACACTTTATCACTACACATTGTTGGTTTTATTCACTGCGGCGCAATATAGGCACTTCACTGTGTATCTTCGCCGTTCGTAACATCCTCCCAACGGCGCAGATACCTCGAAGCTTCCACGTGGAGAACGGCGATCCTGGTGCACGGCCGCCGGAACACGCCTCCTTGCGTCTTCACGTCGACGGCGCGCACGATGCTGTCAGCGCCGGAGTAGGTTCTCATGATGACGCCGCGCGGCCACACGTTGCGCGGCAAGCCCCCATCGACGATGACCACGCTCTCGTTGTTGGCGTGGTGGCTTCCTTATGGCGGTGAACCAGCAGCTTCGTGAGGGGGTGTCTTCCATCCAGTATCACCAGGTGATTTTCATGCGTGGTGCTCCCCCCACTGGCGATTCTTCCGCGCGCTCGTAGCACTCCGTCTTCTATCACCGAGTCGAGCTTCTTAATTCTGCTAGTCTTCATGAGAGGTTGTCCCGCGGACAGCCTCTTGATGTCTTCACCAAATGCATCTTGTTGTGACTATCGAAACCACCACTTTTCCGCCTCTCCTAGGACGTCTAGGAAAGGAATTGTTTATACAATTCCTTATTTTTCATCTTCATCTTGTCTATGAACAAATTCACCATAGCCGTGCTTCGTATTAATTTTTGGTACGATGAAAACCGACTTATGTCTAGCAGCGAGACACTCATAGCGTACTTATCTGTCGTAGAGGTGAAAACAACCTCTTTGTTGATTTTCTCTTGTGTCTCTTCCATAGTTGGCCACTCTTCGTGCGGCCGTAGCAGAAATGGCGGCCCGGTGAACACCTATCTGAAGACTTGATCTCGTTGATCTTCTCCCGGGTCGCGTCGTCGGCAACATTTTCTTGTGTTGGCACCCATCGCCAATCTTCTTTTCTTGACAGCTCGGTGATTTCATTCAGTCAATGCGACACGAATGGTATATATTTCTTCCTGTCGTTCCATACCCAATGGAGCACTGTTCGTGAGTCTGTCCAGTACGTCGTTCGTTCCGGCTTCCAGGTGTGTTCTTTCTTGATGGTGTCGGCTATCCTAGCTCCTATTAGTGCAGCTTGCAGCTCCAGGCGGGGTATGGTCTGGATCTTCAGTGGTGTTACCTTCGCCTTCGCCATAACGAGAATAACTTCTGTCTTCCCATCTTCGTGTGTTATTCTCCAATGGGCAGTACACGCGTACGCTTGCTCGCTGGCATCGCTGAAGACGTGGAGTTCGATCTTCGCATCTGGTGACATCTTATAGGAGTAGCAACGTGGTATCTTGATAGCCGCGATCTCGTTCAATTGTCTTATCCATTGCCGGAACTTTTCTGCCTCTTCGTCTGGCAGTTCTTCATCCTATTCGATTTCTTTTCTGCCACAGCTTCTGGAGGATGATATTCCCTATGATGGTGTACTGGCTGATCAGCCCGAGAGGGTCGTAGATAGACATAATTGCACTTAAAGCTTCACGTTTCATCGGAGATCTTTGTATCTTCCTGACGTCTTCTGATACCCTCTTGATGTCGGTGTTGAAGCCTAGCGAGTCTGTCTGGGGGTTCCATCGTAGCCCCAGCGTCTTTTCTGACCGCTCCATCTTTATACTGATGTCGACGTGAGCGTGCTTAGATCTCTTCTCTTCAAGCAGGCTATTGATGACGGCTTCACTATTTGAATTCCACCCTCGTAGGTTGAAGCTGGCTTGTTCGTGGATGAAGATGACGTCTTTGATAACTCTTGCTTCATCTTCGCAGTCAGAACTATCCAAATAGTCATCCATATAATGTTTATTCTGTATGGCGCGGACAGCATCAGGATATTCTACTTCATATTCTTCAGCGTTCTTATTCCTTACGCTGTGTGCCTGGTACGGCGAACTTGATGCCCCAAATATCATGGAAACCATCTTTATCTTCTGCGGCGGGTCACGACGATTATCCCGCCATACGAACATCTGGGCCGGCTGGTCTTCCTTTCTTATCTTGATTCGTAAAAACATTTCTTCAATGTTCGCGGTGACTGCGATTTTTCTTTCCCGGAATCCAAACAATATCTGCGTCAGCGGCGCCAGCAGGTCTGGACCTACCAGCAGGCAGTCGTTCAGGCTGACTCCATGTGCTCTCGCTACTGCGTCGAACACCACGCGGATCCGGTCAGGCTTGTTCACCTTAGTGACGGCGAAGTGTGGCGGGTACCATTTGACCTGGCTATCTTCCTCGCTGCCGTCGCATTTCACAGCATAATTCTTCTCCAGAAGATTCTTCACCTGGACCGTGTATTTTTCTCGAAAATTAGGAGCTTTTTTCATTTTCTTCTCAATTGTATGCAATCTTCGTAATGCATATTCATAGTTATCTGGCAACACTACATTATGGTTCTTCCAAGGTTGCCCGATTTCAAATCTTCCATTTACACGTTTCGCCGTTTCCGCGAAAATCTTCATAGTTCGCTGATCTTGTTTACTTACACGATGTTTCTTCGCCACGCCTAGTGACTCGATGTCGAAATAGGATTCTACTAATTTTTCTATCTTCGTGGCCGTTGCTTGGGTATAGACGTGTAGAATGGCTTCCCTGTCTTGCACGATGGTCGCCCGCAGCATCGTCCCATGCAGCACCCAGCCCAACTTGGTCAGCGACGCGGCAGGCTCGTTCCTCTTGCCCACCCGCAGTCGCCGGGAAAAGGTGAGGTGCCAGTTCTCGGCGCCTACCAATAGTCGTGGCTTGACTTCTCCTCACTGGATTCTGCCTCCGATGTCCTTCAGATGCGGGTACTGTTCTATACCCTCAAGCACTTCTTACTGATGCAGCGTGATCCCCTTCATAGTCTTCGCCTTGACGGTGAACGTGTCCCTTTCGAATATGCCCTTGATCTTCAGTTTGACATCGCCGCTGTCGACCTGCCGGTGTTCATTAATTCCTTTTATGTTCAGCCGCTGACTTGACTTCACTTCTGCGATCTTCGCGGCCAGCTCTTCGTCGATGAGCGTCACTGTAGAACCTTCGTCGAGGAGAGCGTACGTCGTGATCTCCCCCCGTGGACCGCTGATCTTCACTCTGCAGGTGTTCAGCAGCACAGTGCACGGCGACATGGCGAAGACGTTCATCACAGCCGCCGCCCCATCTTCACTATTCGTATCTTCAGTCTCTTAGTTCTCCAGCTAACTATAGGAACTTAGTCGGTTTTGCACACGAGTGGCATGCGCGCAGAAGATCCCTGGAGGTAAATTAACGGTCTTATAGCAAAGGGAATTTCGGCGAACGAGAGCCGTCACTGTGTAGTCTGCCCCTTCAGGGGATAGTGTCGTCGGGGCAAAGGCTAAGATGCAAATAACTTGTAGGGAGAGAAGAAGTGCACGACGAAGAGAGCCTGAGAGCAGACGTCGTGCATTCTCCTAAAGATTCGGCCCGTAAAACCAAGAATGGTTAGGAGGGCCATGGGAGGTGGTGGGTTTGTTCGTATCTTCATTGGCGGCTGTCTCCACCTTCGGCTGGTCCATCTTCACCCTTTCTTTATGCAGCAGTGAGTGATGAGTGAATGGTTTTCTAGCTCCGCCTTGACTCTCGGCTAGATGATTAAGGCAGCGTTTTAATACGGGGCATCTGGTGTTCTGCCATGTTTTCCTCACTCTAGCTACTCTAGCGGCGTTGCGATCCGTCACAACGCGTTTCTTTGTTTTTCCAATACTTGAGACAGTAACGTTTCCACGTATCCTGCGCGTAATGTTATTATAATAACTAAATAAATATTTTTAATTTTCAGAATTTGTGTACTATCATTTAGAATTTATCATACTCAGCAGGAGGGGGGGTCTTAGTTTTTGTGTAAATTTTCTTATAAATATTTCTAGGGGGGGTCACAAAAAGTGTGGCACAGCGTGACAATGGGGGGGAGGGGACCAAAAAAAGCTGATTTTAGTGTGACGTATTTTATGAACGGCCCCTAAGGATAGCGGTCACAGGGTCCAGTCCCTCTCTCGGCGCCCCCAGCACATCTCGGAAAATCTGGATTGCCCTTTCTAAGACAACCAGTTTTCCTTCGTCCGGGGACGCCGATGGGACCGCCTTTGTCTGGGCCTATTCGTTGATAGGGTCTCTGGGCACTCCCGCGCGCTTCTTTCCCTCAGACTGCATGTTATGCTGCATGGAGGATCCTCCTTAAGACGAGGGCAATCGCTTGGCCTGTGCTCTTCCCCACAGCGGACGCATCGTTGAGGGCGGTGGCAGTTGTGGGAGGTCGAAAGGCGGTGGCAGTTGTAGTGTCGAAATTGTTGGCACCGATGGCATTGTGCCGGCCCCTTCTTGCCCCTCCAGGCTTCCATTTTCACACCGCGCATGTACAGCATCTCGTCAATGCTGTATATCCCCGGCAAGGTATCGGCTTTCCTTTTGAGTATGGCCATAAAAATACAGCCCGGCCGTCCTGATCGTGCTCTGATGGGGCGCATATACTCGGCTTCATGGCCGTGTGCCGCCAGCTCTTGGGTGATCTCTGCGGGATCGGTATCCGCTGGTAGCCCGCAAATAGCCACTTTTATACTCCTCTCGGATGGTAGGGAGTAGCAGAACCATGATAGTGGTTCTGCTTTCTCTAGCACAGTTAGGTACCGCTGTACCAACCGGTATTTTCATTTTCCTCCTTGGACGTGAAGCTAACTCCACGCCCAAAGTGCCCCAGTCTGTTTTTGAGCTCCCTGAAGTGGTGGGTCCAGTTAGGCAGATTTTCCACTACCAGGGGAGGGTATCTGCCCTTCGATGGCAGGGGGGCATTGGTACTAGCCGCTGCAGGCGTTGTTATTGGTGGAGTGGTAGCACGTGCCGGGACTGCTACCATCGAGGCAAAAGAGGGTGATGGTGTTGGCTTCGGTGACGGAGTAGCGGGAATGCATTGCCTCTTTGCTTCCTCCTCCTCGTCTGAACCCAGTGCATCTCTCTTCTCCGGATGGGAGTGTTGCATGGGGGTAGTAATATGGGATCGACTTCTGCACTTTTAATAGCCTCAGCATTCTTGCAGCAGCTTTCAGCGCGGATGAGTCGCGCCACGCGGAAGGATGGGCTGCGCGGGCGCATCGCGGTGCGCGTTTGATTCGCGTCGCGCGGTGGCGTCGCTCTGCGCGGTTAGGTCGCGCGTGGTCCGGTCGCGAGGTGCGCGGCGTTCCACGGTGTGGCGGTGAACGCGGGGGTCCCTCGGGGGCTCTTAATTAAGGCCGCCTTTGATGTAGACGGTCCAAACTGGGCCGCCTCTGAGGTTACCACCTCAAAATGAGCCGCCTTCGAAGAGGCTACTCTAGTTTGTGGCGATTTCCAAGATAGCCGCTCAGTTTGCGCCGCCTTCGGCGAGGGTGGCTTGCTTTCACCCGCCGTAGCAGTGTCGGGCGACTTGCGTGAAGGCTGGGTGGGTCCCTGTTGTGTTGTCGTCTTTTTCTTTAGATAGTATGACGGCGACACGCCGGGTGCAGAGCGCGGTTTGCACGGTTGGACCATTTCCCAGCCGGACATTTCAGAAATGTCGGTCTCGGAGCTGGCCCGCGCTCTCGATGCAGCTGGCTGGCCGGCAAGCTGGCTGTCTCTTTTTGGCTCTGCAGGGAGCCGCTGGTTGATTTCTGGCTACCCTCCATCTTTTTCATATTTGTATTTTTGTGTGAGGGTACACACAAAAATAAAATTCGGGTCGCTCGTGACCGTAATCGGCGGCTGTAGAACAGCCGCCGAGACAATCTCGGGCAGGAAAAGCTCCCCTCGTAGGCTGTTTCCCATCCACTTTCAAAAGAAAGCAGTGGGAAAACGAATGAAGAATTTGCGGTCCAGACGATTACTGCATACAAACTTGTTCACACACAGTTGCGTTCCGAGCCATCCGTAACGGGCCACGGAGATCGTTCGTTTTATATACGAGTTGGGCGATCGCGTCCCGCCCACTCGCTGTGGCATAACGCTTCCTCTAACGCCCTCGTCTTTCTCTCAGCAGTCAGCAGAACTACACATTTTTGTAACTATCGACGTTCTCCGTAAAAACTTTATTCTAACCAACCAACCATTTTTCATCCTAGACCAAATCACAACTATGTGGAAAATAGGCAGAAAACTTCTAGAACTAGAACTAAAACTTCTAGAACTTCTTAAAGGAATCTTAATCGTAAAACATACAAAACGATCTTCTGCAGGCTATGCGTTTCTAATCTCTTTTTAGCCTACTTAACCCCCCTTTCGAGTGGCCGTCGCGCGTTGCGGAGGGATTTCGGGAACCTTATTTATTTATTAAACCTAATTTACATAGTTAATTTCTTATACATAAACATTATTCTATACTAATGTAAATCAACTTGTTTGGCGCCACTTAAAACTTATAACGTCATTTAAACGCTAAACACTGCGGCATATTTAAACATTTTATACACTTTGTACATCATTTACTTTCGCCGTTCGTAACGTGATGTAAGGGTCGTGTCGCAGATTTACGAAAGTACGTTGACTTTTTCAGCAAGGATCTTGAGTTTCTTAGAATTCTAGGGTGCGTTGTGTAATTTACTTGTGCATTTTGTTTACATTTTCTTTAGAAATCCGAATATGGCGCTCATTCCCTCGGCTGCGTGGACTAGAAATAGTGTCTCGACCGGTGTTGGTTGGTAGGCTATCATAATTGGAGTCATTACACGCTCCGAGAGGGGATAGCCGCGGCTGAGTTTTGGCGGATACTTTGCCTCGTCGTGTGTCCAGGTCGGTTTACGTAGAAATTTCATACATCTTATCAGGAAACCTTGAAAGTAAACAATAAAATGTTTTAAGTAATAACAATATATAATAACAATAATTAAATATTATAAAAACACTAGAATTCCTGTTATGAAGGTTTTATCTCTAATGATTTATCATTATAAATATATATGATTCATATTATAAATGCCATATGAATATAGTCTTTCTATAATAATCCAAATATAATGGTGTTTATTTGTTCTAGACAAGGTTATTACACATTTGTTGTTTTCCCTAAATATAATTCATAGTACGCATATAAAATTTTCAAATTAATTGTCTTTTATTTTTAATACTACATACCTATAACTGGGTACTCCGGCGAATGGGCTTGCTGAGACTGGCCCGCGGGCCAAAACAACTGTGACGTTAAATGTATCTTTCTATTGGACCCACTCTCATTTCATGTAGTTAAATATAGTTAATTGGAAAATACTTTTATTTAATATATTTTTATATTATTTTTTACCAGCGTCGCAAAAACTTGCAATACCCTTTTGTCATAAGTTTAACATGTTTCCCCGTGTTGGTTCCGGGCTCCTTTGAAGAATAGACCAACTGCCGTTCTGCCAGGCACGTCGTAAAAGGCGACCGAGTGGCTATGCGAGTCACTACCATCGTGACTACTAGGTGGTAGAGTTCTGCATTATCTCGCGCGGGTCTGGTACCACCGCCTTACCTATTCCTGCCGCAATAGCATCAGTGTTTGTCACTATCGTGTTCCGATTTGGAGGTTAAGTTAGCCGGTAAACTTATACATGTGGCGTTAAAATCGCCACAAGATAGCAACGCACCATTAATATCTTTGGTGTCTATAGGCGATGGTTGACTCTTTCCATCAGGAGTCCCATCTGCTTGTGTGCTATCTTATGACATAAAAAAACATGTGCATCATAGCTCCCAAGTTTTTATTTAGAATTTTGACTTCGTTCTTATTAACGTAGATCTGGCCAAATCATGTTACAGGAAAGTCTGCGAGCGCCCCAACTCGGCGATAACTTACAATAATTTATTGTGTTTGGGCTCATTGAATAAATTTTGTTGCACATGATGCACATAAAGCAGAAAGGTACATTTGATGAAGAAGTAATGTGTTCGTATTTTTGAATTTTTGAGGATAATTCTATTAATTTAAAACAACCAGCCATGGTAACAAAGGTCTCCAATTGATCTATTAGACAAAGGTATGACACCATGTCTTATAGATTAATTGGAGATTCTATTGTAATTTCGCATACAAAAGCATATTGTTACAAATAAATGCATACATATATAGGTATATGGAAGGCAGAGACATGTTAGCAATAATTTTTTATTTAGCACCCAAACACAAAATACAAAAATATAATATTTTTATGTTATAAGTCGTTTGGCCTGTGGGACAAAACCTTAGTGGGTGCAAGTACCGGATTACCCAAATAGGTGTTGATGTAGCTCAAAAACAGAAAATTTTAAGCATTAATGATGTATAGTGGTGTTATTCACAAGACTAAAATATCAACCACTTAAGAGGCTGACAAGACCTAATTTGTTGAAATTGATGTGTTTAAACAGTTTTTTCAGAGAAAAAATATATGTTAATATTCATCACAAAAAATATATGTTAATATTCATCATATGTCAAAAACCGTGGACGGTCTTGATGCATATTTGAACGAAATTGGGTCGATAGAAAATAATTGCGAAAATCGGTCTTAAAATCATCATTAACGGTTCTATATCTTTATTTTTTTTTGATACATGGGTCTGCAATTAAAAACATGAAGTCATCATATTTATACCTAAACCTCTAGCGAATCATTTTTGACAAATAATCTACAATCTTTTTTTTATTTCAATATTTATTCATTATAAGACCGGGCTGCCCAGATAGTTACACTGTGATAGTTGGGTCTCGTTTACTCCGATAGAAATAGGCAGAGTGCGCGTTTTTGGTGTTGACAACGCCTTAAACCACAGAGTGAATAAAAACTGTAATTTCCAGTCTTTCAAAAACTAGCAAATTTATATTTGGTATGTAATGTTTCAAATTTTTTACATTGAATTTATATATAACAGTAGTTTTGGCTAACCCAAGTTCTGGCTACATTGTGTGGAATTTCACCAAGTGACAAAAGAGACAACTATTTTATTTAATCAAATCGAAAACTATCGATTGTAATATGTAGGCACTTAAATATAATTTATTTTGTATTATTTATATTCTACAACAAATGTTTTTATGTTTTTAAGAAAAGATTGTCAGATAAACTATCAGTTTATTGCTATTTCAATTCAAAGCTGTACTACAAATACTTTATAATTAAATAGAAATTATTTATAATTTAAAAACTTGAATTTATACTTCATAAAAGTTTAATAAAATCAATTGATTGTTTCAATTTTATTAAGTTTTATCTTATTGACGACTTAAAAAAAACTCGAAAGCAATAACAGTAATTAATGTGGTTATAGCACTTTTATCAAATCTACATTGAGAATTTGAATTACTTTTTTATTATTTATTATATCCTACAATAGATATGATAATTGTATATTGTAAGATCACTGTACTGATTTATCTAAAGCATTATAATAATGTCTAGGTTAATACTGCACTTGTTTTAATTATCTGGCCGTACCTTATGTGTTGTGCACATTCGTTGTTAAGACTTATGCGAGTATAGATCTTGTAACTATGGAGAAAATTTTTCTATTTTTATTCATACAAAGCTGTGTTTCATTTGACCTGCCGCGTAACTCTTGCAAGCCAGACCTGTCTATAGATAAAGATCACTATAATATAAGTGATGTGTACCACGTTGGTGATGCCTTGCCGACTGATGCCCATTATGATGAACATGGCAATTTGTTTTTTGTCGAATCTGGACGTAACTCGCAGGGGTTTTACTTTGACATCAAAGTGATTGAGGCGAACAGCACTAACCCACGGAAAATTTCTGGTATGTATATTAATCACAATTGTATGAAAAACTCGATTTACACCGATTAACATGTATCATCAAATTAACCATTGACGAAATGATGGTGATCCCCATTTCCGTGTTGATCTTGCTCTTTTGAAAAATAAACCAGGTGTTTCATTGTCAGCAAAAGACAATTCGCCAAATCCGTCATAAGTTTTCCCTGTGTTGGTCACGGGCGTCTTTGAAGAACAGGCCAACTGCCATTCTGACAGGCAGGTCGTAAAAGGCGACCGCTGGTTATACGAGTCACTACCATCGTGGCTACTAGGTGGTAGAGTTCTGCATTGTTTCGCCCGGGTCTGGTACCACCGCTTTATCTATTCCTGCCGTAATAGCGTCAGTGCTTGTCACTGTCGTATTCCGGTTTTGAGGGTAAGGTAGCCAGTAAATTTATGCATGTTGTTTAGATCTTGCCACAAGATACAAAAGATTGAAATTTTTGAATTGGACCTTTTGAATCTTAATCGTAATGTCTTCTATGTCTAGTCTTATGTGACAGCCAAAGGCACATATGATAGCAATCTGATTTGTTCAAATATGTTTATAATTTGGACGTAAACAGATTATTATCCCTATTTGACCGCCCCGCGTTGTTCGAGTGGTTAGCGACCCTGACTACGCAATCGACGGGGATCGGGTTCGATCCCCGACGGGGACAAGCATTTGTGTGATGAGCATAAATGCCTGTATTTCCGGGTTTGGGTGTATATTAAATATATTCCTGTATTTATGTATATATTTCTATATTTTAGTATCGTTAACTAACACCCATAACACAAGCAAATAATTTGCTTACTTTGGGGTTATATCAATAAGTGTAATTTGTCCCGTGAATATTTATTTATTTATTTATATTTTTATTTTTTATTTCCATTCCTAAAGGTAGAAGCTGTAATAGAGCTAGAAAGGTACATGGTGATGTGGTCTTACACCTACAAAAAAAAATATAACTCCGAAGAGGTTTGGAGAAAACCAATTTTGAAAATATATAGTAAGGTTGGCAATGAATTGGCCTTTGATTTAATATGAAAAATAATAATAAATATTTAATTTAATTTAAAAATTAAATATTTTGTACACACAGAGAGAGACACACACACATTTCCGATGAGAGATAAAATATGGTAACCAAACCTCACGCTGCCTGGTCAGCGAGTGGCACATGATGCTGGAAATTGCGCCTTAACCACTACCCCTCAATATCTATATATATACTAGCTTACCCGGTAAACGTTGTTCTGCCTTTTTAACTGCTCTTGTTTTCTATATTTTCTCACGTTTTAAACCTTCCCTGGATTTCAACAATTCAAAACCAAAATTAGCCAAATCGTATCAGCCGCTCTCGAGTTTTAGCGAGACTAACGAACAGCAATTGATTTTTATATAAATAGAATATATATATATATATATATATATATATATATATATATATATATATATATATATATATATATATATATATTACAGTACAGTTAGGGTTACGGTGACAGTTAGGGTATAAGGTTTAATTCTTATGTTTGGCTACCTTAGGTGAAGCGCCTGATGGTAGTCAACAGGGCTGCGTAACGTGCTAATACGAACACGAGTTTACCGGGTTGGGTTTCTCTGAATTCACCTTTGAACGCCGCCAATTCGTTAAAATCAATGACGCTACCGAGATCTATCGCCATTTTTAGGTCTGATTCCATGTTAGTAAACATTAAATCAGGCGAGTCATTTACCATGGATATTGTTTTGTTTGGCTTAGGGCGGGCGAGTGTAGCGCCTGCGGCAGATGAAACTTTTGCCGGTGGTGTAGGCGCGACTGGCCTCGCGGGAGCGGTTCGCGTAGGTGTCGCATCCCGCGTACCCGTCGAGGTTCGCGTAGCCGCTACGATGCTAGGTGGCTTGCACCAGGCATTTGTAGTGGTTGGGGTGGTGCGTGGTGCCTCATAGCGCGGCGCCGCCGGTTTCTTAATTTTCAGAACCGATCTTTTATTATTATGGGACTGCGCCTTTTGTCACAAAAGCAAGTTGTCACCATTAGTTAAGCTAGCAGTGTTAGAAAGACGCCGGCGGCTTTTATTGTTCTGCGGGGCTTTAGCACATCCCCTATAATTGGCTGGGTGACCCGGTTCGCAGCAGTTGACGCATCTAAGCGGTGTTTCTGGTACGATCTCTTCTAGCTGTCCTCGCTTAGGGTGCGGACAGTCGGCAGTGGTGTGGTCTTATAACCACTTAACGCACCTGGGTTTGGCAAAGCAATTCCTTGCCTAGTGACCATAAAGTTGGAAATTATGGCACTGAGAAGGGGCTCCGCAGTGTCTTGATTCTTCGATTGTGATATACGATACCGTTTTTATGTTGAAAGACTTGAATAAAGTAATTTTGACTTCTTTTGTACAATGTGCGGACTTACGAGCCAGCATATTACACCGAACGGCCAACGCCCTTCGCTCCCTCACGATGTTTATGTCGTCAGATAAGTTTTCGGTGACCCAGTGACCTAGATATTTAAATTCACTCACCAGATTAAGCGGGCACACCACTTACACACAAAGAGTGATCACAGGCGCATAATATTTTTTTTTCGCGCCATAAATATAAGTTCACTCTTCTTGGCGTTATATCTTAGCCCATGAGCCCCCGCATACTCTTCACAAATATTTAGAAGACATCTCAAAGCTCTGACTGACGGAGTCAACAGCACCATGTCGTCGGCATAACTTATGTTATTTATGCAAGTTCCATCTATTGAGCATCAGACACCGGTGCCGCTGAATCTCTCAATCAGGCCGTTAATGTACAAATTAAAGAGGCGCGGTGAACTTAACCCCCCACTGTCTCACCCTAAACTACAGCCTGTAAAGGACCGAAAACGTACTTGCCCAACGAACGGTATTTTCTTGATTACTGTACCAAAATTTAAATAACCATATTAATTCCTAACATAGAAGATATAACACATAGATACAAGATCAAACGCCCTAGATAGATCTAAATAACATGCATACACGGGTGTGTTCCTGGCTGTGTAGTAATGAACAGTCTGCTTGAGATAAAAGATACCTAGCACTTTCAGTAGATAGGTCCGGTTTAAAGCCAAACTGTGCATCGTGCAAGTTCTCTAGCTGTTTATCAAGCAGGCTGTCCAAAACTTTAGCAATTAACGTGGCTAGTGAGATAGGCCAGTAATTAGACAGCTCTGATGGGTCACCTATGTTGTTTCTTAATATAGGTAAAACCACTACGCATGAAATCCTCGGGCAAGTAGCTATGCGAAAGAATAGTAGGTATGAATGGACTCTTAATTTTTCTCCAACCGAGCCCATGTTTTGTCTAGGTAAATGATTAAACAGCAATCGTTTTTTAGCGTTTTTTTCTTAGATCCTATTTTATCGAAAAATATATTCGGTACAAAAGTTGTACCCCACCATACTCTCTACAAAATAAGTTCTATAAAATAATCACATAAGATTGTTAGTTGAGCAGTAAATTGTAATATACACTGGAATTTCGACTTCATTTGTTTCTCTAATTCAACATATTATCAACTAATCGATTTTAAAAGTACCTTGTACGAAACACTACTCCCGAGATAGCCGTGATTCCTAACCTCCGAAAAAACAGGTTTTACGTTAACCTTTTTTAAGAAAATAAATAAGAAGGTTACTGATATTGCCCCGATTTTCGAAAATGGAATATTCGCCTAATCTCCAAGTTTTGAGGTTCTAGGAACCTTTTCCGACTATTTTCACGATGACTTCAGTATGTATGTTTGTGTATGTGAGTAATGCCGGCAGATTGCATTAAAATCGGTTTAACAAAAACCAAAATCGAGTCAAGTTTCCAAAAGTTAAAGGTTTTTAAATATTAAAATTACATTCTTTAAAACAAACTTAATACTATTATATATAATATAATTTTTCTAATAATTTTAGGCTAATAATCTGATTAATTTAAAAATCTTATTAGCTTTTTTAATAAGATCAAAATCGGTCAATTTATTTGGGATTTATCAGTGACGAAAATTTCAGAAAAAAATGGTTTTTTGACAATATTTCGAAATTTTTCAACCTATCGTTTATGTAGCTAAAACATTTTAGACCTCAAATATTGCGTTGAATGCCATTCGAAATTTACCATCGTTTAATCGATCGACCAAAATTGATCATCGTTTCCAATATATGCATCAATAAACTGACATTTTTATCAAACCTGATGTTTGAACAGAAAAAAATCTGTGCTTATAGTTTTTACTACTTTAAAATACCTTAATTTAGCGGGAAGTTTCAGGAAAGGCCTGCAGGGTCAACCGATTTACACTTCTTTTTTTTCAATAATTTTCCTGGCTACAAAAACAGGCATTCGCTCGAGGCCACATTAGAAGCATATTCGTGGGGCTCATACTAACTACAAAAAGCTGGCTATGCCCTAATATCTTAGCCTCGTGCTCATTCTGACTGCACTTTACAATCCTTAGCTCGTGACAGATATTCCCAGTCATAGAATAATAACGCATAGAAACCGAGTCGACCCGCGCAATATTAAGCCATTTCAAAAAAGCCTGAAAAGGCTTCTTACGCTCGCCGGCCGCTCAGACATATGATACGTGCCACACGAAGTACAGCTCTCGCAATTTAAAAATATATGAGTTACTTTGTGGTGAAAGGCTGTCACCGTGCTTCACAAAACCGTATTTAAGACCTGAAGATCACATTTTACAGATAAAAACTACTTGGCATCGGATATTTTTGTATAAAATCCATACAAATAAATCGTAAATATCTACATAGAATGATATTCAAAATGTTGTCAGCCAAAGAGGAAAATATTCTACCATGTATTTGTTTTTGCCTATATTCATTACTAGCTGTGCCCGCGACTTCGTTCGCGTGGAAAAAATTCTAAAATAAAAACCCGCATAATTCCCGTTCCCGTGGGATTTCCGGGATAAGAACTATCCTATGTCCTTTCTTGGGTCTCAAACTATATTTGTACCAAATTTTATCCAAATCGGTTCAGTGGTTTGGCCGTGAAAGCATAACAGACAGACAGACAGAGTTACTTTCGCATTTATAATATTAGTATGGATAATTAATAACGCGTGTATTCCTATTTTATGTGCGATATTACATAGCCTGGACTTTGCTTTAGTTTATAATATTTTTTAAGTGTTGGGACTTACCAGTATACTGGCACAAATATTACAAAGCAGTTTGTCAGACCAATATTACAAGGCCTTTATTCGTGTATAGTAAGGATATTAAGAAGACTAAAAAATTGTTCCAACTAGCATTATAGATGCCGCAGTGATCATTAATCATCAAAAATAATGTCACTGCCATAAAGACTTTTTTTTAATTTTTCTTATGAAATAATATACCATCGTACGGCATTATTTCGTGATTTGCTTAGTGTCAAGTAGTTTTGTTGGCGATATTTTCGAATTTTATCGACGAAAATATATAGGGTAATGTTCTAAAGTCGGTCTGCGCTGAATGTGGGCCTCTTAATATATTTATGCTGATAATAATAATAATAAATATCACTGGACAAGTTAATCTGACTGAGCAAATTGATCTGAATCGAAAGTAAGCAAATTATATGCTTGTAGTATGGATGTCAGTCAACGATACTAATACATAGAAATATAAATAATATATTTAATAAACACCCAAACCCAGAAATACAAACATCTGTGCTTATTACACAAATGCCTGTCCCTGCCGGGAATCGAACCTGGACTCCATTGATTGCGTAGTCAGGGTCGCTAATCACTCGACCAACGGGGCGGTTTATGCTGATAATTAAGTTTCAATTCTACATAGCTTGAAATTTGTGTTGCGAATGGCGACTTTGCTCACATGACTGAGTATTAATACACGACTTAATTATTTTGTGTCATATATATATAGCACGACTTTGACTTTGACTTAGAAGCCAAAGAGTCGCCACAAAGAGCTGTATTGTTTCCGATTCAGCTTTTTTTTATATCATAAGATAGCAAACAAGCAGATGGGTCTCCTGATGGTAAGAGTCAACCATCGCCTATAGATACCAAAGATGTTAATGGTGCGTTGCTATCTTGTGGCGATGTCTAATGCCACATGCATAAGTTTACCAGCTACCTTATGGGAATACCATGCAGGAATAGGTAAGGCGGTGGTACCAAACCCGGGCGAGACAATGCAGAACTCTACCACCTAGTAAAAAAATTACAGGAGATTACGCATGGGGATTATGTTTTTCTATATTCTAAGATCTGAACCAAAACAGTTGCCCACGATAGGTGGTGCTCAAGTCATGCACAGAGCCAATAGTAGCTTGACTCAATATAGTACGTTTAGCTTAAAATATTTAAATTTTTTAAGTTGATTTAAATAAATACTTTGATTAATAAGTATCTTATTATTTTTTACCTTAAAACGTTCATCTATACTCTATAACGTAAGTATTGTTTCTGCTTGCCCACCCATTTGCTAATTTTCAAGCTAGTTTGAGGTTAAGAATCATGGCAAGATTTGTATGAAAGTTATAAACAAAAAGGGTTCCATGGTGATAGCTTTGAACAAACATACATACACATACACGCACACAGACATACACGTAATGACACACAAGTATTTGCCAAGCAATGTATGTCAAACATTTGTATGATATAGGTTTATATATTAGTAGATACATTTCAGTAAGATTTTTTTTTAATTACTTCAATCACTGTTTTTATAACTTAAATAATGTAAACTCGTATTGCCGATATTTTTTGTTTACGCTCGGTGCCGGTTGGTTACCGCTGTTTGATTACTGAAATATACAAAAAAAAAAAATATCTTGAGAACCTCTAAAACATTTTCCTGTACTTAATTCTACTCATTTTATCTCACCGGAATAAAAATTGTAAGTTCTATATTTTCTATATGAATAATAATACTATTAGAAAGACAGACAATCTTTATTTCAGTAAGGTAAACATATTTTAAATCACGAATTAAAGCACAAAAACTAAAAAAATATGAGGTTAAACAGCTTTGAAATCATCTTGAGAACATCTAGAATATTTCCCGGCATTTAACATATTTTACCTAACCGAATAAAAAGTGTAAGTTTCAAGTTTATACTAAATGATTAATAAGTTATAATATGAAAGATTATTTGTATACCGGTCAGGTAGATATATTTTAAATACCGTCTTGGTAAAATATTTATTTACTTGCAAGACTATTCGAGTCTTAGGAGTCTTTGTGTGCGTGACGACGCAAGTGATTACACGAAGCTTACACGGACACTGACACGGTTTTGGCCTAAAATATGAACGTAACGTTGAATGCAATTATCACTCTGAGCGTTATTACTCTAAGTTCCCAGTACTCTAAGTCTTAAATATTGACATTGGACGCTTGCTGTGTTGAGTGACCGTATTGCTTAGTAAATACATCCATATTTAAGCAAATCCTTTCACTCTCGAGCAATAGATAAGCAAGGTTGTCATATGTGTTCAAATCAACTAAATGTTGTGATAAACTCTAAGAATGATTAAAATGATTTTGGCTGACGTAACCACTATCTAGATACCCCCCTCCCCCCACTTGTCGTCAAAAGTAAGCAAAGCCAAGACCCGCCGCCCCCCTTTAGTTCTTATGTAATACTTGAACGGCCCCTTTAGCAAGGGTTTACTCCTCATAAAATACACATGGATAATTAAACTTTCACTCTCCCACTCAATCCATTTTCATATTATTACGCCTTTTTAGGTTGAACTTAAGGTTTAGGTTCAACTGTTTAGAACTTCAAGACATCAACATTTATTTATTACTAGTTGTGCCCGCGACTTCGTTCGCGTGGAAAAATTTCTAAAATAAAAACCCGCATAGTTCTCGCTCCCTTGGGATTTCCAGGATAAAAACTATCCTATGTCCTTTCTTGGGTCTCAAACTATATTTGTACCAAATTTTATCCAAATCGGTTCAGCGGTTTAGCCGTGAAAGCGTAACAGACAGACAGAGTTACTTTCGCATTTATAATATTAGTATGGAAGTATGGACTAGCTGCAGCCCGCTGCTTTACAAAAGTTTTTGGCGAATCTCGCGCGAACAGTTTTTTCCGGAATAAAAAGTAGCCTACGTGCTATTCCAGGTGATTAATCTACCTGTGTGCCAAATTTCATTCAAATCCGTTCCGAAATTTTTGCGTGATTGAGTAATATCCATCCATCCATCCAAACTTTTGCATTTATAATATTATAGATAATAGATAGATTAAAATCACATTAAATAATAAACTGCATTTCTTTTACAGGCTTACCAGAAGGACAAAGCTACTCTATAGCAATTGACAAAAAGAAAACAAAGGTATATTTTGGTACAAGCCATGGGATATATTTATATAATTATCAGTCTACCGAGGCCACTTTAGTATCACCACCTGACTTGAAACTTAACATGATTTTTGTAGACAATGATGGCAACAAGTATATAACTGAAAGTCCTGATGGTGTAGAAGAGTTGTACCTTTTAGCTGGAGATAAGAAAATACGTTTTAAAAGTCTAGAGGCACTAAACGAAATGGCCGTTGACGACAAAAATAACTTTTACTATATTAAAGAAGACAAGTTATTTGTATTAAAGTCAAATACTTCAAGATCTATTTTTATTGGCAATGTTTTATATGAGGGTTATGCACAAATATCCTTTAATAAAAATATTGTTTTTGTTGCTAGTGAGACATTAGCATATATCCACGAAAATGATGTAGGGCCTTTAAAGTTAGTAAAAAATATTCCTGGTAAAGTTACAGCCATCGCATTTGACAATAATGGTAATTTAATCCTGGGAATTCATGGAAAAATTCTGAAATATGTTTATAACAATTGTTATAATAGAAACTAAGTTTGCTTGTAATGTGTAGTTAATAAATACTGCTATTTTTAAAATACTTTTTATTAATATAAAATAAATAACCTAATGTATTCTAGTCAAAAACATCACTTATTAATTACACACAAATATCAGTGTTAAATAGACCTAGTCTATTTCTTGTTTGTAATCGAAACTAAAATTAAATTCACTTTTAGAGGCAAAAGTGAATAGAAATAATTTCGAACAAAGAAGTTATCCTCGGAACAAGATAACTAAAACTTATTCATAACAATAGTAATATCACACAAATTTGGGTGTACAAGGCTTTTTTACACCCAGCAAGGCATAACTCAAACCATATGCATGATTTAAAACATCACAACAATTTTAAGGAAATATCCTATTTTCTAAGACAACACTTACAAAATGCATTTAAGACATATAAATAATGCATAACCAGCTAATATGAGAGCTAGGAGTTGAACCGATATGGTGTCAGTAGTTATGCATAGGTTTAATAAAATTTGAGTTAACAGGTTTGAGAGTGTACATTGCGGTCAGATTAACTTGACGCATGCCGTTGATGACGTCATTTGGTGCAAAACGTAACAATAATTTTCAAAAACAAAAATAAGAGAAAACTAACCAAATTATCTACACATGTATCGGTAACAAAAATGCTGACCATGGCCATACTGCCACTTATATTATTAACCGGGCAAGCTAAGGGAAGCACTGCCTTATATTCTAGAGATGTGTAAAGTTAATGTGACCGCATTATAACAAACTATAGAAAATTTTTCAACTTCTTTTGTGACATTGTTCAGAACGTAACATCACCTTAAAAAATGGGTTATTTTTGATTACAATATTCTTTGTATTACAGTATTACTATTCAATTGATTCAATAAACCTAATGTGGCAATATACTCTGGGATATAATGGGGAATGTTAATGGCTGTGCTTGCGAATTAGGCAATGCCATAGGCTGACTAGTACTTGAAATAGTAATCTGTTGAGTTGAAGTTTGATGAACTAACTGTTGGGCAGATGGCACAAGCTGTTGCTGAGCAGACTGTTGAGCTGCTAATTGCTGTGCCGATTGCTGAGCTAAAATCTGTTGGGCAGATTGTTGAGCTGCTGCTGCAAGTTGTTGAGCAGATTGTTGTGCTGCTGCAAGGTGCTGGGCAGACTGCTGCGCTTGATGTTGGACCGACTGTTGAGCTGCTAAGTGTTGAGCTGATTGTTGTGCAGCTAAATGTTGCACAGACTGCTGAGCAGCATACTGTGGTGCTTGATGTTGAGGTGCCAGTTGTGACTGCAAGGCAGAAGTTTGAACTAGCTGCTGAACTGCAGTCTGAGGTCCATTACTCATTAATTGTTGAGCTTGAGGTGCTAAGGTGAGTTGTGCGGGCGTAACTGCGACTACGGTTTGCCCACCTCCCATAAGAGTGCCAGAGTCACTAACTTGCATAAGTTGCTGTGCACCAGCACTTGTCACTATCAAAGCCCCAGAATTTCCAACAAGTTGTTGAGTTGTACTAACAGTAAGTATTTGTTGAGCTGGGGTCAATAGCTGTGCTCTAGATGCAGCTGGTGCCAATGCCAAGTTAGGTGTACCAGCAGCAGGAACTAAAGCTGGTAAAGCTCCAGCCAAACTAACAACTGGAGTAACACTAACTGTAGCTAATGACACTGGGGCTGAAGTGCCATGTCTTGAAGTAATCACACAAGACTGTTCACTTCTATAAGAGGCAGTCTGTTCAAGTAAAAATTCATTCATCGATGTCAATTGACTATTTTTTGCTGTTAAATCAGCCACTTTTGATAACAAAACACTAATATTTTCATGTAGTAACTTAACTTTATGATCTAGTTGTTCACAATTGAAACACACATTAGATGATGCGATTTGTGTATCTAGCCCGGGTTCCTCAAAGGCAAATCTTCTAAATTTAGGGTCTGGTGGAGAATCATCATCTCTAATATTTGGTGGCGGCCTGGTGAACATTGGTGGAGGAATATTACACATTGTGCGTACTTCATTACTTGGTATGTCACGAGTGTGTAGAAACTTGCAATCTTTGTTAGAACAAGCTCCACGAATGAATGCTTGACATATTGTATTACCATTTCTTGGATCTCTGGGAAATAAACCTGTGGCATAAAAGTGTTCTTCCTCTTCTAAAGTGCAATGTATAAACTTGCAATTACTTCTAAAACAACCTTTGTTTTGGAAGTCATGGCAAAAACGAAATAATTCTTTGAGAAATGCTTTAGGCGGAGTTTCATGTATATAACGGCAGTTGTCTCGAATACAACAACCTCTGATGAAGTCTCGGCAGAAGTTGTTAGCTGAAGGAACCAAGCCGTCTAAGTCATCCATGGCGTGCAATTTCATCGTGTTATCCGTTTGTATCATGCCGTTACTACTCATGATGTTTACGACTGTCACACTAGTTTTGCAGCTAACAAATCATTATGCATCTGGTGATTATCATATAAATCTGAGCGGAACTTCTGGTGATACTGATATCTCCGTAAATCCATTTCATGTTATTGTAAAGCAATACTGATTTATACAGAAATAAAATCTTTTACACAACAATTCTCTACATCATATTTATTTACTGCTATACATTTTCATCTGTACCAACAAACTTCTAACAATTTAAAACACATTTATCTTTGTAATTTGCTATATTCCATTGTTTAACATTATATTTCAAATCGTAACTTTTTTTATTACTACTAACTTGATAGGTACACAGAGGTACTCTACTCACAGATTGATTATTTACGTGAAAATGTAAAATGAGGTACTCAGTCACTCACAGTCACTCAGATCCACGCCAGGTCATGTCATATAGAAAAAAAATAAACCGTATAGAATGACACTGCAAAGTTTCACACAGACGTTTGATATGGCGTAACGACTTTGACAACTGCCATATGCGTGACGATTGACGGAACGGATAGGTAATTGTCTGTCGAAATGTCGAAATTGAATAAACAAAATGGCCGTTGTGTTTAATATGTTTGTGTTGAATGGTGATTATTTTTCATTTTCAAGTTGTTTTTGGAGTGTTTCGGTATTTGTGTGGTGTGGTGTATTTTCGCTTCTTGCTATCAGTTAAAAATATTGTGAATTCTCAAAGTTCTCAAGTTTTGTGTACCCACAAGCAACAGTTTACGACAGGACATTAATTTTCATAAAAATCCCTGTAACTCCTAAGAGAATAATATTGATATGTGCCCTGTAAGGAACTAGGAAGTTGGTCAGTGTGTAGGAAAGGGGACGCAGGACTTAGAAAAATTTCGATGGAAAATTTCAACCCTATATAACCCCCCTTTTTTATTGCACCATTGGATGGAGGAGGTAAGGGACATCAACTTTTGTCGAGGTCACTTTGCTCTTAGGTCAATAGCCGCGAAGCTGGGGGGTAAAAACCGAAATCCATTACAAAGGCGTCTGGGACTTAGGCAAATTTCAACGAAAAATTTCGACCCTATATAAGGCCTGTTTTTTCTTCCACCATAGGATGGAGGGGGTGAGGTACATCAACTTTTGTAGAGGTCACTTTGCTCTTAGGTCAATAGCCGCGGAGCTAGGGAGTAAAATCAAAAACTACGGTCTTGAGTAGGAAAGGGGACGCAGGACTTAGAAAAATTTCGATGGAAAATTTCAACCCTATATAACCCCCATTTTTTATTGCACCATTGGATGGAGGAGGTAAGGGACATCAACTTTTGTCGAGGTCACTTTGCTCTTAGGTCAATAGCCGCGGAGCTGGGGGGTAAAATCAAAAACTACGGTCTTGAGTTGGAAAGGGGACGCAGGACTTAGAAAAATTTCGATGGAAAATTTCAACCCTTTATAACACCCCTTTTTTGTTGCACCATTGGATGGAGGGGGTGAGGGACATTAACTTTTGTCGAGGTCACTTTGCTCTTAGGTCAATAGCCGCGAAGCTGGGGGGTAAAAACCGAAATCCATTACAAAGGCGTCTGGGACTTAGGCAAATTTCAACGAAAAATTTCGACCCTATATAAGGCCTGTTTTTTCTTCCACCATAGGATGGAGGGGGTGAGGTACATCAACTTTTGTAGAGGTCACTTTGCTCTTAGGTCAATAGCCGCGGAGCTAGGGATATAGAAAATTCTTAATTCTTAAAGCTACAAAACTGGTGCAAAAATAATGTATTTTTTTGTACTTTAGTGAGTCTAAAACCATGATTATCAAATATGTTTCAATTTAATTAAATCTGTATTAAATCTATACAAATAATATCATAAAGAGAAGACATTTCTATTTTTGAAATGAATTATTTGAAATTGTTTGAAATGAATTAACTCATAAACTACTAGACAGACCTTGAAAACTTTTTTAATACATATTAGAAAGCTACACTACAAGAGTGACAAAAGGTACTTTTTCACCCAACTGAGTTAAAAGAAGTAATGATTTTGAGTCCCAAAAACGAAGTCGTGAGGAACAGCTACTTATAAAATGTAATTAAAATGATCTAAAACAGCAAATCATATTTTTCAGATATTGAGATTACAACATGCATTGGTCTATGGACTATGGTACACCTATTCAAGGAAGTTCTTCATTCATACGCTAGGCATATTCAGTGAAGACTGAACAATATCACAAATGCATCAGACTGTAGTAAGTACAATTTTATTGTTATTTGTATGTTAAACTACTTATAATAAATAATAATATGGGTGGACAAATTACACGAATTTATCAACCCTAAAGTAAAGAAAGTATTTGTTTGTAATAATATGATTGTTCGTCAACAATACTAATTCGTAGAAATACATATTATTTAAATACCTACTGGAATAAGTATAATAAAATAAAATAAATAATTTTAAAAATAATAAATAAATAATAATTAAATTTATGAAAAAATGGAAATTGTACTTAATCATGAAGGTTGATGTTGTTTTTATATAGATTTAATTATTTATTTTATACCTATTCAATGCCATGAGGCCAAACATGTAAACAATTAAAATTTATAATAATAATAATAATATAATAATAATATTCACGGGACAAATTACACTTACTGATCTAACCCCAAAGTAAGCAAATTATTTGCTTGTGTAATGGGTGTTAGTCAACGATACTAATACATAGAAATACATATATAAATACTGGAATATATTTAATAAACACCCAAACCCGGAAATACAAACATTTATGCTCATCACGCAAATGCTTGTCTCCGTCGGAGATCGAACTCGAGCCCCGACGATTGCGTAGTCAGGGCCGCTAACCACTCGACCAACGGTTAGGGGGTTAGGAGAGCTTAGTATACAAAATTTTATTTATCGGTGTAATTTTTTGGGCAAAAATGCATTGTACGAATTAGGATTAAGTAATATAAAGTTTTTTTTTTGTATACCTATTGTATATATTTTCTTAATTAATAATCTGTACACGTTCTCACTGTTTTGGGTTTGCTGAAAGAAATCTCTTACAGAGATAAGCTCGCCTTTTGTAGAGTTTTCAAGAAATAAAATGTAATATTGCCTCTATGTGAACAATAAAGTAATAAAGGTCCCTTTGTCGAATAGGCCAACTGCCGTTCTACTAGGCAGGTCGTAAAAGGCGACCGATTGGCTATAGAGTCACTACCATCGTGGCTACTAGGTGGTAGAGTTCTGCATTGTCTCGCCCGGGTCTGGTACCACCGCCTTACCTATTCCTGCCGCAATAGCGTCAGCGTTTGTCGCTGTCGTGTTCCGGTTTGGAGGGTAGGGTAGCCGGTGGACTTATGCATGTGGCATTAGACCTCGCCACAAGATAGCAACGCACCATTAACATCTTTGGTGTCTATAGGCGATGGTTGACTCTTTCCATTAGGAGACCCATCTGCTTGTTTGCTATCTTATAAAAAAAAAAATATTTAATGCAATAAATGATTGTGAAAAATAAACACATAAAATCAGAAAAAAATCTATGTTTATCAACCAAATGCTTGACCCGTTGGGAATTGAAACTGAGCCCCATTTATTGCTTAGTAAATGTCACTAACTAATCGACTGATATTATTAAATATACCGCCCCGTTGGTCGAATGGTTAGCGGCCCTGACTGCGCAATCGGCGGGGCTCGGGTTCGGGGACAAGCATTTGCGTGATGAGCAAAAATGTTTGTATTTCCAAGTTTGGGTGTTTATTAAATATATTCCAGTATTTATATATGTATTTCTATGTATTGGTATCGTTGACTAACACCCATTACACAAGCAAAATAATTTGCTTACTTTGGGGTTAGATCAGTAAGTGTTATTTGTCCCGTGAATATTATTATATTATATTACATATACAAATAGGTAGTGTGTCATTACTTAGTTTATTACACATATATCTGTAGCTAAGATTAAAAAAATGAGTTTATTAGTTTAACCTGTATATATGTAATATTGATGAAATTGGATAATATTTAAGTAGGTATGATGATGTATTCAGATTTCCAAGCATGTGTGCTAAATTTTGTATGTACATATATATATGTTTGTCCATGAATTTCTCGGAAACTAAAAGGCATATCAAGATGATCCTTTTTGATTTAAATTAAGTATATTCCTACTAAGGGAATAGTCATAGTTTCATCCAATTTGGTTCAGTCGTTTTTGATATATGGTGTACCTGATATATTGAAGTCGGTTTAATTTTTTAAATAACTTTTTTAGATGTTTTCTCCTTGTTGTTATGGGAAAATAGCAAAAGGATGATATTTTTTAAATTTAATTAGATAGCAAACAAGCAGATGACTCTCCCGATGGAAAGAGAAACCATCGCCTGTAGACACCAAAGATGTTAACAGTGCGTTGCTATCATCGCAATTCACATACATTAGTCTGCTTCATGACAACACATGACAGACAAACAATGACGCTATTGCGACAGGAATAGGTAAGGCGGTGGTACCATGTCCGGATGAGACATTGTGGAACTCTACCTCCTAATAGTCACTATGGTTGTGCCATGTATAGCCAATCAGTCGCCTTTTAAGACTTGCCTGGCAGAACAGCAGTTGGTCTATTCTCCAAAGGAGCCCAAACCCGAATATAATAAAAAAAATATTTTGAATTAAAACTTTACCTTATTTAAAAAAAACATTTGTCACAAAATTAAATTATAACAATTTGTTTTCAGATATTGAAATTATGAAAATAGCAGTTCAAACGATAACAGACAGCGATACGGATATAAACATCTTAGGTAATTATAAATGCAGGACTTCATTAAACATTCGAAATATTAGAATATGTAAATCTACAAGTAATTTTTGGTTCGTCTTGTACAATTTCTTAAAATTAGAGAAAAAAGAGACTTAATCTCAGGTGTGCAAGCTATAATACCGCGATGTCGACGCCTGTATAAGGAATATATAAACTATAGAGCTTGTACTTAGAGAGCTGTAGTCTTTAGTAAAGAAAAATCCTATAATTAGGTAACAAAAAAACAAATCCCTTGAAAAGAAAGATTTTGTGACAAGTTAAACTTTCTACTAAAATCAAAAGGGCAGGAGATTAACTAGAGCCAAATGCAAAGGACCAGATAAAAATCTATATATATCTTAGCATATAAAAAAACACATAGACTATATTTATAGCCTTTTTTTATCGATAGCCTGTACCTATATGAGTTTACGTTTTTTTATAGATAGGGAAGAGCTTGATCATGATCTCGCCTGTGGTAGTCTAAGATGCGGCCTAAGATGGAATTCGCTTCCCTGGAAGGTACCTGTATAGATAGCAGACAAGCAGATGGTTTACCAGATTGAAAAAGATAGCCTAGCATAGCCTATAGACACTAAATGCGTTACTGGTTCGTTACTATCCGTGTGGCGAGATGATAATACCGCATGCATAAATCTACCGGTTACCTTACCATCCAAACCGAAATATGACAATGACAAGCATTGACGCTATTGCAGCAGGGATAGAAAAGGTGGTGAGAATACATACCCGGTCGAGACATTGCGGAACTCTATCATCTAGTAGGCACGATGGTACACATATTATAGTCTATCGTTGGTATTTTACAAACTGCCTAAGCCACTCTTAATACGTAAAGATTAATCAGGCGTATGTGTAAATTTAAATTCGTAAGAGGCGAACCATTGGCTATGAGAGACACTAACATAGTAGTCACTAGGTGGTTGAGTTCTGCATTGTCTTGTCTGGGTCGGCCACCACCGCCTTACTTATTGTGCAGCACAGACACGTTTCGTTGTAAATATCAATGTAAATAGATAGTAAGGCAGGATAGAATTGTATATTTCGTTTAATTCGTAAGTTTTTTGTAATAAATAATATTCGTTTTCGCCTTTTATTCGCCCTAAGACCTACATACAGCTTTGTTGTGTAGAAATAATAAGGCTTTATGTAGTATGATCTTTGCCTGTTAAGGCATATTACGAATAAAGCGAGTTCCACGCAGTCGACGACATTACGAGTCGACTCTTGCGAGATAGTATTTATATGCGGGAACTCGCTATTACGAAAATCCGAAAAGTGCAGAATTCTTTGTTAAAACAAATGTTTTATGAATGTAAATAGTATGTATAATGTAAGTATAAGCCTTAGGCATATGTTTAGACACTTTTCGGTAATATAAAGATAGTTAACAGGATAGTACGACCTGAAAAGGCGTACAACTCTGTAGTTGTAAGAGTTTCCGAGGTCCTGTAAAAGCGTACAATGTATATAACACTCTTGTTTGTTATTGTATAAGTGTATTTGTGTTTAGATCCTTGTATGTATATAAGAAATAACACATTGTAATTAGATTTCGGTAGGTCTTAGGGCATTACGTACTTTGTTTTGTATATATCTGTAAAAAGGTAGTACCGTTGCACTCGCTAGAGGGCCACACTAGTTGATTAGAGGTAGGAAAAGCTACCTAAGGTAAAATTATTAAGATTAGATTGTAAAAAGTAGGATTTTTAACAAATCCAGACATTGTGGCGCCACACCCGGCGCCGATTGTCTTTGTAGATTTCCGCCGACCGTCTGGCCGCGCACTATAAATATCGGAGAGCGCGGCCATACATTTAGTTCCGTTCCGGTTCCGTTCCAGTAAAGTTACAATTTCGTTACGACTCAACAAGTTTCCCAGACAAGTTCCTGGGCTTTAGTATATATCCATAAGGTACCGGCTTTAGAGTAGGGCAGTGCTAGGGCAAGTACTGGCTCTCCACAGAATAGGTTAAATATTTGCAACGGTGCTAGCTTTATTGCTATTTCGTTACAATAAAGCACCTTTGCAAGGAAGTTGTGGTCTCAATTATTTCTCCGACACATCCGGCTCAACAGAAAAGCACTACGGCTGGTGGGGCATCGAAGAGAGAAGAACCAGATTTACAGTCCGCTGGCTCCCCCGGCTGTAGTGCACATTTTCTGGTCGCATTCGAGCCGAATTACTGAGCCATGCCGATCGAGACAAGGAGTACGTCGAGTCGCCGAGAAGAAGAGGCCGCTAGTCACGAGGAGGAAACGAGCGGTACCACCACGTCCGCTACGGAGACTAGCATTACAACCGAGAACACCGAGGCGACCGAGACCACAACGAGCACCGTTGCAAATAGCGAAAAGCCGGTACCATCCGCAGTCGAGTCGCCGCGTATAGTTTACCTACGCGCCAAATTAGAGGAAGCGCGCTTACGGGCAGAAGAGGCGCGCTTACGGACGGAACTCGCGCGCGCTGTTTACGAAGAAGGGCAAGCAACTGCCATTACGAGGGTCGAAGATTGGATGGACTCCGCTCGGCCAACCCATACGGATCGCCAGCCGGCACCAGAGCCGCTGGCAATCACCAGTTCGGTGGCACTTATGCCACACCCCATACGAGAGGCGGCACCAAGGCCGCAATACGAAGAGGCGGCGCACGCGCCGCACCAAGAAGATTCGGCGGGCCATGAGTCGCCCGCACTACGAGAGGTGGCCCAGGCGCCACAAGCTACGTCGCCCGCGCAATCGGCGGGCATTTCAGCGCGCGCTGTACGTCCGGCGGAAGATGATGTGTCCGTCGTAGAGAAGGCGAAGATTTCGACGCCTATTGAAAATACGGCACCAAAACAAGAGTCTGGTGCATTGAAGGCCGCAGATATCACCGCGCTCGCGTCCGCCCTGGCAGAAGCATCACGAGGGGCGCCGCGCTACAGTATGGAGTTACCAAGTTTCGATGGCGCTGGTGAAGAATGGTTGCAGTTTAAAGCGGCATATCGAGATACGGAGAAATATTTTAGCAAGGCGGAAAATCGGGCAAGAATTCGAAGATGTTTACGTGGAAACGCCAAAGAAGCCGTCGCCTGCATGTTTTACGGGGAAACCGACCCAAGTGAGATCGTCGACCATTTGGAAATACAGTTTGGTCGGCCCGACGCACTAGTGACCGCAGAACTAGAAAAAATTAAGTCATTGCCGCGAGTGAAAGAAAGTGCGCGGGAAACGTGTGTGTTCGCCAGTAAAGTGAACAATATCGTCGCTACGATTCGAGCTCTCAACAGAGAGAGCTATCTACACGATACGGTGGCAGTGAATAGTTTATTAGCGAAGTTTAATTATACGTTGCAGCACAGTTGGTTCCAGTACGCAAGACGGGAAGATAGAAAACCCGATCTACAAATGATAAGTGAATTTTTAATGAAAGAAGCCGAGATGTGTGCTGCGTTGGTGCCACATGAACCTACAAAAGAAAATCAGCAAGTTTTTAAGAAAACACAGCGAACACACACACAGAAATATGAACCGCAAGTGAAGAGAGACAAATGTGCGATATGTCAAGATGCACATACTAGCTCTATATGTGAACAGTTTACGAAAGCTAGTGTTGACGATAGGTGGGCTATGGCAAAACGTAATAATTTATGTTTCAGGTGTCTACAAAAAAGAAAGCCAAAACACGAGTGCAAGTTTCGGCAGTGCGGCATCGACGGGTGTAAGAGTTCGCACCATCGGCGGCTACACAATAGCCGCAACAATTATACGAAGAAGACACCTGAAGATCAAGCAGAAGACAGCGACGCCGTGGTGACGTCAACGCAGTCAGGCGCGCCACGCGCCTATCTTAAAGTTGTACCGATTGTCCTGACAGGTTCCAGGGGCAGCGTGAATACATACGCACTATTAGATGAAGGGTCCACAGTCACGCTGGTAGAAGAGAAGGTGGCTGCACGAATAGGAGCTCGCGGGCCGGTAGAGCCGTTCCGCATAGAAACAGTTGGCGGCACGCGACTCAACGCAGAGAGGTCGCGCCGCATCGCAGTCACCATCAAGGGCCTTCATCACCATCAGCGACATCGGATAATAGGAAGAACTATAGGTAACCTTAACCTATCGCCACAGTCTGTTAGTAGATCCATCGTCAACAACTGCAGACATCTAGAAGATATAGAAGAAGATGTCATCATGGAGCGCGCCGTGCCAACCGTGCTCATCGGCCAGGACAACTGGCACCTGATCGTGACGAGGGCTGTGAAAAGCGGAAGACGTGGACAACCAGTAGCATCGCTCACGCACCTTGGCTGGGTGCTACATGGTGTGGACTACCGCCACAAGCAGCGAGTCCACCTAGTGCAGAGAGCTGCCTATGCCGAACAGGATGAAGATATAGAAAAGGTAATAAGAAATTATTTCGATTTGGACAGTGTCGGCATCACTCCGCGCCAGCCCATCAACCAGAACGAGCAGCGAGCCCTGCAGATTTTAGAAAATACGTGTAAGCGCTTACCTGACGGGCGCTACGAGGCAGGTCTATTATGGAAAGAAGATAGCCGCGAGTTTCCTGATAGCCGCGGCCTGGCTATTAAAAGATTATACAATACAGAGAGACGTCTGGACAAGGACCCCGCGCTAAAGGAGGCATATGAAAAACAGGTACAACATTTATTAGATAGTGGTTACGCCGAACCTGCCTACGAGTCACCTAGCCAAAGCAGCTGGTACCTGCCTCACTTTGCAGTAGTGAATCCTGCAAAACCTAAGCCGCGAATAGTGTACGACGCAGCTGCGCGAGTCCATGGAGTAAGTCTCAACGACATGTTATTAGCTGGTCCAGACCTTCTGCAGAACCTACCCGGAGTGCTAATGAGATTTCGACAGCTGCCTATCGCCGTGACAGCAGACATAAAAGAAATGTTTCTGCAAATACGTGTACGACAACAAGACCGGGACGCATTACGTTTCCTATGGCGAGGAAGCGATAGAAAAGATTCGCCACGTGAGTATAGGATGACCAGCGTCGTATTTGGAGCTGCGTCATCACCAAGCACCGCTATCTTCGTTAAAAATAAGAACGCAAAAGAGTACGCCAACCTCTATCCCGACGCCGCTACAGCCGTGGTAAGAAACCATTACATGGACGATTACCTGCAGAGCTTCGATAGTGAGGAAGATGCCATCAGAATAGCCTCGCAGGTTAGCCTCATTCATCAACAGGCGCATTTCCAGCTGCGCGGATGGAAAACGAACAACTCGGCCGTAGCTAAAACGCTACTAGTAGCGCCATCTCTGGGCGGCGATTGGGAACTAAGCACAGAAAGCGAGAAGGTTTTGGGATTAAAATGGAAACCTCACAACGATAAGCTAGGTTTCAATGTTAAAGCGGTGTACGATGAAGATAAAACACCTACGAAGAGACACGCGTTACGGGTAGCTATGTCCATTTTCGATCCTTTAGGTTTAATTACACCTGTAACTATTCACGCGAAACATTTACTTCAAGAAACGTGGCGAATCGGACTACCATGGGACGAGCCTTTACCTGCGGACTTAGAGAAGACATGGAGAAGCTGGCTTCAAGATGTGAGAAGAATGGAACATCTGGAAATACCTCGCGCACATTCTAACCTGGCGCGAGCGCGAGATCGGCAGCTGCACATCTTTACGGATGCCAGTGAGTCTGCCCATGCAGCGGCGGTCTACTGGCGCATAGTCAACGAGGACGGCGAAGTCAGCGTCAGCCTAGCAGCAGCCAAAGGAAGAGTCAGCCCGCTCAAGTTTACCTCCATACCAAGGTTAGAAATTCAAGCAGCTTTACTAGGTGCCCGCCTAGCTCAGCACGTCATGGAGGAGTACGAGTATCAGCCAAGCCGCAGGGTGTACTGGACAGACAGCCGCACAGTTCTATCGTGGCTACGTACAGGCTCGCGAGCATTCAAGCCGTTTGTTGCCCATCGAGTAGCAGAGATTGAAGATATTACGAAGGTCGCAGAGTGGCGATGGGTGCCGTCTCGCGACAATGTAGCTGATGATGCTACTCGCCATATCCCGGAAGAATTTGGAGACCAACATAGATGGTTCGTTGGTCCGGCCTTCCTATATTTAGAAGAGGACAAGTGGCCGCAAGATGTCGCTACCAGTAGCGAAATAACAGGCGAAGAAAAACCGTCGGCAGCTGTAAATAGTGTAAATATTGTAAATAACATTAGAAAAATTATATGTATTACAGAAGCACTTCCGGATGTAAAAAGATTTTCGTCGTGGCTTCGACTGGTGCGTGCAACAGCGCGCGTGCTGCAGTTCATTGAGCTCTGCAGACCAAATAAGAAATGTGTCGCCGGTGTGCGTAAGCGCACAGCTCCGAGTGCCTCCAATGATGAAGATTGGGGAAAAAAGTATACGAAAAGCTCGAAGAAAATAGAGAAAATTAAGAAGCCACGAAGTTTGGAAGAAAAACGACATTACGTGCCGCTAGATGGCGCTGAAATCATTAGCGCCGAAAAATTGTTAATAAAGTCATCACAACAAGAAAGCTTTGCTAGCGAAATAGAAGCTATTACGGGCGGGAGCGCGATAGCAAGAGACAGCCGGTTGAAACAGTTATCATTGTTCATCGATGAAGAAGGCATTTTGAAAATAAAGTCACGAATAGCGGCGGCAGAAGAGATAAGTGAAGATTTACGAGAACCGGCCGTACTAGATGGCCGTCACCCATACACCCGCCTCTACATAGAACATGAACACCGGCGTCTTCACCATAGCGGGGTGGAAGCAACTACGAGTGAAATATTACAGAAATTTTGGGTTTTACGGCTTCGCCCCACCGTGCGTAGCATAATAAAGAGCTGCGCGCTTTGCAGAAGAAGAAGCGCTATCCCGCTACAGCCGCCTACAGGCGACCTACCGAAGTCCCGGGTCGCGCACCATCAGCGAGCCTTCACCTACGTGGGCCTGGACTTTCTTGGGCCATACAGCGTGACCATCGGGCGGCGCCACGAGAAGAGATACGTGGCGCTTTTCACCTGCCTTACTTCAAGGGCGGTTCATCTGGAGATAGCCGCCAACCTGACTACGGACTCCGCAGTAATGGCACTGCGGCGCATGATGTCGCGCCGCGGGTGCCCCACCGAGGTTTGGAGCGACAACGGCACCAACCTGCGCGGCGCTGATGCAGAACTGAGGCGCGCCGCACTAGACGCCACTAAGGAAGCAGCAGCCAACTACGCAATCAAATGGAAGTTCATCCCGCCGAGCGCGCCATTCATGGGAGGCGCATGGGAGCGCATGGTGCGCTCTGTCAAGGCTGCACTGTTCGCCGTGCTGCAACAGCGGCATCCACCAGAAGAGGTACTGCACACACTGCTGGTAGAGGTCGAACACACGCTCAACAGCCGACCTCTCACACACGTGTCGGTTTCACCAGAAGACCCGGCACCACTGACGCCCAATCACTTCCTGCTGGGCGGACCATCACGCGTGCCTGTCCCGGGCGCGTTCTCCGAAGGCGATACCATCGGTCGCCGCCACTGGCGGCACTCACAACAGCTGGCCAACCACTTCTGGTCACGCTGGGTACGAGAAGCGCTTCCGCTACTCCAAAAGCGGCGGGAGCCTCACGGAAGAGGAGCAGAGCTGCGCGTCGGCGACATCGTGCTCATCGCTGACGGCGCGCTGCCAAGAAATACGTGGCCAACGGGGATCATCGAGGCAGTACACCCTGGAGCAGACGGCGTGGTACGAGTGGCTGACGTACGTACGGCTGCGGGAGTCATGCGAAGACCGGTTAAGAAGTTAGTCTGGCTGCACCATATTTAGTATAACACTGCGTGTTATAGGCGGGAGAATGTGCAGCACAGACACGTTTCGTTGTAAATATCAATGTAAATAGATAGTAAGGCAGGATAGAATTGTATATTTCGTTTAATTCGTAAGTTTTTTGTAATAAATAATATTCGTTTTCGCCTTTTATTCGCCCTAAGACCTACATACAGCTTTGTTGTGTAGAAATAATAAGGCTTTATGTAGTATGATCTTTGCCTGTTAAGGCATATTACGAATAAAGCGAGTTCCACGCAGTCGACGACATTACGAGTCGACTCTTGCGAGATAGTATTTATATGCGGGAACTCGCTATTACGAAAATCCGAAAAGTGCAGAATTCTTTGTTAAAACAAATGTTTTATGAATGTAAATAGTATGTATAATGTAAGTATAAGCCTTAGGCATATGTTTAGACACTTTTCGGTAATATAAAGATAGTTAACAGGATAGTACGACCTGAAAAGGCGTACAACTCTGTAGTTGTAAGAGTTTCCGAGGTCCTGTAAAAGCGTACAATGTATATAACACTCTTGTTTGTTATTGTATAAGTGTATTTGTGTTTAGATCCTTGTATGTATATAAGAAATAACACATTGTAATTAGATTTCGGTAGGTCTTAGGGCATTACGTACTTTGTTTTGTATATATCTGTAAAAAGGTAGTACCGTTGCACTCGCTAGAGGGCCACACTAGTTGATTAGAGGTAGGAAAAGCTACCTAAGGTAAAATTATTAAGATTAGATTGTAAAAAGTAGGATTTTTAACAAATCCAGACATTGTGGCGCCACACCCGGCGCCGATTGTCTTTGTAGATTTCCGCCGACCGTCTGGCCGCGCACTATAAATATCGGAGAGCGCGGCCATACATTTAGTTCCGTTCCGGTTCCGTTCCAGTAAAGTTACAATTTCGTTACGACTCAACAAGTTTCCCAGACAAGTTCCTGGGCTTTAGTATATATCCATAAGGTACCGGCTTTAGAGTAGGGCAGTGCTAGGGCAAGTACTGGCTCTCCACAGAATAGGTTAAATATTTGCAACGGTGCTAGCTTTATTGCTATTTCGTTACAATAAAGCACCTTTGCAAGGAAGTTGTGGTCTCAATTATTTCTCCGACACATCCGGCTCAACAGAAAAGCACTACGGCTGGTGGGGCATCGAAGAGAGAAGAACCAGATTTACAGTCCGCTGGCTCCCCCGGCTGTAGTGCACACTTATGCCTGCCACAATAGCGTCAGTGCCTGTCACTGTTGTGTTCAGATTATGAGAGTAACTTAGCCAGTAAACTTATACATATGCCACTTAATAATAACAAGTTTGCAAGGATAATAACGCACAATTAACGTCTTTGGTGTCTATAGGCGTTGGTTGTCTCTTTTCATCAGGAGGGTTTTTTGAAATCCTATGATAAAAAAAAGCTTCCTGTGCCGGAACGTGACAGAGATCAGCAATAGGTGAAATAATCTTTTTTTAGTATTTTTTAAACACAACATAATATTCTCCATTGAAAATATACACTCCTACTACACTGTAATGTTTTATTTTTTCATTTCCAGCCTTGTATCCAGATGAAACCGATATGAGAAACACTGGAGAACATGGCACAAGCAGTCTCTTTCTTCGACGAATTATTTGACATAGCTAATGGTGCTAGTAGTAACTTGCAATTAAGAATGACAGCAAAATAGTAGCAACAAGCTGTTTTATTAAAAAAAATATCATAAATTTTGAAATGAATACTACTGTATAAATCTTATTGTGTGTCTTTACATTAAATTTTATTTTGTCAATTTTTGTAAGGCATACACTCACACTCATTCACAGTCACGAATATTTAATAAGTATTTGTTTTATGACTTGCTTACATAAATTTTACAATTTTGAACATTTTTGTCTGTCAATATGTATCTTATCTTTGTGAAAATTGGTATACATTAAGAACACTTCTTCGCGAGCTTTTTATATGATTTCAACTCAAATTGTCCCTCTTAAGTGTGTTGAATTTTATTGTCTCTGTGGTCTAGTGGTGCGGTGTCGTGTTGACACATGAGGTCCCAGATTTGATTCTCGGGTCGGGTAATTCAAAAATGCGATATTTCAGGTTTCTGATGAAAACAACGTTGCCCGGGATTAGAAAGTACCGCTTGGTCCCACAATGTAATAGGCTTGCCACGTATCACATTGCGGGACCCAATCTTCACGTATAAGGAACTATTGTTGTTGACCTAGTTGTACATTTGCCTACCTCGTCAGGGTAATTTGCCTGAAAATACTTTTTTATTAATTCTTTACTAGATAATACTAGAATATATTTAATAAACACCCAAACCCGAAAATACAAACATATATGCTCATCACATAAATGCTTGTCCCCGTCGGGGATCGAACCCGAGCCCCGTCGATTGCGTAGTCAGGGCCGCTAACCACTCGACCAACGGAGCGGTAATTCTATAATAAGTAATTCTTTCGCTATTAATTCTTTGAAACTTTGGAATTCACTTCCGTTTTATATTAGGAGCAGTCATTCATTATTAACCTTTATTACAGGTAAATAAAACCTTTATAAGAATTTTATTTATCTGTTTAATTTTTAGTATAAAAAGGCATTGTAATTTGTAACGTATAGAATTAAATAAATTAAAATAACTTTTTATATTTGTATTCCTACTGTATATTTCTAAACTAATGTCTATACACTTGTCTTCTACATATCTTTCACGCATTCTCACTGTTTTGGATTTGCTGAAGAAATCTCTTACCTCTGATAAACTCGTTTTTTGTAGATTTTTTTTTGAATCAAAATGTTATTTTACCCCTTTGTGTACAATAAAGTATTAAATAAGTAAATAAACGCTTAATTGTGCACATATTGGACTATATCATTTTTATTAATTTTACTTGTCTTATCTTGTCTGTATGTCTCGTTATAAGTTATAATTGGTTTGCTGAATCTTGATGAAAATTAATACATAGTAAAAACACGTGATTGCACAAATAACAGACTATAAGTTTATATATCTGTCTGTATCTGAATATTCGCAGCAATATGTTCCTATTAGTTTAGTGCATTTAGATATTTAGAAGCATTTTAAACTTTGAAACTACTACATATAGATGTAAAATGTAAACTTTTTCAAATAATAAATACAAATTAAAATTGAAGGTTCATAAAAATATTATAAGATTTATATTTAGTTTCCAAATTTAAAGCAGAATCGCAAAAATAATTTGTTTCAGAAATCGTATACTATTTTCAAAGGAATCCGTATAAAAATTTGGTTTTATAAAAAGTTTTTAAATGTCTGACTGAATGTACAATTACCTAAAAACTAGTTTAAAAAAATGTGTAAACGGTTAACCCTGCGGGTCATCCCTGAAACTTCCCGCTAAATTAAGGTATTTTAAGCTCATAAAGTAAAAACTGTAGGCATAGATTTTTTCAGTTCAAACGTCTAAGCCGTATACATAATTATATTATCATGTATATATTGTGTTAAAAATGGCCGTATATTGATTTTTAAAAAGCTGTATATTTTGGAAACGATAATTGATTTTGATCTTTCGAATGACATTCAACTCAATTTTTGAGATTTAAAATATGGCGTTAGCTAAATAACCGATAGGTTGAAAAATTTCGAAGAATGTGAAAAACCATTTCTTTCAAAAATTTTAGTCATTGATAAATCACAAACTAATTGACCGATTTTGATCCAATTAATGGTATTTGCACTTACACTTAGCAAAATAGGATTAAAAAAATCAAAAATCACATTATTATCTATCTCTTTCACTATATATATTTGTAGATATATCGTTTGTATATATTACTATATAAATCAAATTTCATGATAAATGTTCGCTCTGAGACTCTCCGACATTAATTGTAACATTTTGTATTTTCTGTCCGTTTGTTTGTCTCTGTGTGTCCCGTTATAACTCGAGAATACTTGACTGAACATGATAAACATTGAGTTTTGAGTTAGTTTTGGTACTAAGAGCGTAAATGATTGGTCACATAATTTCTTTGAATCATCAATGTATTTATGCTCAGCGAAGCTGCTAGTAGAATATAAAAATACTGGGAAAAACAAAATTTGTAACAAAGTACAGCAAATGTTAAAGCGTAGCTACTTAAAATATTAAAGACAAAAACTATCAAAGAAATTCACAGTTGACAAGCAAGGTGTATAAAAATATTTCATTAAAACATTTAAACTAGCATTATTGTAAGTAATCGCAGGAAGTAAATTTGTTTTGTATCGAATTATATATTAGCATGAAAATTTAAAAATGTGTCGGCTTATGTAAAGATATGTTTTTTTAACATTAATTCTAGTTCACTTGTATTTATTTACTATTCAATTTTCACCTATTATGTTTAATGTATAGTTTTATGTTTATCAGTAATTAATAATTATAAATTAGTATACAAATAAATAGTGTAAACTTGAATGCTATCAACAAATGGCAGAAATTGTATCTTGTTTTTAATATTATACCATTCATAATAACTAATATATTCTATGCTGTGTAACATATAAATAAATTGGGACATCATTGTGGATATTTTGCAAAGGGTATGGGAATCACAAACGAAATTTAAAATAATGAGACCGAGATATTTTAATTCAGATTTATACTTTCATAAACGCATTTAAATCCATTTATTAAAACCAATAAACTGTATCAATTTTCATTTGGAATTATTGTTATTGTAAAAATTATTTAATTGAGAATGACACCAACTACTAAATAGTCAGTTAATTATATACCAAATATATATCGATGACAATTTCTTGAATTCAGAGCAAAAAGATGCGTTAATGTGCATTCCAGGGCATATGCATGGGTAACACGAAAAATGTTACATGAAGTAAATTGTGATCATGGCAGAAAAAAATAGTTACCAAGTTCAAACAAACTCGTATATAAAACAAAAAGAATATTAAAATTATTACAACAAAGTAAGTTGTCTTACCCATCCGAATATGCAGTTCGATGTTTTGGCTTTATTATTAGAATCACAAATGAATATTTTGAGCATTACATTCATGTTATTATTACAAGACGTGAAATTAAACAAATTTAAATATTTTTGGAATATTCATTTGTTTTTGTGACCTACGAATTGTACAAAGATATTGTACTGGAAGAATGTTTGACTTTTATTTTGAATTGGTGCAATGTAATAAATAAAAAAATTATAAAAGACTAATATTGTACGAATCGAAATCATGAGTATGCAAATTTAAAAAATAAGTAATGTAAATTGAGTAATGTTAATGCAAATTTAAAAATTTCGCCAGATCCCATCAATTCCAGTCCATTCACATCAGGTCTCACCAATCCGACTAGACCCCTCCTAAACCCACCCAATCTCACAAGATTCTGCGTAATCGATCTCATTCGATCCCACCACATCCAACTAATGTCAGATCATATATCCACCAATTTCTTTTAATCCAACTTAATCCTCAATCTCACCCTTTATTATTCAGTCTAACCCGACTAAACCCACTTTCCTACTTATTCACCTATCCGATCGTTTTCGATTTCACCACAGCCCCGCCTAATTCTCAATTATCATACCAGATCCCGCCTAATCCCATCCGATCCAATCAAAACCGACACATTTCCTTTTCATTTTAATGCTATTTATGTTTTTCAGTTCCATCCGCAAGTTGGGAATAGGTCATTGTTTAAAAAATAATAAATAAATTTAAGTATTTAAAATTGTTCTTTTATTTACGTGATTATCCATTAATTAAAAATTAATAAAAACTGAAATAAGTAAAAGAGGGAGGTATACGGTCAAACCTTACGCGTCTGGCTGTATGAATATTAATCGTTTGCCTTACCAACATATCAACCGAGAAAAACAAATTAAGAACTAACATTTTCCTTCGAACTTTGCATACGGTTTAAACCAAATGTTCCCCAGATGGCGGTCTGTACGTAGTACTCTAATTGGTCTGTGCTCAGATCATTGAAAAAAAATCCCAAATAAAATCTCTGACCACAGAACAATATAACTCCAGGGAGGACCACAGAGTAATGGTGTGAATTGCAGTGTTGCCAAATCGAATTTTAGAAAAGACGTAGGCTGGACTAGAAATACTAAAAATTGTCTAACGAAAGTGGCTCAGTGAATTTGGCCCCACTTTTTTTGATTTTCAGATTTTTGATATTTTTAATTATTTGTTCGTCGTTCGTTCTTTAACGTTCGATTGTAAAAATTGTTTGTTCGTCTTTTATTTATTTATAATTAATTAAACAAATGATCACCCTTAAGTTGGCCCCCCTTACTAGATATCTTTATTTTTATCACTTAGATTAATTAATCTAAAATTATGTACTTATTAATAAGTACATAATTTATTAATAATGATTCTTTTACAACTAAACATTCGAAATGGAGCATTATTTATAATGTCATTTTTTTACATGACATGCACTACGCATCGCTCAGTCGCCATTAGACTGCTGGCGCATGCGCAATGTAGGCGTGAGGTAATGGTTTGCATATTAGATATAAAATAAATAATAATTGGGAATTTAATTGTTTTTATGATCGAACAATCACCAATAGTCGTCGAACAAACGATAATTAATCAAAATTAATTAATCTAAGTGATAAAAATAAAGATATCTAGTAAGGGGGGCCAACTTAAGGGTGATCATTTGTTTAATTAATTATAAATAAATAAAAGACGAACAAACAATTTTTACAATCGAACGTTAAAGAACGAACGACGAACAAATAATTAAAAATATCAAAAATCTGAAAATCAAAAAAAGTGGGGCCAAATTCACTGAGCCAACGAAAGTCGTAGTCCGTAGATCTACGAACTTATTTTTCATAACTCCATTTATTTAAAGTTTGAATATTATCAGTTAAACTTGTTCATATTTGTAAATAAAACTTTTTACTTTATTAAACTGCTATAATGAAGCAAAAAGAGTAATCTATACATATAATAAAATGGTAGGAAAGTCAAAACTTTACATTGAATATTTTTTAAAAGAATACTTGGGACGTGATCTACAATCGATATCGAAGCCAAAAATATAATTTTTAGAATTTTTGTCTGTTTGTCTGTATATATGTCCGGGGTAAACTCAAAATGTACTGCATGGATTTACTTCAAATTTTGCATGAATATTACTAATAGGTCGGGTCAACAAATAGGCTACATATTATCACACTATCACCTACGGGGGAGGAGTTGTGCGGAGTAAACGAAAACCGCGCGGACGAAGTCGCTGGCAACAGCTAGTATAAACTATATTACTGTTGCGAGCTTAGAGTTCGATTGTAATCGATCGTAATAAAATACCACTAATATTAAAACCGTGTATTTACAACACAAATGTACCATACACCACAATGCGATACGTAAATACACTGACAATCACTAATCACACGAACTAACCGACTAAACCGAATCTCTCAAATAACACAATTTCCGTATTCCGTAAAAAAATTATGATCAAAACGAACCATCTCTGAGTGAAACGGATAGTGAGGGGCCGTTCATAAAATACGTCACACTAAAATCAGCTTTTTTTGACCCCCTCCCCCCATTGTCATGCTGTGTCACACTTTTTGTGACCCCCCCTAGAAATATTTCGTCACAAAAACTAAGCCCCCCCCTGCTGAGTATGATAAATTCTAATTTATAGTACACAAATTCTGAAAATTAAAAATATTTATTTAGTTATTATAATAACATTACGCGCAGGATACGTGGAAACATTACTGTCTCAAGTATTGGAAAAACAAAGAAACGGCGAACGTCACGTTGCCGTATACCCCCCGTCCCCCCTTGTCACATCTTGTCACACTCAGCCAGACCCCCCCCCCTCCCCTTGTATGCGAACGTATTTTATGAACGGCCCCTGATTAATAATAATTTTATTACAAATATATAATTTAATTACATTATGGTGAATTTTACTTTTCTTTACTGTAAAAGAGCTGTATTTAACTTTGTGATTTACTTTATTTTTATACCAAACTACTGTATTTTTATATCAAAAACTTTACAAATCTGACCTGGCAACACTGCTCACAAGACACAAACAGAAATGGCGACTTCTGTGTTGTAATCATAGAGAATGGGAATTTTATATTTAATGTTGTAATCACAGAACAATATAACTAACGGAATGTAATGGGTTAAGGTACTGAAAAAAAAATTTGGAAAATATATTATTGTCGTGTATATGAAACAATAAACCCATGTAATTTATAAAAAATGAGGTAAGTTTAATTTACGCGAAGGAGTTTACTTACAGACAGGTAAAAAACTTATTAATATACTATGTTTACAGGCAAAGATAAAAACTAATAATGTTTAAACAACAACTATCTCCGCGGATTGTCCATCCCTATCAAACAACAGTAGTTCCACGGAGTGAACAGCAGTTTGTATCAGCTACCCAACAAAGGACAAAGTATCCGTGGGCGGAGGATATCAATCCGCCTGTATATCAAGTAGCTGGTACAGACAGTTCCACGTCTGAGAATGCGTATCATGTGAGTATATTAATTACAACCACTTGATTATAAAACATGTCTAATAAATAAAATTCGTCCATCCAAGTAGACCCATGTTTGGTTGCTACATTTACACGTTTGACATTCTTCTCTGAGACAATTTGATCTGAAATAGCAAAATACGTTCATGTGATTTCATTTTCGTTTGTGAATTTGACTGCCTTAACCATTGATATACTAGTAGTAAAAAATACTATTCACATATCAATGCAATGGCTTTATGTCTATAATCCCTCTATAAAAGGCTATTAATTAAATCAACGAAATATGTATTAAAAATCAAATAATGATTATTCTACTAATTTTTAGGTTCCACAATATTACAATGACACAGTTATGGGACGAACTTCACCATTTTACCAAACACCATACAGTACAGGAACATGGCAAAGCTATAGAACAGGTACAAAATTGCCAAGTAAACCCATACCGTCCAGTACATATACATTTCCACCATGTGCTTCAGCATTTACATTGCCCATATGTGAGGTAGACAATAGTCATAGTGTAAGCAGATCTCCTATACCCCCAGTGCCATCTATTAGTCCTGAAGTGCCAATAATTGGAGCATGTGGTGGCCATTGCCCAGGATTTGAATATGTGTGCTACTATATTTTACAGGTAAGCTTTAAATTTGCTAAATAAAACTTTATTTAAATGTGATGCCCATATTTTTAGAAAAGTGATGGTACTTACATTGTCAAAATAAACAATTTGTTTACTTGTGATTGAAGACATTATGCTTAAATAGCTTATTTGATTGTAGACATGATTTGACTTTATATATCAAATGTAGAGACAAATTACTTTTACTGTCAATAAGTATTTTGCTTACCATGTCCCTGTAAATTAATTAAAAATAATTGTATGGTCTACATTTAGTGTTTACATCAGACTATTAGTATTATCGTTTTGTACATAAACGAAGCATCAGTAGTTTAGTATTAGTAAAGTATTGTATTGAAGGTTTTATATTTGGAATGTGTAAAAATGACGAGTTTCAAGCAGTAAAAAATGCATTTATGTTACATATCTTCATGCCAAATCCTTTACTGGGTAGGCAAAGAAAACTAAGTGCCATATGTCATGGTCCAGATAGACTTGACTTGCTTCCTGCACAGTGATAACTCTCTTCGTGCAAACACACTGGGTTCGAAGACTCTTATTGAGAGAAGACCTTGGGACAGCACCCAATCAATTTGATTTATGGAACACAATATATATTTATTAATATCAACAAACAAGTTCTTTGATCAATATCAATAAATATATATTGTGCATTGTGTATTTATTTTAAGTGGTGTTGGGCTTAGGTGTGTGTAGGATTCCTACATTTGCCTGTAGGTGCTCAATGCTAATAAACACATGATCATAACTTATTTTTTTAATAAATTATCTTTTGTATTGATTTAACTTGCAGGTAATATTTGTAGTTGGAATTTTAACTGGAATATCTTTATGTATTGCTGGTGTTGTGCTGAGGAGAACAAATCGTAATGGTGATCTCGGTGTATTAGTGTATATAGGTAAATATCTCATTATTTTTAGTAGCTGTAAAACAAAATTTAAGAGCTATGTTAACAAATAATAAGATAAATACATTTAGTTTGTGAGCCAACTAAGAATAGGACTTTCAGGAGGCCATATCATTTCTCATTTTGCAAAAACTTCAATAGTGATGAGTAAGGTGTGCAAAAAAAATGTAACAAAGAAATCAGTGTTGCCAGATGGGGCTATTTAGCGCCAATGGGGCTATCTCCCTTACCGAGCGGCGATATTATTTTATCCGCTGGTTACTGGTAGCCGATTTGGCTATATTATTTTTTACTACTCTACTACCGTACTCCTCCGAAACGGCTTGACCGATTTTTATGTTATATAGTATGTTAAAAAATGTTTAAGTCAGTTCTATCAAAGATTAATATATAAAAAATGTTTAACATTTAAAAAATACTTATACTGTTATTTTATAATACTTATTAAGATAATTTTTTATCAGAAGGTTTTAAGCATGCTACTAAAAGTGTGTTTTATAGTCCGTCCTGCGCGCGTTATCTTAACTCGTGTAACGTGTAATCGAACACCTTACACTCGTTTTTCTTGTTAATCTGTTTAAAATCAATATGTGATGTATTGGACATGTTGTTTTTGGATTTTTCTATGAAGGCTGGTTTGATTCGCTCACACAAACTGGCATCCATGAATAGTGCCATGTTAGCACTCTGTGAAGGATGTGCTAACGGAACATCGACTTGGAGGATTTTCTTGCATTTTTTCAAATTTTCTTTTGCCTCTTTAGTCCACTTTATAGGCGAGTTATCGTTTTTCTTTAACAAGTGTAAATATTTTTTTAATTGTTCTTGATAAGAGGCGTGCGGTATACAGGATCGATAAAAATTAATCATGCCTAAGAAACGCCTTAATTGTTTTATTGTAGATGGTTTTGGGAAATTAATAATAGCTTCTGTATTTTCTTTAGTGGGAGAGATGCCCTGGCTCGTTACATAATAGCCAAGGAAATCCAACTCTTTTTTAACAAATTCGCATTTGTCCAAATTTATCATTAGCCCCTGTTTTTCGTAATCTCAAAGATCATTTCTAAATGCTTGTAGTGTTCTTCTAAAGTTTCTGAGGCTAAAAGACAGTCATCGACGAAAACATAAAAGAAATCTAAGTCCCTGAAGATGGTGTCCATAAATCTCAGGAATATTTGACTTGCGTTACGAAGTCCGAAGGGCATTCTTGGAAATTAAAATAAACGGGGTGATTATAGCTGTTTTCTCGGTGTCTGCGGTTGGAATACAGTGAAAGGCCTTTTTAATATGAATTTTTAAAAATACGCATTTATTTTCTAGATTATAAGTGATGTCGAAAAGCGGCGACAACGGATATTTGTCCAGTACAGTTATCTTGTTGAGCATTCTGTAGTCTCCGCAAGGTCTCCATTCCCCGTTCTTCTTACTGACCATGTGTAGAGGGCTGGCCCAACTGCTCGAAAATGGGCAATATATATTCAAATCCATCATATTCTGAAATTCCTTTTTTGCAATTTTTAGTTTATCCGGTGGTAGGAGACGTGCTCTGGCCGTTACCGGCGGTCCCGTAGTTATGACGTGATGTTGAATATTATCTTATATAAGCGGCGGCTGCTCTCTCAGGGATGATGGTCGAGTAATATCAATATATTTCTCTAATAAGGCCTTGCCCTGTGCTATATGTGCCTCGTGTTGATCTATTTGTGACTTTGTCAGTCAATCTTCTTACATGGAAATCCACCAGTAACTTATTTTTTTCCGAAAAATGGCTCCAATTATAGACATTTTTACGTCCGCGATTACGAACGTCCATGTAAAAGGGCGCCGTAAGCCAAGATCCGAAGTTATAGTTTTTCCCCATATGTGTCAATCTTTGTCCCGTTGGCTGCATACAATTTGTAACCCGTTGGTGCACAGCGTTGATAGCTCCTCTTACTCAAAACTGATATATTTGCCCCCGTGTCGATTAGGAACCTTACACCACTTTTGCAGTCAATCACAGTAAGGCAGGAATTGGGGTGCATAGCGCAGATTACCGCCTTTGGCCGCGCTAATTGTCGTTTCCCGATCTCTTCCAGGAACAGGAAATTTGTTGTGATAATAACATAAGTTATTATTAGAATAACCTTGTTGATAGGGCATTTTATATGAACTCGACCTCCTTTGTCTAGGCCAGTAGTTAGCATGACATCTGCTCTGTCGTGTTTTCGTTTGATTAAGTGCATAAATTTATATTTGCATTTTTGCTAATTGCGCAGATATCTCGGTCATTGCGCTATATTCTGTGTTTTTTGAAATGATTGCTATTTCGGTCAGCCTGTTATTTTCGTAAATCTTATCGGCAATTTTACCTAGGTTCTCCAGAGGCAGGGTAGAATCCGTGACCGCCAATACCGAGGTTACTGAAAGAGTAGAAAGTTGCCGGATCCAAAGTAGACGAATGATGTCGTCGCTGATTTTTTCCTACCTGTGTCTCTTCATTTCTCTCAAGAGCTGCGAAGGTTTAGGTCTCTTAGGTCAAGTCCGGCGAACAGTTTCTGAAACTGCTGTTGCTACGATTCCTCGTAACATACTATGAGACGTTCCTTGATTGTACCGTATTTGTTAGTTTCTGATGGGTTTGTAACAATATCCCTTACTTGTAATATTTCTTCCTTGCCTAGCTTGGCCACGATGAGGTTGTAGTTCATCACGTCGCTGTTCTTCTGAGGGAGGATGATGAACTCTGCTTGAGCGAACCATAAACGTAGGTAATCTCTCTACAAATCTGGTATTCTTGTCGTTATGGATACAGCTTCGATTTCCGTGGATGTTGCCGAACTTGCTGTTGCTGCTGAAGGGCTTCTGCATAAAGTTAGCGCTGGGTTGTTCATATTTCCTTTTGCGTGTTCACTAGTCGGTGGTCACCATTATTACGTAAGTTAAATGACAGTCACACATCAATTAGAATATTTGTTTATTAAACTGTATTTTAGTATTAATTTCCTTTACATTATATACGAGTACTACATTATATTGTGGCTCATACATAGACTATGGAAACCTTAGAACATGTTTTTGTTTTTAAATTTTCACATAGTATGTGTGTTTTTATATCAATAGTTCATTGCATTTAACACCAATCTACATGTATTCTTTCTGAAATATAAACAGGCCAGTCTTCTGTTATATTCTGTTGCTCTGCTCAGTTTGTTGAACCCAATAAATTCCCAGAGAAATCGTTTTAGAACTCTGCCACTCAATAACTCATAGAAGTATATTACCACTGGGCTAAGCAACAGATGCTCTATCCCATATTTAAAGAGGCCTTCATTTACAAGGGAAAACAATTAATATTGAGACTACATCAGAGAAAAGCAGAATTTTCGGTATACTTATTAGTTATTAGTTGTACATAACAGAAAGGAATTATAGCTAAAGATGTTTATCACTCCACTATATATACTCCGACTCCGAAGAAAATATATATTGATGTTAATAATAAATATTTTAACAGGTTGTTTATCGTCATGTGTGTGTGGAGTACTGTTAGGTGTACAGTGCTGTGTCCGACGAGAGATTAAACAGCGGAAACTACGCGCCAACTTGAATATCCCCATGCATTCTATTCAGGTGATTACCTAATAGTTTTGTTACCCATCTATAGTATACTGTCCATTGTCGGCGCTGGTAAAACTTAAAATTTAATCTAGCCCTGATGTTCAAGTTACTGATTTTGCCTCGATTTTAGAAAATCAAGTTTTCACCAGATCTCCACGTTTTAAAACCCTAGGAACTTTTTCAGACTATTTTTACGATGATGTCAGTATGTATATTTGTATAGATATTTATTGTGTATGTGTGTGTGGCATATGCGTATGAAAATTTTGTAACTTTTGAATGGCTTGTCCATAGAGTAAATGGAGGCGCCTTCTGGTGATGTTTCTAAGGTGCCCCATAGACCTACAATAATATTGCGCTATACTTTTATTGTGCAATAATTTTGAATACTCTTTTTGATTCCAAACGTTCAATAAATTCACTCAGTAAAATTGACAAACCACTCCGATCAATATTTTCATGCGAACAACATGTCTGACGACGAAGTTTTGGCGCCAATCATGCTGGTGATTTTGTTAAATAAATCTCTATACAATTCCATACACACAAGTAAAAACTCCCGTTCTTTATCTTTTATAGCATTCCTGCCCACCATTTGCTTAAATTTACGACACGACCAAACATTAAACGCCGTGACTCACCGAACACGACCGCTCCAAACTCTGAAGTGAAAAATATTGTGCAATATTAAGCCCACACAGTGCATGAAAAAAATATTGCACAAATCGCCGTGTTGGTCCCGGCCTCCTTTGTAGAATAGGCCAACTGCCGTTCTGCCAGGCAGGTCGTAAAAGGCGACCGATTGGCTATCGAGTCACTACTATCGTGGCCACTAGGTGGTAGAGTTCTGCATTGTCTCGCCCGATGACTGGCTGGATGGACTGGATGAATGGCGTAGATTCTACAATTTTTCTACCTTGTGTTTCTTTTGTTCCATTCAAATACCATGTTTTCACAGTAGTTTCTCGCAAAACCCACAGTTCCCACCCACGAAATCCGTGCGTGTGTGTGTATGTATATACATCATTTTATATCAACAAAATATAGTAATTTTTTTTATATTATAAGATAGCAAACAAGCAGATGGGTCTCCTGATGGAAAGAGTCAACCATCGCCTATAGACACCAAAGGTGTTAATAGTGCGTTGCTATCTTGTGGCGAGGTCTTATGTCACATGCATAAGTTTACCGGTTACCTTACCCTCCAAACTGGAACATGACAGTCACAAGCACTGACGCTATTGCGACAGGAATTGGTAAGGCGGTGGAACCAGACCCGGGCGAGATAATGCAGAACTCTACCACCTAGTAGCCATGACGCTAGTGACTCGTATAGCCAATCGGTCGCCTTTTACGACCTGTCTAGCAGAACGGTTGGCCTATTCTTCAAAAGAGCCCGGGACCAACACGGGAAAAGTAATGTCATATAGTTAGCGGGTTTTGTGAAACAGTACAAGTGCATTTACATATGTAATTACAAATGGAGTTTCACCAAGTGCCGACGGCAAAAAGTATAAAATATACGTATTATAATGTAAGTTGCTAACAGTTGACCGACCGATTTATACATATAACTTGCTAAATTTGGAGTTAGATCAATTGTTGTAATTTGTCCAGTAATGTTGTAATTTAAAAAATATATTTTATTATAGATAATGTGGCAAAGGAACTTTAAAAATCTCAGTTCAGAGCGCCAAAATGTGGTATTTAAAAAAAATATATGCTACTGGCTTGGGGCTGACGGACTTCGTTCGCGCGGAATTCGTTTACTCCGCACTGCTCCTCCCCTGTAGGTGATAGCGTGATAATATGTAGCCTAATGTTGACCCGACCTTATAGTAATATTCATGCAAAATTTGAAGTAAATCCATGCAGTACTTTTTGAGTTTATCCCGGACATACATACAGACAAACAGACAAAAATTCTAAAAACTATATTCTTGGCTTTGATATCGATTGTAGATCACGCTCAAGTATTCTTTTAAAAAAATATTCAATGTACAGTTTTGACTTTCCTACGATTTTTATATGTATAGATTTTAATAAGGATTACTAATGATAGTGATGTTTTTACTAAATGGTATATCTAGAGATTTACATAACTAATTATATAAGTGGACCATACATATCTTGAACTAAAGCGACAAGTTGTAATATGTAAAATTAAAAATTATATAAGGTTATACTTACAAAAAAAGTCTGATGCGCCGTGGGATGGACCAGCGCGGAACATGTTGTTTAGGCAAGATATTTTAGTTAAAGGGCGCCACTCGCCTAATCGCATCAGCACATAGCCAACTGGCAAGGATTGGAGCTATTAATCTCGAAGGGAGGGCTCTCTCTCATATCAAATTTTAGTTACATATAAGTATAGATTTAAGGAAAATAAGTGTCTAGTCAGATAGTTTGCGTATATTCCCCTTAAACCGCTTAGTAACTTATATCAGCAGTGATAAGAATCTAACCTTTCTACTAGTACAATAACAACAGGGCTATGCCTGTTACTAAATCGTAAAAAATACTTGAAAATATGAAATTATTTACACAAATTAACGCCCATTTGGAAAAAAAAATAAAACACATAAAAAAGTTACAAACACCCTAGCCAAGGTATATATACATACTTGCGGGTTGAGGTCATTGACTTGCGGAACCCTACCACCTCATGCACTGTTAACTTGTAAGCACCAGATACATTATTCGGAGACGATTTGGTTTTTGCTTCCTGTATATCCCATCCAAACTCCAAGTCCAATTTTGGGTTATTCCAATATACACATAACTTCTAAACATACGAAGTTTAAGTATTTAAATAAAATATTAGAATGCGATGATGCTGTGTTTCACTGGTCTTGAATAATAACAGCAGGTAAAAATTCTTGTTGATAATAGACTTGGGGTTCTAATATTGCTTTTATAAGTTAATTGCATTGAATTCATTACGAATTACGATATTACGGCGCCATTTTGCCTAGACTCGAAATACGTCTCACTACGTTTTATCTTACGCGATCCCATTATCTGAAGTTTACAAAGGGGCATCGTGACTCCGTAATGGTTATTCACTCCATATTATTTGCGATATAACAATTTAGGTGGATCAGGCTCAGCTCCCGTGACTGACGCATTTTATTGAAACGCTTTCTCCTCAGCGGTTTTGATATCTAAAGCTTACTAGAGACACCATGGCCCCACAAATATGAATTATAACTCTTTTTTTTTAATTTAACAAATTTTTAAGTTAAAGCAAAAACATTGTCGACTGACCTCGCGGCCAACCTCAAACGGAAGGGCAGAGATTATAGAGTAGTTTCCACGATAACAAAACATTATGCAGCAATGCAAAAATACATCGATATTTTTCATTATGGCAATAAATATAAGGCGAATGAAAATGTAATCAGCCTACTGTGTTTCGTTTCACATTTATTTGATATTTTCGAGAATCTAAGTTAAGGAAAAAAAATGTAATTTACGAAAAAAAAATGTTTATATATAAATTATCCATGTAATTTTCGGGAGGGAAAAAAAGTTTATATGAATTGAGCATTCGATTGTAGGGAACGCGAAATATACGCGTTACAATGATTTATTATTATGTTTTCAGGAGGCACCTGCCACAGCTTGCCCACTGTTGACGGTTCCACACGACCCTCCATACAGGTTGGTACATTGTCTACTAAAGTAAATAATTACCGTTACTTAGGTACTGTTTAAATATTATCTCCCTTGATGGTACAGTGTCAGTCTGTTTAACTAACAGGACACAAGGGAATCTGAAAAGTTTATTGGCTTCTCATCATTCTGCCCAGTCCGCAACGTAACAGACATGACAATATTTGGGATACGAAATTAATTTGCACCTTTCTGCTAAATCTTATTTGTGTTTCTGCATTGCCACCGAAGCAAAAATTAGTGTAAGGAATGGAACAGACTTACCAAAGGTCAAGAAATAATAGTATACGTGTTGAAGCATCGATGTTTTAACTCTTATAGAGTGAACTGCTATTGGACTCTTCTGAAGATGCTTCGGTTGGGAAGATGCTTCTGAAGATGCATGCGTTGAGTACATACACTGTGTTTTTGTCTTATACTACTGATGTGGGGAAAAATGTAATGGGATGGACTATTGTGCTATTGCGATATCCAGTAATTTTCAGATCTTTGGTAGGTCTGTTCCTTTCACAAATTTTTCTTTCAGTGGAATTGCAATAGTTACATATCAGATGTTGCAGAATGTTGCAAATTAATTACCTTTATTTTGCCTTTGAAGTTTGAATTTCCGCAAAGTAACGCCTGAATCTATGAAATATGCCGATATTTATTATAATTGTTTAAGTACTTCACTTTTTGCCTGGAATCAATTACTGGCAGGGGTATTTCCGAACGGATACGACTTGGGGGCCTTCAAGAAAAGAGCCTACTTATCTTAAAAAGGTCGGCATCGTAACTGCAAGACCTCTGGAACTGCGGATGTCCATGGGCGGCGGTGATCACTTAGTGTTGTAACTGTTGTAGTCCGATATGGATGGTAAGATACTCGATAAAGTTCTACTACCTCCTACTCAGATGAAGCAATGCATTAGTTACATCTTTGGTGTCTGTGTTTGCTTCAAGGATTTACATTCTCTGATAACAGCAACGCATTACTGACTCTTAACATCAAGAAAACCAGCACCCATTGTGTGCTAGCTTATGCTATAAAGGTTATATTTCTTTATAGCATCTATATTAATATTATAAATGCGAAAGTTTGGATGGATGTTTGTTATTCAATCACACAAAAACTACTGCACGGATTTTAATGAAATTTAGTGCACTAGTAGATGATGACCTGGAATAGCACATAGGCTACATTTTCTCTCGGAAAAATTAGGTGATTCCGCGGGATTCGCCAAAAATTTATAATGCAGCGGGATGCACGCTGCAGCTAGTAAGATATATATTTCTTTATGGCTAATCCCTTACAGTGTGAGCACAGAGAATTGAGTGCTTATACAGCACATAGATTTGCCTTGCTTCCTCCACATTTATAACTTTATGCAAGCACGCCAGTTTCGGAGATTTCGATAGTACCTGACTCATTTAATCATGGTACTTTAGTATTGGTCTCCGCCAGTATCTACATTCATCCACATTCGCATTGTATGTGTGTTTTGTTAATCGTTCATCTGTCATTCAACATTTCCGAGGCAAGGAAGTAGTCCTTTCTCATTTTATACTGATACTGTCTTTCATACTTTTTCTAAACCACCACCACCAACAACTCTCACACTTTAGTATGACACCACATTATTCGTAACGCTCTCATTAAAGGATATTGAATCTAAATAATATTAAAAATGTGAAATTAATTAAATTTGCTATTATTCGCGAACTGTTCTATGTATCTTCCGCAATGGCACCGAAAAGAAAGACGTTGGTTTAATAAATGGATAAGACTCACAGATGGTCCGGACAAAAAAGAAGACCCCAGCGGCACAATTATCCACCCACAACAAGGGCGGGTCCAGGGGGCGGGGCGCGGGGGGGGGGGTGTCATAGGGGACATGACCCTCCCTGGGTAGGGGCCTAGATATGATTTTAGGATTAGATAAGGATTAGAACCTGTCATGACTGAACTTCAAATATGTGACCCCCCTTGAAACAAAGGCTGGTTCCGCCCTTGACCCACATCCACCACACTTACACCCACGTCTCTCTAAGTAAATACACTCGCGTAGAGTGAAGTAGTGTTCGTTTCTCCTGAAGATGCTTCGGTTTCGAAGTGAAACGTGCGTTAAGTACATAAATTGTGTGCTTTTGTGCTTGGTGCCGGCGTGGGACGTGGGTGTAAAAGTGTAGTGGATGTGGGTGGATAAATGTGCCGCTGGGGTCTTCTTTTTTGTCCGAAAGTGAGTCTTATCCATTTATTAAACCGACGTCTTTCTTTTTGGTTTCATAGAACAGTTCGTGGATTAAATCAAAAATTGTTTTCACCTTTTTAATGATGGATTTCCGCAAAGTAACGCCTGAATTATTAAAATATGTAGATAACGTTGTTCCAGGTCGAGCCCTGAGCAGGAGGTGGCCGGTGTGCCGTGGTGGCGGCGCACCGACAGAGACTGACTAGCTTTAAGGAATAAATTCATATTACAATTTCGTTTATATTGTATATTATCACTTTTTTTACAAGGAAATAAACTTCTTTAAATTTTTTTCGTGTTTTAGTTTCAAATTCACAGACCACATGAATACTAATAGACACGCCATTGGGAAGGAAACGTGTCCCCGCGTATATGAGCAAACGCTCCTATCGCTTTCAAAAGTGTCATACATTTGTACAATATATTGAATCGTGAAAAAAATAGAAATAAGCCATGTTTTAGGTACTGATTTATCGTACTGTGTGAATGACAAGGTTTAAAAATTATCCTTGGGGTGATATTATTTCATCAGTAAGTGATAACTCTGTAAATCTGTATGTGAATACAAGCTACATTGATAAACTAAGAAATTGCCTTGAAAGGCGTACCCATTTAATCCGTGTTAAAATTTATTGTAATACAGGTAAATATTGTGCTCATAAGCTTAATTTCATTTAAGAGCCATTTCACAAAATCTGCCAACTGAAATTTAGGTATTTTCTAATTGATGTGAGAGCTGGACGACTTCGTCCATATAGTGCACCCAGTGCTGGTAAAATGAAAATAGTTATTTTTAAATGAAATAGTCCAGTTTCACTATTGAAAATAATTATATTAACTTTATAAACTTTTACAACGCAGTTGCTAATCGGGGGTCGCAGAATAGAGAGAGGGCATAGATTACATACATAAAAATGAAGTGTAAGAAGGCGCGAAATTTAAAACAACACTCCTAAACTAAAGCCTTATCTAAATATAATAGTTTTAATTAAATATATCAACAATAATTTGTTCCATACATTTTTCAAAAAAATTTGACTGACTTGTGAAATTGAACTCCGATTTTATCTCTTAGATTACAAAATTTTACTTTACACAAAGGCTTAGTAAAAATATCTGCATATTGCTGGTCTGATCACTACAAACATAGTTTAAGTCTATAGTTTTATCATAATATTTGCCTTTAATAAAGTGAAATTTGATGTCTATGTGTTTGCATCGTTTATGAAAGTAAGTTTTTAATAACGCTTATAGCACTCTGATTGACTAAATTTAAAGACACTGACTTCTGATTGAATACACCAATATCACGTAATATTTGTTTAATCCACACGGACTTTTTGGTAGCAGCACAGGCTGCCATGATCTCTGCTTCGATAATTGATAAGGCAACTGTCTGTTGTCATTGAGAAGCCCAAGTTACTGCTCCTCCTGAGTTTAACAACTTTTGTATACTGATTTTTACTAATCGGACTTTCTGGGCGCATAACCTGTTACTTTTAAATGAAATAGTCCAGATTAACTATTAAAAATAGTTATATTAACTTTATAAACTTTACAACGCAGTTGCTAATCGGGGTTCGCAGAATGAGAGGGCATAGATTACATATATCAAAATGAAGTGTAAGAATGCGCGAAATTTAAAATATTACAACAAAAATAGTATTGATATACTATTTTTGTTTGCGGTACTAATTTTGGCACACGGACGTAGCAGATTTTATACTATTCCCTTTATTTATTTTTGAAATAAAAAATAAATGAATATTATTTAAGTGATTTATTTTTGCATAAGAATAGAATATAGTTTTATTCTATGCCAATTTCTATAGGAAAATATCATTATTTGATAACAAAAAATCCAGTTAATGTTTCGTTAATTTTCGTTGAAATAGGCATATTTGTTTACCTAATTAACCCATTCATTGCCTTAGCCGATACTATGAACTTGTACCGTATGCCTTGTACTAAACGCGGTAACGAAACTTGGACTCGATATCGCGTCCACGGCACCTCCAATAAAGTTACTTCGACGCGAATTCGCGTTTTCGGCACATTGAACTTAAATTCTATCGAAAATTGCTATTTTCTTTTCAAATAGCTTCAGTAACATTTGAAGTGCACTGCTATAAACGTTCATTACCAGTTATTTGCTTTGAAAAATATTATAAGTTAAGTAATTGTGGTTTTTATCGGTGCTACGGAACATGACTTCCAATGGTAAGTAAATTTTACTTTTACAATGATATTATAATGTAATTATGGTAGTTATGACAACTGTTCATACTTTTAAATTATATTCGTGTAGTATGGAGACAAAAATTTTAAAAATTATAAAAATCAGGGGTTGTAAACTATAAATTATTTTCCGTAATAATTTCATTTGATATTACTTCGATTCGTTGCGGCTCCCATTTTCGAATACTTTTTGCCATGGTTGTGAACAAATTTGGGGGCTATTCGTTTATTACTAGCTAAGTTTTTTTTATATATAATATAGGGGGGCAAATGAGCAGTCGGAGCCATTTGGTGACTACCGACGCCCATGAACATCCGCACAAGAGGTGTGCAGATGCGTTGCCCTCCTTTTCCCCATACCCTCTCAGTGGGCCACCGGAAACTCACAAATCGTACGAAACGCGACAGCATAGCTGTCATTTTACGCCGATATCACGTGAGCGAGAGGTACCACCCCGGTCGTGCCGGCCCAATTCGGTTGCAAAGCAGCATGGCACTACCTCTTACAATGTGTTTATTAGGTATCTTTGAAAAAGTATTAAAAAGGTGCAAGTTAAATTTAATTGGTTAAATGTCTATTACTATTTGTAACAAAAAATTTAAGACGCGCTTTCTTCAGGTGTTTAATTTTTTGCAATAACTAATAACATACCAAGTGATTTAACGTGAAGCGCGGCTAGCCGTAGACCTATCTAGACGGAAAAGTGTTGTGTTTAATATAAATATTCAGATAATTTTGTTAAATTGACCCACTTTTTTTAGAATTAATTCGAAAACGCAAATACATTCCTGAAACAGAGAACTATAGTAATGATGAAACTCAATGTGAAAATGAAGAAGAAACTTGTAATTATATTTTCGAACAAAATTCACAATCATACTTAGATGATGGAATTTTCAAGCCTCAAAAGAAGTTTAAGGACAGTGCTACATGCACAAAAATTGTCGACAAAAATATTGACCGAGTGCCCTCCATAATAGATTTGCATGGATGCAAACATTTCGGCCAGTTTGTATCTAATGAACTATTAAGATTTGATGCTGATCAAAGATATATAGTAATGCAAAAAATTCTCGATGTGCTAAAAGACGGCGAAAAGAAGTTTAACAAATAGGTTGGAAATAATACTAAGTTTATCATAATAATGACCAGATACTCAAGTCACAAGTTATTTCCGAGTTGTATCATACGTTGGTAATGGAAATAAAACAAGTAAAATTTTGTGAAAATTGTTTTATCGTGTAGGTAATTGTGAATGGATACAATAGATAAGTATAAATCATCAATCAAAAAATAAAGAAACGACAAACACAAATCAGTGAAATGGAAAATTTGAAGGTTTGTGTGCTCTCTGAAAGTCCAACTTGGAATTGGAATTCTGTGGTTTTGTATACGTTAGCCTGCAGTAAATGTTCTCCAATTATAATAATTGTAAATTCAATCTCTAATTTGTAGAATTACTTAATACGCAGTCGTGATTATTGATTGAAAATTCCAGGTAGGACCCTCGAGAGGGCACGCATATCAACAATCAGAAATACTTTAGCGGTCATTGAATAAATAACCTTAGCCTATCTTTATTATTGTAGGTTAAAGTTACTTTTACATTAATATTTATGATATTGTCGAAAACAGGCAATACAGAGGCCAGGAAAACCAGGACAGTCTGGGCATCCAAACATTGTATCTACTCGTTTCTTTTGCAACAGACATTGTGCACATTTTTTTCGCATAGTTTGGCCCTTATTATTTTTTTTTAACGTTTGTGGCAAGTGTATTCTTGTACCCACTGGCATTGAAATATTCTCTTCAACGCTTGGACAGGGCAACATCTTTTCTAATATTTTGACTCTAAAATCATATAGTGAAATGTTATCATGGCATGTTTTATATAAATAATATGCATTGACCAGTGCAATTTCTAATATTCGAATTATAACTTTTTTGTACCATCGCAATGATTTGTGTTCACTGGAATAATATGACAATAACTGGTCGTGTTTATCTACATGACGCATATATTTATTATATTCGCGTATTACTTCCGGTTTGTACGTTACAGCTCGCCTTTGGTTTGTTACAGGTACAAAATCGCTGATGTGTTCGCTTGAAATCATAGTAACTTCTCTTTTATCAAGCCATTTGGTTAAGATAATATTATTAGCGTCATGTACGATAATACACTCCCCTTTTTTTAATTTTGTATTTAGTATTTTAGGATTACCCTTTCTGTTACTTTTAATTGTACCAGTGCAAAACATCTTATTTTTTAATAATTCGCTAGTGAGAGAAACACTGCTATAATAATTATTAACATACAAAGAATGTCCTATATTTTTTAAATCTTTCACTAAAAATTTAACAATCTTTGTTGAATGGCCCCGTCCTCCTACAAGGGAATCATTGGCTCCGGCATATAAATGCAATTTCCAGCAAACTCCTTTTCTGTCAGCCAAAGTATAAAATTTCAGTCCATATCTATGACGTTTTGATTTTAAATATTGCCTAAAACTTAATCTGCCTCTCCACAACAAGAGGGACTCATCAATCGCTATTTCCCTTGTAGGATGGTATATTTCGGCCATATTTTGGTTAAATAAGTCTAGAAGATTTTTAATTTTGTTTAAACTTGCCGGTCCATCCTCTATTTGAACATTTAAAGCTCTCATAATCAACAGAAATTTATTTCTTTTCATAAAATTGGTGAATATATTTGTCTTAAATAAATAGTGACTTTTCCAATAATCTGTGATTCTGTTTAATTTTATAGTACCCATTTGGTATAATAAACCTATAAAAGTTTTCAAGTCGTCCAAAGTGATTGGCACCCACTCTTTAAATCTACTTTGAGGCTTCAAATTTCCTCTTAGCAAACCATTGCCATAGGAATTAGTACAAGATAAAATTAAATTTAAAATCGCTGGAGATAATACTAAAAATAAAAAATCAATTGGCTGTTTATTAACCATTCTGGATTTTATTCCTGGTGTAGCCATAAATTCTAACTGGTTCATAGTTTCTGGGTGGCCAAACTTCCACTCCTCTTCAATTTCATGACTGGTAATTTCGTCTGTAGCATTGTCATTTTCGCTAATATTGACGTCCGTTGTCTCTATTTCTCCTCCAATTGCATCGTCTTGTCCAGCGTCTATATTGTCGCTTCTATCTGCATCGTCTAATTCAGCGTCTATATTGTCGCTTAACAGCCCATATAATTCCATGTTTGAAAATACTGGTTCAGGGGGCATGTTATATGTATCACTATCAAAATTGTGATCCGGTGATTCCCATGATACCAAGGTATCAAAAATAACATCTCTTGATGTTGATGGATTAGGAGACAAATTTGGAATTTCTAATGGATACCGAGACGTCGACGGTTTGAGAGAATCCCACGGGTTTGACAGATGGTCGGCCATTTTACTGTAACAAAATATGAATCTAAATAATTTAAGACCTAATTAAGACACATTACACTGGCTACTTACAAATAACATATAATTATAAATAAAAACAAACAAAAATGTATCGTCAATCAGTAGATAGGAATATTACAAAGAGTTTGCGCTATTGACTTTACGTTGATCATTTTAATGACGGGTAACAAACATCGCATTTTTTTTTATTTGTAATAGCTTTGATTTAAGTGAGATAGAGACACTTTTTGCCACTTACATGATAGTAGTTTAAAAGCCTTAATTCTACTTGAAACTATTTTATTAAAGACCATACTTTTACGTTTGTGATTATTTACTTTAAACTTATCATTGCTATTAAACTATTTTAAGCGACATGATAGTTTTCTTTACCTTAACACAACTACTTAAATAAAATGAAATAGTAGATAAGTAGTAAGTAAAAAATTCATTATTTAGGAATAAAATCTTATGATTGGTATAAACCTGATTATTTAACAATTATTAGAACAAATGTTTCATGAAACATGAAAAAGAAGAAGAATAATAATAAGCAAAAGGGAAGTGGGGATCTGGGAAGGGAAAAAAATAAAAAGGCGAAATACATGTCAAATATTTCAAGGCTGAAGTGTGATGATGATGATGATATCGAATATCCCTAGTTAAGACATTGCACTATGGGACCTTACGTAGTAGGACATATTTGAACTGCTATTGAACAATACGTTTAATGGGTAACAATCTTATAAACACCCTTGCAGGGGGTCAAATGTACTCTATATTTTTTTTATTCATCATCAGCCTATGTCTCCACTGCTGGAGCTCAGGCCTTCCTTGTCGATACAAACATACGAATACATGGGGAACGGGCCATAACTCACCACGCAAGCCCAGTGCGTATTGGTGTATTACAAATACTTAGTATATTGATACAACCCAATTAAAGTAACATAAGCACTTGTGTTGTGATAATTGAAAACAATACTCAGTCAGCTCTTAGGGTATACGAAAAATCGACTTACAGTAGGTAAGTCGATTTTTACGACGTACGAGAGCTGGCAGACATTTTGTTTGAGGTGTTCTAGCTCTTATAAAAGGTTACTTATCACTTTCGTTAGTTAAAGCTACGTACAACTACGCTCGTCTTGCTAATAGGTCAGGGGGCTTTAGCTACTTATAAAAGTTTTAACAAGCAAAATAATTGAGGCAAAAAGTTTGGTTCAGCATTGGAAAGACTTTATAAAACACTTTAAAATTTAATAAAATAAGAGTATAAAATTAAACATGCAAGATGATTAGGTCGATCCAAACAGCTAGGGACACATTAGAAAAGGTTTTTTTTTTAATGGCAATTCACTATTATTTAGCTTAGTTGAAATTTTTACAGGGTAACATTTAGTACTAAAACTAGGTATTTACTAAAAGAGTGACGATTTTAATGGGACTTTCGCCAACAAGACGAGTAATAAAGTAGGCATAAGTGCGAGTGAGCAGCGCCATATGCAAGCCGTACGTCTGAGCGAGACGGTATATCGACAGCCCAGACAATGCACATATTATAAGTAGTAGGTAGGTAAATCCGTCACGTACCTAACTTATTGAGCATTAATTAACAAATTCAACTCTTTATATAATTTTTAATGAAGATCATAATCGTTTTAAATGCCAATTATAATATACAATTACGATTCTAAATAATAATCCTAATTAACGATTTTATTTACTCAAAATTCAAATGACGATACTTATCGTTTTTACCTTTGTTTACAATTAGAAACGAGTGCATCATTTGCATGTATTTTTCGTGACTGTTCATTGTCTGGGCTGTCGATATACCGTCTCGCTCAGACGTACGGCTTGCATATGGCGCTGCTCACTCGCACTTCTGCCTACTTTATTACTCGTCTTGTTGGCGAAAGTCCCATTAAAATCGTCACTATTTTAGTAAATAACTAGTTTTCGCTAACAACATGCAAATGATGCACTCGTTTCGTTCGTTTCTAATTGTAAATAAAGTAAAAACAATAAGTATCGTCATTTGAATTTTGAGTAAATAAAATCGTTAATTAGAATTATTATTTAGAATCGTAATTGTATATTATGATTGGTATTTAAAACTATTATGAGCTTCATTAAAAATTATATAAAGAGTTTAATTTGTTAATTAATGCTCAATAACTTAGGTACGTGACGGATTTACCTACCTGCTACTTATAATATGTGCATTGTCTGTGCTGTCGATATACCGTCTCGCTCAGACGTACGGCTTGCATATGGCGCTGCTCACTCGCACTTATGCGTACTTTATTACTCGTCTTTTTGGCGAAAGTCCCATTAATATCGTCACTCTTTAAGTAAATAACTAGTTTTAATACTAAATATTACCTTGTAAAAATTTCAACTAAGCTGTATAATAATAAATTGCCATTAAAAAAACCCTTTTCTAATGTCTCCCTAGCTGTTTGGCTCGACCTAATCGTCTTGCATGCTTAATTTTATACTCTTATTTTATTAAATTTTAAAGTGTATAAAGTCTTTCCAATGCTAAAGCAACCTTTTTGCCTCAATTATTTTGCTTATTAAAAATTTTATAAGTCGCTAAAGCCCCCTGACCTATAAGCAAGACGAGCATATTTGTATGTAGCTTTAACTAACGAAAGTGTTAAATAACCTTTTATAAGAGCTAGAATAACTCAAACAAAATGTCTGCCAGCTCTCGTACTAACACCGAGCACTGATAAGGAAGCATAGATTTTGTATAAATAAATATATTGTAAAAGGTACTTACGATTTAATACAGTTGGGTAGGTATTGTAAAATCACTGATAAAATATCGTCCTTAAACACTGTTCACCAAAAAAAAGTTCAATATACTGTTGCGGAGGAATAAATTCAACTCGACGCAAACAGAAGAAGCAGTCAAAACGAACGAGTACCTACACGTGATACGAACCGATACGAAATAGCGACTGATTTGAGAATTTTGAGCGGAATCTGACCAGGTAACAAAATTTTTAAACAATAGAATCCTTAACAAAATAAATTACTAGGACGCTATTGGTCAGACTAGGGTCATTTTTGTAAAGCAGGTAACGTCAACCAGTAAGCGCGAGCCGCGCTTATCGCTTATGCCTTGATCACACGTACCGAGTAAACGGGCGAGCCAGTAAAATGTTTCTCGGCCGAGACAGTGATCTAAGCGAGTAGCTGTTCACACGTTTTGAAATTAGCACAGTCAGTTTAGTTCTATTGAGACTACATTTCGGACACGATGGATAGTAAAAAAATGATTCGAAAATATACGAATTATTGCTGCGTCCCGTTTTTGCTTTATCTTGTATTCCGGACATTGAAAATTCCAAAGACTTGGATGTAATTTATATAACTGAATAAATTTAATAGTTGTTTCGACATCCCAAATGATATTAGCAGACATGGTGTATTTTATTTTATTTGGAGTTGTTTTAACAAAAATTAACTCAATAAAAGGCGCGCGCAGCAGCGTGATGACAATCATGCGGCCGAGTGGCGAGACAGTGCACGTTCAGACCTGCCGAATGAGCGAACGAGACAGTGCGGGGAAGCGGGAGTGTGGACACTCGGCCTAGTAAGTAGAACCGGAGCCGAGCTACTGTCTCGCCGCTTTGTTCGGCCGAGCGCTCGGTCGAGCACTCGGCGCTAAGTTTATACGTGCCGAGTACTCGGCCGAGAGCACTGTCTCGCCCGTTTACTCGGTACGTGTGATCAAGGCATTAATTCCCGGAAACCAGAAACTTGAGACGCGCGGCGTTACAATATAAAAGAATCGGTTACTTTGGAGAACAAAGGATTTTTATCTGTTTGGGCGCACATATCTTTTCACAACCACGATCCTTTTTTATTATTATAATTACAGTGCCATCGCCAAACAAATTAATATTTAGTATTTTTATACAAAATAAATCGTGTTGAACAGTTTGTCACTCCTGTTTTATTTTATGGTACCGGACGCGATTATGCGTCCAAGGCATGGTGCGTGAAATCAATGATTTAAATAATTTTAAAATTTCATGTTATATCCAGGAGCCGCTTTGAGACTGTTATCTTTGAATTTAGATGTATGTATACTTTCAATTTCAGATTATTTACTCTTGAAACGAGGAAAAACAAGACAAGTCACATAAGGACGCGAATGCGCGTCCATGGCACCGGAAAAAAGTTTGCTAGGACGCGAATTCGCGTCTAAGGCACTGAATGGGTTAAGACCAGTAGATGACCATGAAATATTTAGAATCATACATTCTCTAAAAAAACACTAGTGCAACTGGTTATGATAATATTAGTACAAAATTACTCAAAGTTGTTGCTCCAGTAATATCAAAACCACTCAGCCATATTATTAATTTGTCATTTTTAGAAGGAACTTCCCGGAACGACTAAAAAATCTATTGTAAGGCCATTGTTTAAAAAAGGAGATAAGGGTGATTTGAATAATTATAAGCCTATTATATTAATTCCAGTATTCTCAAAAATTTTTGAAAAATCTATGTATGAAAGACTTTATAATTATTTACTGGAATTTAAATTACTAAAAAATAATCAATATGGATTTGTGTAAAAAATAATCAACATGCAAAGTTTTTAGTTATACATATCTAATCTAATCTAATACCTTTAAACGAGCAATTCTTGTATATATATAATTGGAATCTCGGAATCGGCTCCAACGATTTTCATGAAAGTCACAAATTAGGGGTTTTTCGGGTCAATGAATCGATTTATAAAGGTTCCAGGTCCAAGAAAAGCTCAGTTCCCAAGATATGGGTATGTGAAAAACCGAGCAAAGCTCGGTCAACCAGGTACAGGAAAAAAATATTTATTCTATAGGAATCAATTTATCAAGGTTCCAGGTCCAAGAAAAGCTCGGTTCTCAAGATATGGGTATGTGAAAAATCGAGCAAAGCTCGGTCAACCAGATATTGTTTATTTAAACATGCAAGAACTGTATACATTTATATTAGCAAAAAAAAAAAACAAATTCTGAGATAACCAGCAGTCAGTGCTAAATTAAAATCTTACAAATACCTTTCATATAATACAATAATATGTCAAACAATACAAATTTACAATTTTATTACATGTCATTTACGCATTTAAATATTGGTAAATTTTTCATTTCATAATACTCATACAATATAAAAATTAATTAAAAAAGAGTCAATATAAAATATAGCGGTTATTAATTTTATCCTAATTTTATTTTTGCACTTACTATTTATTGTTATAAATTTTACTATTAGGTATAAATAGAGATGTGTTGACAAATAGAAAGCAGTTTTTATACAGTGATCGAAAGCGATAATACGAGCGACCAGTGCGAAGCGAGAAGTGTTTTATTGTGTAGTCGGTTAAGTTTAGTGTTAGTTCAGTGAGTGACTAGTGTTAATCAGTGTATTTAAGTATTACATTGTGTTGTTTTGTGTATTTGTGTTGTAAAGACACGATTTAATATAAGTAGCGTTTTCTTGCAAATTACGAACCCGAAGCACGTAACAGTATTTAAAGTGCTAATTCTTGTTAGATCCAAGTGTCCCAGGCCAACCCACTGGCAGTAAATTGTTTATAAACTTAGCTGTTGAGTCATACTTTCGATCGTATTTTCTACGTTGAAAAATAGGGCTCCGGTTGTAAGAGGTTTCATATTTCTGGTTAGGCCGTCTATGAACTACATGATGCGGTGCACTTGGTGCGAGAAGCGCTGAAACCGAATTGCTAGCCTTTAAGTGCGCGACCATAATACGTTCTTTTCTAGTCCGCATTACTGTGATGGGCAACAACGGAGCCCTACATTGCACGTGGCCTGACACGGACTCAAACCAGTCAGTTTGTAATTCAGTAATTGTGTAGCTTTATTTTTTTTAAATAAATATATTTAAAAAAAATAAAGCTACAAAAATACTGAATTAACACACATTTAGATGCATGCCCCTCATAAATTTTATGAACCGATGTATATTCAAATACTGTAAATTGCTGACGTTAGCACATAGGGAGAGTTCTAATAGCAAGTTTAATGGAATTTCTTTTTGGACAGGCGACGCGACGCCAAATTGATGCTTTCGTTACATCGAAAGTTATAAAAAGTTTTCAAACTCATCAAAACTAATAAATTGCTGTTGGATATTTAGAAAATGTATATGATTTAGGATACCGTATTTTATATAAAAAGACTGTAGTAAACATTAAAAAAAATCTCTAAACGGTTAACTCAGATTGCAGGCTATCCCTGAAACTTCCCGCTAAATTAGCCCAAAAGAGTAAAAACTATAAGCATAGATTTTTTGAAATGAAAAAATCTATGCTTATAGTTTTTACTCTTTCATCATCTATTTTGTTAAAAATTGCAGTAGGTATATTGATTTTTGGAAGCTGTATATTTTGGAAACGATGATCGATTTTGACCTTTCGAATGGCATTCAGCTCAATTTTTGAGATCTAAAATATTTCTTTAGCTAAATATTCGATATGTTAAAAATTTTGAAGCAATGTCGAACAACATTTTTTTCTAATATTTACGTCATTTGTAAATCCTAAAAAAATCCCAAATGATTTTGATCCAATAAACGGTATTTTACCCAGTTTTTAAAGGAGAAAAGTTGATAAAATTTTTAAGTCAATCGGTGTATTAACCTGAATGTTATTTCAAAAATATTAGGTTAGTTTACTAAAAACAACGTAATTTTAATATTTAAAAAGCTGTAAATTTTGAAAATTAGATTCGATTTTGATTTTTGAAACGGCATTCGGCGTAGTTTTTTTAGTACTAAAATATCGTAGAATATTAAAAAATGATTGGTTGAAAAATTTCAGAGTTATGTCGTAAAAAATTTTTCATGCAATTTGTGCATTAGACGTAGTTTGTTGAAGAATAGAGCTGTTAGTTTTTGTACTCAATCTGTACATTAATCTAGAACTTATATTAAAAAAATACTGTTTCGCCAAAAATGTTTTAAGCTATTGCATAGCTTCTATCGCGGGCATTGAGCGTGGAGACCGAATCCAGAAATTCCGTAACGAAAAAACCTAACTTCCCCTACTCCGACCGGCACAGCGGTGATACTTTTTAGTTTTTCCATCTATCGATAAATACCAGAACTTTTAATGACTTTTTGAAATATCACGCTTGTCTCTTTAGTTCAGCAACCCGAGTTTAGATGGCATTGGTTGTATTGGAAAACTACCGTAATCAGCTGTTTGTGAGAAAGTATATAGGTGTATAGGTATTTATCATCTACGTACAACAGTGAATATCTGTACTCGTATAATTTGTGTACAAAGTTTTTTAAATATGAAGAAACAAAGTGCATTTATTAAATATTCCTGAAGAACCGACATGTATTGAAAGATAATAAAAATATTTTGAACAATATTAACATATCATTTATTTAATAAAAGAAAAAAAAATGTTTTTTTATCGGTCACCAAGCTCAAAGTGTAACTTGAATTAATATCAAAGAAAAAAAAACAAAGAAAAAAATACTGCATAAATAAAATAAATATATAATTGTAATTGCATAAGTTGATAAAAAATGCTATGCAATAGCTTTACCGCGGCAGTCTCCGAGTGCCACACGTCGTTTTTGTTTTTTTAAATTTATCTCAAAATCTTCTGGGCTGAATTGGTTCAAATTTTCAGAAAGTCTAAGTTGAGCAGAATCCTATCTAATGCCAACCGCGTTTTAATCGGTCAAGCCGTTCAAAAGTTATGAGATGTTTAAATAGGTATAGGTACACATATACACACACACATACATACATATAGACATACTGACGTCATCGTGAAATAAGTTTGAAAATGTTCCTAGGACCTCAAAACTAGGAGATCCGATGAAAACTCGATTTTCGAAAATCAGGGCAAAATCAGTGACTTCCTTCTGAAAGATTTTTTATATCGTAAGGTTGCAAACAAGCAGATGGCTCTACTGATGGAAAGATACTACCATCGCCTTTAGACTCCAAAATGTTAAAATTACGTTGTTATCCATGTGGCGGGGTGTTAATGCCACATACATTAGTTTACTGCCTAATTTACCCTCTAAACCAAAGCACGATAGTGATAAGCATTGACGCTATTGCGACAGGAATAAGGAAAGTGATGGTACTAGAACCGGGTGAGACGATGCACCACTCCACCACATAGTAGTTAAGATGGAAGTGACTTGAAGCCAATCGCTCGTCTTTAACGAATTGCCTGGCAGAAGCAGATCGTCTATTCTATATATCTACAAAGGATTCGGACCAAAAACATTCGTAAAATATGTTATACTAGCTGTTGCTCACGACTTCGTCCACGCGGACTTCGTTTACTCCGCACAGCTCCTCCCCCGTAGGTGATAGCATGATAATATGTAGCCTATATGTTGACCCGACTTGTTAGTAATGTTCATACAAAATTTGAAGTAAATCCATGCAGTACTTTTTGAGTTTACCCCGGACATACATACAGACAAACAGACAAAATTCTAAAATCTATATTTTTGGCTTCAATATCGATTGTAGATCACGCCCCAAGTATTCTTTAAAAAAATATTCAATGTACAGTTTTGACTTTCCTACGATTTTATTATATGTATAGATGTACGCTATTTCTTTAGAAAGGGAGATTATAATAACTTCCGATTGATTCCAAAATCTAATAAGCTTTTTTCTCGTTCCTTAATAAAACTGCGTCCAAATCAGCAAATCTTATCATAATTGGCCGATTCGTTCGTGAGTTTTGAAATTTTTTTTTTTTGTAATATAATTGCAAAGTTTTTCGCCGTGTTGGTCCCGGCCTCCTTTGAAGAATAGGCCAACTGCTGTTCTGCCAGGCAGGTCGTAAAAGGCGACCGATTGGCTATCGAGTCACTACCATCGTGGCTACTAGGTGGTAGAGTTTCTGCATTGTCTCGCCCGGGTCTGGTACCACTGCCTTACCTTTTCCTGCCGCAATAGCGTCAGTGCTTGTCGCTGTCGTGTTCCGGTTTGGAGGGTAAGGTAGCCGGTAAACTTATGCATGTGGCATTAGGCCTCGCCACAAGATAGCAACGCACCATTAACATCTTTGGTGTCTATAGGCGATGGTTGACTCTTTCCATCAGGAGACCCATCTGCTTGTTTGCTATCTTATGATATAAAAAAAGAAGTTTTTTCAACCAATCGATTATGTAATCACGACAACATTTTTTGAATTAAATAAATTGTGTTGAATCCCTTTTGAAAAATCAAAATTAAACATTGTGTTTAAAAGTTTTTTTTTAAATGTTCTTAAGGGCCGCAACAGCGTCACCGGACTTGAGAGCGGGTAGAGTGCTCAGCCAGAGTTTAAATTTAAAGTTGGGCAATTAACACCTGGGCTAAAGGTTGTCTCCTGCGTGACGGGACCTCGGCTTAGTACGACGTTTTGACTAATTATAAGGTGAGGAGTAGTGGCATTGAGATCCGCGCTAAGCGCAGGGCGAAATAGAATTCCTCGTCGCCGTTGAGACTATTTTCTTACAAATTAAGTTCCGTGTAAACTGTAAAGAAAGTTAATTCATTATAATTGCCTTAGTTTGTATAGCTAAGGCATTTCAAAATATTGGAAATATAATAATGAAAGGAAAGCTCACTTAATTGAATCAATTAACTTCAGCAATCAGACGCTTCTGGGAAAAACCAATTACTGGGATCTGCGTAAATGAAACAATAATTTGAAATCATTGCTTGATTAGACTTGTCGGTCCATTAAGTTGAAAATTAATCGAAAACAATGGTGAAAATTTGCATATGATATAAGGTCGGGGCAAAAGTATTTTCGTATTGTTCATACAAAGGAAAATATTTTTAGATAAGTATAATTTTTTATTTATTTATAATACGTATGTGTCGTTTTGCTCGATGACTTGTTGCCATCTTTTGGATAGTTCCATGATCTCATTCCTGTAGCAATTTTGAGATTTTTGATTAAAAAAATCTGACAGGTTGTGTTCACAGTGTTTTTTTGAGGTTAGCTTTATGGTTCCTAAAGATTCCTGCAATGACCGAAGCAGGTAAAAATCTGATGGAGCAGGGCTATACGTAGCTATACGGAGGATGCATTAACTCATCCCAGCCAAGCTCTCTAAATTTTTGGTGCGTGGCTATATATGAGTGCGGTCTGGCGTTGTCATGGTGGAACACCACGTCCTTCATATTTACCAGCTCCGGCCAGTTTATCGCAATAGATTTTTTAACCTCATCAGTTGCTGACAGTAGAGGTCAAAATCGATAGTTTTACCGGTGGCAAAATCTCATAGTGGATGATTCCTTTCCAATCAGTCGCATCACTTTGTTCCGAGTCAGGTCGGGCTTTGCCACGGTCTGTGAGGCTTGCTCATGCTTCGACCATGATCTTTTTTGCACGTTCTTATCGTAAGTCACCCATTTTTCATCATCCGTAATCAACTGTTTAAGAAATGGTTGGGAATTAATACGTTTAAACGAAGAATCGCAAATGGAAACACGTTGCATTAGGTTTCCCTCAGTGAGATCATGTGATACCCAATGTTAAGTTTTTTATTGTACTCAGACTTTCGTAAATGATGTAAAACTGTTTTATGATCAATATCCTACAACTTCAGCAATGTCGTAGTTACTAATATTTTGATCTTGCTCCACTTTCTCAAAGATGGCACTGATTTTATCTGTGGCAGGGCGTCCAGGGCCAACCTCATCTTTCACACTAAAATTTTCAGACTTGAAACGCTTGAAACACATTTGTGCTACTCTTATTGATACCGTATTAGGTCCGTAAACCGCACAAATTTTATTCGCGGCGTCGCATTTTAAATGTTTTGTAATAAAACTTTAAAATATACCGAATTTCTTCATCACATACGCTCATTTTGCTTGCTTGAAAAACAACTGAAAAATGGCGGGAGCTAGTTTTTTTTAATTTATTGCATCTTTAGAATTTCACAATATTTAATGGTATTAAAACCAGCCAGTTACAAAATACGAAAGTGCTTTTGCCCCGACATAGGCTAAGATATGTATTTATATCTATACATATAAAAAAATTGAAGTGTTTGTGATTTCAAAATAAATAGGTTTTTTAAGTGCAATGCGCAGTGCGAGCGTTTTTTACGATACTAATACGCATGAAGCTATATCTGGAGGCAACACTTCTAATATCTACCTACTTGAAACACAACTTTAAATATTGCTGTCATCTTCTGAGGTCTTACCCTCTCTTTCTACCGCAGCTGTATGGGGAGACCTCAGAGAATGAGATATAATTTAGGTATTTGTTTCAAATGATTAATACGAGTGCTAGCTCCACTTATACCTAATTCTTCATGCTAATACCTAACAATCATTTTTATATTTTCTGTCTGTCATTCTGTTTGTACGGGGTTTGTAAATTTTTCCCGTGTTAGTCCTGGTTCACCCCGTATTGGTCCGAGTTCTTTTAAAGAATAGACCAACTGCCGTTCTACCAGGCAGGTTGTAAAAGGCTTTAAACCGATTGGCTATTATGTCACTATCATTGTGACTGCTAGGTGGTAGAGTTCCGCAACGCTTAGCAGAGGTATTTGGTACTACCGCCTTAACTGTTTCTGCCGCAATAGCGTCAATGCATGTTATTGTCGTGTTCCGGTTTGGAGGGTAAGGTAGCCGCTAGACTTATGCATGTGCCATTGCCATCCCGCCTCACGGATAGCAACGCACTATTAAAATCTTTGGTGTCTATAGGCGACAGTTTGTCTCTCCATCAGAAGAGCCATCTGCTTGTTTGCTATTTAATGATATACGTTTACTGTCACTGGAGAAAGAGATAGGGGAGTTTATAGGGCAGGTTTATAGGGCAGGCTACTTTTTATCCGAGGGAGTAAAAGGAAGCAATGATTTTGGATCACGCGATTGAAGTCGCGAGTAGTAGCTAGTCTATACTAATATTCCAAAGAGATAAGATTTATTTGTTTGTGTAAGCGGCAATGTAAACGAACGCGGTGTGCCGAAAAAACGTACACGCAACGACGCTCTCGTAACGAAACAAGAATAACGTAACAGCCCCCCAAGACAAGTGGCATCAACGCTAGGAGAATAGAAAACAAAATGTATGGATTTGACATAAGCTGTTGATACGAGCGTAAACGAATTTGTAATTGGTAGCCAAGTGTCATTCGTGAAACGAAACGTTATATTGTATCGATCATTTTTGATCAATTTCGTACAAAACCTTAGCCAAGTGGCACTTTTGACAAGCAAAATTGGTGATCCAATGATTAGCGAACGCTAGAACCCTGTAAATTACGCTAAAAATGGCGGATAATCACTATTATTTAATCAGCTGTTCTAAATCGTGGATAATATCTGTTAGAATTTTTGATAATTTTAAAGTAAAATGAACGCAAATTGCCATAATTTAAGAGTCCTAACCTAACTAGGGGGTTTTCAATACATTTTCTTTTTTTAAGTCGCAGACGCCTTTGTAATGAATTTCGGTTTTCATCCCCTAACTCCACGGGGAATTAACTCAGAGCAAAGTGACCTTGACAAAAGTTGGTGTCCCTTACCCCCTCCACGTAATGGTGCAACAAAAAAGGGGTGTTATATAGGGTTGAAATTTTCCATCAACATTTTTCAAAGTCCTGCGCACGCTCTGACCGCCAACCGAGCTCTCTGTTCATTCTAATATAACGCATTGGTGTCATTTCGACCAAATTGGTAGCCAAGTGGATTATGGCTTGTTTAACGTTCGTTCCATACGAACTTTACGAATTATATCGAATATTGTCTCTGAATTGAATATAATAAAAATAAGAACAGAGTCGCTATATCTGATTCAATTTTGATTGTATGTACCGCGTGAGTGCGAATAAGATAAAATATACTATCTTTTCTTCTTAATTACTGTCATGCCGTAAGTTTCTATATAGCTAACATGTTAATTGAACTCTGTCAGTACTACGGACTACCAATTTAAAGAGTTATAAAATTAAATACTGTCACCAAGATTTATGTATTTATCTTCATTGCTATCAAATTTGATTGTTTTAACATATTTTAAGTAAATCCTCTTTACCTACCTTACAAGTGAACGTAGAATTGTGCAAAATGTTATCGATAGTCACATTTTAAAACATATGTTTCAGATTTATGAAAGCTGATGATAAATTTATTATTAAAAATGAACAAAAATATGCAAAACTGAACATATAAAACTTCTTTTTTACGTATTTTTTGGCATACATATTTACAGAAATGTAAAATTGATCGAAATCTATTGCTACACTGAAAAATAAACTATCTTTCTTTGTTTCATTAAATTTACAAAATACAAGGGTTGTAACAAGAATATAGTGTTTATAACTTGAACTTATAGTGTCTGTAAAATATTTAAAGACGAAATATTATATTTATCATCATTAAGACATTGTCAGCATTTTGCAAACCTATCACTACTTACAATGTGTCTAGGCAGTTCGTTAGAAGCGAACAATTGGGTAAACGTGTCACTAGTATTGTGGCTTCTAAGTGGTAGGGTTCTGCATTGTCTCGCCCGGGTCTAATACCACTGACCCACCTATTTCTGCAGCAATAGCAACAGTGCTTGTTACTGTCGTGTTCCGGTTTGGAGGGTAAGGTAGCCGGTAAATGTATGCATGTGACATTAATACCCCCCCCCCCCCACAAGGATATCAAAGCACCATTAATAATGTGCCACCAAAAGCCTTCTTAATTTGCGTTAATTTTACATTAAAATTATCAAAAATTCTCACAGATGTTATCCACGCTTTAGAACAGCTGATTGAATAATAGTGATCAACCGCCATTTTAAGCGTAATCTGCAGGGTTCTAGCGTTCGCTGATTATCGAATAATTCGCTACTATTTTGCTTGTCAAAAGTGCCACTTGGCTACGGTCTTGTACGAAAATTGACAAAAATGATCGATGCAATATGACGTTTCGTTTCACGAATGACACTTGGCTACCAATTACAAATTCGTTTACGCTCGTGTCAACAGCTTATGACAAATCCATAAATTTCTCTTTCTATTGTACTAACGTTGATGCCACATCTTGGGGGGCAAGTCTTTTTTGCTTTTAATGCACTTTTCATATAAATAAAACTTATAACCTCGGTGAAAATAATACTTCAAAGTGACGTTTACCGTCAATTCAGAGACAATATTCGATATAATTCGTAAAGTTCGTATGGAACGAACGTTGAACAAGCCATGATCCACTTGGCTACCAATTTGGCCTAAATATCGCCAAAGCGTAATATTTGAATAGTTACTGAGCGTTTGCCACTTGTCTAGGGGGGCAGGAATGAGGGCGTCGCGATGCTCGCTTTCGGTGTCGCAAGGCCGCCGGTCCATAGAGCAGCAGCCTTTATATATTCTTTTTGGATAGCTCCTTCCTGGAGCAGCGGACTGTATCTTCATATAAATAAAACCTCCTCCGTGAATTTATTTCACTCTTCTTAATTAATCTTCCTATATACAATTCTTTTTTCACACTAGCACTATAATTACTTGACTATATTTACTACTATGTACAATAACTTCTTCTGGGGCACTCCCTGCACTGTGGAGGACCGTTTTTTTTTTGCTTTTCCTGGAGATCTTCTTGTTTGTAGCTCGATCGTGGAAAAGCGTTGTCCCACGTCTCGTAGTCTTCACTCGTACCAGCCATGGGACGGGGAAATGGTCCTGTTCCTGGAAAGTGGAGTAGCTGATCAACTTATTTATACTTGACTTTATATCTTGCCATGCAGTTATGCTGGGATCGCACTTGCGTTTAATGTCCCGAAGTAGTATGCGCCGAAGTTTTGTACGATTTGGCACTAAAAAATTATCGCGATAAAAGCTGTGGTCATATTAGCGGCAACCGAGCGAATCCGAGATGGCTGAAATCATTTTCAAACGTGTGACTATGAACGTCGACTTTCTTTACTTTTACATGTGTGCTTACAATTAATTATTAAAATATTTTTCTTGTGATTTACATTTTTTGGATCCCGTGTTATCCCGTTCAGCTTTATAATTATGGAGTAATTCCAGTACCATTTCAACGTTCCACTCCATTTTACACAATCACCCCCATACGTCTGAACGGATCGAAAACCAGGGCTGAAACGAATAAAGCTAATCTGACTACGCAGCGTGATAATATGTTAGCGCGCTAAAACCTTTTGATGTACCGCCAATCGCGCGATAAGGCAGTCCGAATGTTTGCGAAGATAGCCGATAATAGCCGGTCACATTTGCATGTATCGTGTCATTGTGCGAAGCTTTTGGCGATAGACGCAAGTACGGCCCCAGCATTAGCGCCTCATCGTCAATATAGATGGTATCCACTAGTGATGGGACTTGAGTGACTTTTTTTCATTCGAGTCAGTGAAAACTAATTCACTCGAGTGCACTCGAATAAAATTATACTCGAGTGTTTTTTTTTCACTTGAGTCACTCGCCAATCAAAACCGAGTCACTCGAGTGTAGATGAGACTAGATTTTTTCACTCGAGTGAAGGATATGATTCGATTTGCTATAGTAAAGATGTGATTTTTATAGTAGGTAAATAAAATACAAAAATAACTAAATTATTTATAATCAATCTTCTTCTATGGCTTATATTCGCTATAATATTATTACATAAATTTAAAAATACTTAGCCTATAGTGGGTACCTATTTTTAACATTCTCTTTAGGCTTTCGCATTACTTTAACAACATAGCTAGGTATTATTAAAATAATAAAGTGAAATATTTTATTATATTAGTCGTCATTCTGCACGAATTTGTGCTAAGTTTCTAATGGAACATACATCGGTTAAAACTGTCAAAATCTGTCATAAGTTGGATTTCTCACTCTAGTCGGTATAGGCCACTCGGGTGGTACGAGTCGTTCGAGTTGACTTGAGTTACTCATAATCTAAGTTATTATGTATTTCCCCGTGTTGGTCCCGGGCTCCTTTGAAGAATAGGCCAACTGCCGTTCTGCCAGGCTGTCGTAAAAGGCGACTGATTGGCTATACGAGTTACTACCATCGTGGCTACTAGGTGGTAGAGTTTGCATTGTCTCGCCCGGGTTTGGTACCACCGCCTTACCTATTCCTGCCACAATAGCGTCAGTGCTTGTCACTGTCGTGTTCCGGTTTGGAGGGTAAGGTAGCCGGTAAACTTGTGCATATGGCATTAGACCTCGCCACAAGATAGCAACGCACCATTAACATCTTTGTTGGCTATAGGCGATGGTTGACTCTTTCCATCAGGAGACCCATCTGCTTATTTGCTTATGATATATAAAAAAAGTATGAGAAATTTCTTTGTATTTGTTCTATCAATAAATGATCTAAACGTGACTTGCTTTTCAAAGGTGTGTATCCAGCAAAATAAATTTACGTGTGCTTCAATTTCGTCGTTCCTAAATAAATAAAGCTGATTTATTCCGTTATTTCTATAAGAGATTATTTATTTGTATGGCATTTATACCTATTAATTATTACTCGTATAGGAACATTTGTAATATAATCAGAATGAGAGCCAAGTGCGGATTCAGCTCTCAAAAAGTGCGTGTCGGGCCACGCGCAATGTAGGGTTCCGAAGTTGCCCATACCGATAATGTGGACTATGAAGACAGCTTTTATTGTTTCGTACTACGAACATTTAACCTATTAAACGAATAATGTGAATGACGGATATAATATGATGCTCACTTCACCGCCAACAAAAACTTCTCCATAAAAATGGGCGATTGTGAATGATATTATTCGAATAACTCGATTATAGAAGTCATTCAAATTATTCGAACTCATTCAAATTTGATTACTACTACACATATTCGAATATCCGTTAGCTCATCTAAAAGTAAGCTCTATGTACTGCGAAAAAGTGACTAGTTTCATGTGGCAAAATGGATAATCGAACTTAACGAAAACTACGAGTCTCTATTCAAATATTTGTAGTTTTATGCGCCTATACAAAAATAGGTATATAGATCGTAAAATCTGACTTAACTAATTATTATTTTTATCAACTAAAACTTAAAAGTATTTTTTAAATCACGAGAAAAACGGTCAATTTTGAATGGCAAACCTAATGAACAAGCGATTCGCAAAGCAGTAACTATTCATTTATTACTACGAATATGAATTATAATTAGCCTTTATTGTACAGTGATTTCTTTATTCCGTGGTACAGACCAATGTTGTATATAAAAACGAATGAATGAACTGGTGGTTTTATTCCAATTTGAAAACTAGCGATCGATTGTTTCTGTATTCGAATATCAAGGACATGTAGTATCAAACCATTCGATTATTGGAATCAGTAACAAACGCCCATCTTTACTTCTCCAAGTGGTAAGTACATTTAATTTAATTAAGTACAAAGTGGAACAGTACAATCGTACTGTGCCAGAAGAATTAGAGACGAATTTAGTCTTGGACTATATAACTTTTAATTATACATATTTTTATTTTCCCGCTACGTATGAAGATAAGGAAGTTACTGAATTTGATCCCGATTTTCGAAAATCGAGTTTTCACAAGACTCCCACGTTTTGAGGTCTTAGGAACCTTTTTCAACAATTTTCACGGTGACGTCAATATGTCTCTGTGTATGTATATGTGTGTGTGTTTGTGTGCGTGTGTGTATGTGTGTATGTGTATGTAAACATCGCATAATTTTTGAACGGCTGGACCGACCGAAGCAAGGTTGATTGCATTCGATTGGATTCCGCTCAACTTAGACTACCTACCTGAAAATTTCAATCAAGTTAGCCGAGGAGATTATGAGAAATTTGAAAAAAAAATCTCAAAAAAATTTCGCGGTACAGTATTTTTTTTATATAACTTCCAGATTAAGGTACCGATTGATTACACAAACAAATCAGCTCTATTCCTCGAAAAACTATGTTTACGGCATAAATTGCATCAATCATCCGTATATCCGTTTAGGAGTAATCGTTGACGAAAAATTTTAAAAAAGTGTTTTTTTCGACATAACTTCGAAATTTTTCAACCAACCATTTTTTGGTACTCTACAATATTTTAGTACTATAAAACTACGTCGAATGCCGTTTCAAAAATCAAAATCAAATCTTATTTTCAAAAGTTACAGCTTTTCAAATATTAAAATTACGTTGTTTTTAGGAAACTTACTTAATATTTTTGAAACTATTAGAAATCTTATCAACTTATCTCCATTAAAAACTGCGTCAAATACTGTTAATTGGATCAAAATCGGTTAATTCGTTTGGAATTTATCAATACGAAAATTTTTGAAAAAAATGTTATTGACATTTTTCGATATTTTTCAACCTATCAATTATTTAGAGAAAGCAATATTTTAGATCTCAAAAATTTGTTGAATGCCATTCAAAAGATCAAAATCGATCATAGTTTCCAAAATATAGAGCTTTTCAAAAATCAATATACCTACTGCCGTTTTTGACAAAATAATTGTTTTAAGTTAAATAATAATATACTGAATACATAGTAGGCAAACACTGTTACATACATAATAAACACCGGTATTTGACGCAGTTCTTAAAGGAGAAAAGCTGATAAGATTTTTAAGTCAAACGGTGTATTAACTTGAAAGTTATTTAAAAAAAAATATAACTAAGTATACTAAAAACAACGTAATTTTAATATTTGAAAAGCTATAAGTTTTGAGAATTAGATTAGATTTTAATTTTTGAAACGGCATTTGACGTAGTTTCTTAGTACTAAGATATCGTAGAACACCAAAAAAACAGAAAACGTCGAAAAAACACTTTTTTCAAAATTTTTCGTAAACGATTACTCTCAAACGGATAAACTGATTTTGATGCAATTTATGTATTAGACGCAGTTTTTTGAGGAATAGAGCTGATTAGTTTTTGTACTCAATCGGTACATAAATCTGGAAGTTAGTCAAAATTTTTTTTGTTTTTTTTTTTTTTTAATTTCTCTTAATCTCCTGGATCGAATCGGTTCAAATTTTCAGGAAATCTAAGTTGAGCGTAATCCAATCGAATTCCATCAACCGCGTTTCGATCGGTATGGCCGTTAAACAGTTATGAGATGTTTACATACACACACACACCCACACACATACACACACACATATATACATACTGACATACTGACGTCATCGCACATCGCGTCACATGGCCATATAGTTGGCCATTCTCTTCTCTCTAAATTAAGGTATTTTAAGCTCAAAAGAGTAAAAAATATAAGCATAGACACGAACATACACACACACACACATATACATACAGACATACTGACGTCATCGTGAAAATAGTCGGAAAAGATTCCTAGGACCTCAAAACATTTATATCTGCTGAAAACTCAATTTCGAAAATCGGGGTAAAATCAGTAACTTCCTTATCTTTTTTTTAAAGTTTTGAGAATTATATTAGATATTGATTTTTGAAACCGCATTTGACATAGTTTTTTTTAGTACTAAAATATACCGAATACCAAAAAATGATTGGTTGAAAAATTTCCAAGCTATGTCGAAAAAACAATTTTTCAAAATTTTTCGTCAACGATTACTCCCAAACGGATAAATCGATTTGGATGCAATTTATGTATAAGACGTAGTTTTTTGAGAAATAGAGCTGATTAGTTTTTGTACTCAATCTCAATCTGGAATCTGTTTCGACAAAATTTTTTTTGGGTTTTTCCAAAATTTCGCAAAATTTCCTGGACCAAATCGGTTCAAATTTTCAAAAAGTCTGAGTTGAGCGGAATCCAATCGAATGCCATCAACCGCGTTTGGATCGGTCCAGTGGTTCAAAAGTTATGAGATGTTTACATACATACATACACGCACACACACACATACATACATGCAGACATACTGACGTCATCATGAAAATAGTCGGAAAAGGTTCCTAGGACCATAAAACGTGGACATCTGGTGAAACTCGATTTTCGAAAATCGGGGTACAATCAGTAACTTCCTTATCTAAGTATCTACATATGTAGTGGGAAGTTAAAAAATATACGCGTCGAATTGAGAACCTCCTCGTTTTTTTGTCATCTTTTCTTTAACAAAATCTGTGTATATTTTATTATTGATTATTATATATATATTATTATTTATATACATATATATTATTATTTGTACGAAAAAATGAGGATTTTTTTTGAAATGGCTATTACAGTTGACCTTATGGGTCGTTACTGTGTCACCGGGCTTTTTTGGCGAGCAGAGTGCTCAGCCAGAACATAAATTAATATTGGGACTATAAACGCCCGCGCTAAGGGTTGTCTCATGCGAGACCTCGCCTTAGTGCGACGTTCGGACTAGTGGAGGTAGGAGGAGTCGTTGCATTGCTTCCCGCGTTAGGCGCGGGGCGATAAAGAAGTCCTCGTCATCGAGACCGGCGACCGTCGTCGCGTCAGCGGTCAACGACGACAACGGTCGGTTTTGTAGTGTAGTGTGGGTTTGGATAGTATGTTGAATGTATGCTGCTGATGATGTTATATAGTACAATTTAGCATAACGACCTAAAGTTGTGGGCATGTCCACCGTGCACACACCGCGCACCTTGTACTGCAAAACATGCATGGGATCATTGTTTTTCCTCGAGCGATTTTAGAAAACAATTGAGTGTAGGACTCAAAGGTCTCATGATTCTCGAGACTAATATTCTCGAGTCATGCAAAATGATTCGAGTTCTCGAATTTAAGACTGAAGATTCGAAGTCTCAGACAATAATAGTATGGAGAATACTCTACTATTAGTCTATCTGCCGCATTATATCGTTGTTGTACCGATAGTTACACATTAATATCTTTGGTAGCTATCGATGATGGATGGATTATAATATCTTGTGTGTGGAAAGAGGCCATCATCGCCTACAATTACCAAAGATGATGTATTGCTATCCGTATATCGGGATGGTAATGCCACATGCATAAGTTTGCCGGCTACCTTACCTTCCAAACTGGAACACAACAGTGAGCTGAGAAGCAACCAACTTTATTGAGACAGGAAAAAGTACCTATAGTGGTGCGTCAAAACGGGGCGAGACTGTGTAGAATTCTATTAAGTACCAACTAATATTTACCGTGGTATTTACCTGGTTAGAAAAATGTTCACCTTTTACAAATAGCCTGACATAAAAACTTAAATATAATTAATAACAACTATACTGCAGATCGCTACGAGATCAAAGTTTTTTGCGAATCTTACGAAAATAACGTATTTTGAAGTAGGTAGGTACTTTGTATATTTCTTTAGTCTGGGAATAGACTCCAAAATTTCTAATTATTCATAGCGTGGACAAAAAAGAATTTTACAAGCCGACATAGACTTTTTTAAGACCAGTAATAGTAGTTTGTTCACCAAGGCGAAAAAATGACCGATACCTTACGAGAGTGTAGTTTGAGGCCCGAAGCGTAGCTGAGGGCCTCAATACACTCAAGTTAGGTATTGCATTTTCTCCCGAGTGATACATACTGCTTTATACTACACCAATGAGGAAAATAAAAACATTTTAGTTAAAATTTATATTAAAATTATTACAATTATTGAAACTCCATAAATTCTTTATAAGTTTTGTTGTACTTATGCTTGGACTTTTCTGGCAAAAGGTTTAAAATGACTGTTTGAGCAGCTTCTTTTAATTCAGGCGGCGTAAATAAATCTTCATTCTCGCTACTAGACATAGACATCAGCCCCCCAAGACAAGTGGCATCAACGCTAGGAGAATAGAAAACAAAATGTATGGATTTGACATAAGCTGTTGATACGAGCGTAAACGAATTTGTAATTGGTAGCCAAATGTCATTCGTGAAACGAAACGTTATATTGTATCGATCATTTTTGATCAATTTCATACAAAACCTTAGCCAAGTGGCACTTTTGACAAGCAAAATTGATGATCCAATGATTAGCGAACGCTAGAACCCTGTAAATTACGCTAAAAATGGCGGACAATCACTATTATTTAATCAGCTGTTCTAAATCGTGGATAATATCTGTTAGAATTTTTGATAATTTTAAAGTAAAATGAACGCAAATTGCCATAATTTAAGAGTCCTAACCTAACTAGGGGGTTTTCAATACATTTTCTTTTTTTAAGTCGCAGACGCCTTTGTAATGAATTTCGGTTTTCATCCCCTAACTCCACGGGGAATTAACTCAGAGCAAAGTGACCTTGACAAAAGTTGGTGTCCCTTACCCCCTCCACGTAATGGTGCAACAAAAAAGGGGTGTTATATAGGGTTGAAATTTTCCATCAAAATTTTTGTAAGTCCTGCGCACGCTCTGACCGCCAACCGAGCTCTCTGTTCATTCTAATATAACGCATTGGCGTCATTTCGACCAAATTGGTAGCCAAGTGGATTATGGCTTGTTTAACGTTCGTTCCATACGAACTTTACGAATTATATCGAATATTGTCTCTGAATTGAATATAATAAAAATAAGAACAGAGTCGCTATATCTGATTCAATTTTGATTGTATGTACCGCGTGAGTGCGAATAAGATGAAATATACTATCTTTTCTTCTTAATTACTGTCATGCCGTAAGTTTCTATATAGCTAACATGTTAATTGAACTCTGTCAGTACTACGGACTACCAATTTAAAGAGTTATAAAATTAAATACTGTCACCAAGATTTATGTATTTATCTTCATTGCTATCAAATTTGATTGTTTTAACATATTTTAAGTAAATCCTCTTTACCTACAAGTGAACGTAGAATTGTGCAAAATGTTATCGATAGTCACATTTTAAAACTTATGTTTCAGATTTATGAAAGCTGATGATAAATTTATTATTAAAAATGAACAAAAATATGCAAAACTGAACATATAAAACTTCTTTTTTACGTATTTTTTGGCATACATATTTACAGAAATGTAAAATTGATCGAAATCTACACTGAAAAATAAACTATCTTTCTTTGTTTCATTAAATTTACAAAATACAAGGGTTGTAACAAGAATATAGTGTTTATAACTTGAACTTATAGTGTCTGTAAAATATTTAAAGACGAAATATTATATTTATCATCATTAAGACATTGTCAGCATTTTGCAAACCTATCACTACTTACAATGTGTCTAGGCAGTTCGTTAGAAGCGAACAATTGGGTAAACGAGTCACTAGTATTGTGGCTTCTAAGTGGTAGGGTTCTGCATTGTCTCACCCGGGTCTAATACCACTGACCCACCTATTTCTGCAGCAATAGCAACAGTGCTTGTTACTGTCGTGTTCCGGTTTGGAGGGTAAGGTAGCCGGTAAATGTATGCATGTGACATTAATACCCCCCCCCCCCCCCCCCGCCCGCCACAAGGATATCAAAGCACCATTAATAATGTGCCACCAAAAGCCTTCTTAATTTGCGTTAATTTTACTTTAAAACTATCAAAAATTCTCACAGATGTTATCCACGCTTTAGAACAGCTGATTGAATAATAGTGATCAACCGCCATTTTAAGCGTAATCTGCAGGGTTCTAGCGTTCGCTGATTATCGAATAATTCGCTACTATTTTGCTTGTCAAAAGTGCCACTTGGCTACGGTCTTGTACGAAAATTGACAAAAATGATCGATGCAATATAACGTTTCGTTTCACGAATGACACTTGGCTACCAATTACAAATTCGTTTACGCTCGTGTCAACAGCTTATGACAAATCCATAAATTTCTCTTTCTATTGTACTAACGTTAATGCCACATCTTGGGGGCAAGTCTTTTTTGCTTTTAATGCACTTTTCATATAAATAAAACTTATAACCTCGGTGAAAATAATACTTCAAAGTGACGTTTACCGTCAATTCAGAGACAATATTCGATATAATTCGTAAAGTTCGCATGGAACGAACGTTGAACAAGCCATGATCCACTTGGCTACCAATTTGGCCTAAATATCGCCAAAGCGTAATATTTGAATAGTTACTGAGCGTTTGCCACTTGTCTAGGGGGGCAGAACAGAATGTAAGAAGAAGATACAATAATAAAAAAATTAGCGCGTACAATCGTTTTTTTTTTAATATTGAGGAGGCAAATGAAATAAAGCACATACTGCCAAGTTTCCTTAGTAAATGCTAGTGGCCAGTAACATTTTTGTGCACTACAGCCGGGGGAGCCAGCGGACTGTAGATCTGGTTCTTCTCTCTTCGATGCCCCACCAGCCGTAGTGCTTTTCTGTTGAGCCGGATGTGTCGGAGAAATAAGCGAGACCACAACTGTACGTTGCAAAGGTGCTTTATTGTAACGAAATAGCAATAAAGCTAGCACCGTTGCAAAATATTTGACCTATTCTATGGAGAGCCAGTACTTGCCCTAGCACTGCCCTACTCTAAAGCCGGTACCTTATGGATATATACTAAAGCCCAGGAACTTGTCTGGGAAACTTATTGAGTCGTAACGAAACTGAACGGAACTGGAACGGAACTAAATGTATGGCCGCGCTCTCCGATATTTATAGTGCGCGGCCAGACGGTCGGCGGAAATCTACAAAGACAATCGGCGCCGGGTGTGGCGCCACAATGTCTGGATTTGTTAAAATCCTACTTTTTGCAATCTAATCTCAATAATTTTATCTTAGGTAGCTTTTCCTACCTCTAATTAACTAGTGTGGCCCTCTAGCGAGTGCAACGGTACTACCTTTTTACAGATATATACAAAACAAAGTACGTAATGCCCTAAGACCTACCGAAAACTAATTACAATGTGTTATTTCTTATTTACATACAAGGATCTAACACAAATAGACTTATACAATAATAAACAAGTGTGTTATATACATTGTACGTTCTCACAGGACCTCGGAAACTCTTGCAATTACAGAGTTGTACGCCTTTTCAGGTCGTACTATCCTGTTCACTATCTTTATAGTACCGAAAAGTGTCTAAACATATGCCTAAGGCTTATACTTACATTATACATACTATTTACAATCATAAAACATTTGTTTTAACAAAGAATTTTGCACTTTTCGGATTTTCGTAATAGCGAGTTCCCGCATATAAATACTATCTCGCAAGAGTCGACTCGTAATGTCGTCGACTGCGTGGAACTCGCTTCATTCGTAATATGCCTAATAGGCAAAGATCATAGCTACATAAAGCCTTATTATTTCTATACAACAAAGCTGTATGTAGGTCTTAGGGCGAATAAAAGGCGAAAACGAATATTATTTATTACAAAAAACTTACGAACTAAACGAAACATACATTCTATCCTGCCTTATTATCTATTTACATTAATATTTACAACGAAAGATGTCTGTGCTGCACATTCTCCCGCCTATAACACGCAGTGTTATACTAAATATGGTGCAGCCAGACCAACTTCTTGACCGGTCTTCGCATGACTCCCGCAGCCGTACGTACGTCAGCCACTCGTACCACGCCGTCTGCTCCAGGGTGTACTGCCTCGATGATCCCCGTTGGCCACGTATTTCTTGGCAGCGCGCCGTCAGCGATGAGGACGATGTCGCCGACGCGCAGCTCTGCTCCTCTTCCATGAGGCTCCCGCCGCTTTTGGAGTAGCGGAAGCGCTTCTCGTACCCAGCGTGACCAGAAGTGGTTGGCCAGCTGTTGTGAGTGCCGCCAGTGGCGGCGGCCGATGGTATCGCCTTCGGAGAACGCGCCCGGGACAGGCACGCGTGATGGTCCGCCCAGCAGGAAGTGATTGGGCGTCAGTGGTGCCGGGTCTTCTGGTGAAACCGACACGTGTGTGAGAGGTCGGCTGTTGAGCGTGTGCTCGACCTCTACCAGCAGTCTGTGCAGTACCTCTTCTGGTGGATGCCGCTGTTGCAGCACGGCGAACAGTGCAGCCTTGACAGAGCGCACCATGCGCTCCCATGCGCCTCCCATGAAAGGCGCGCTCGGCGGGATGAACTTCCATTTGATTGAGTAGTTGGCTGCTGCTTCTTTAGTGGCGTCTAGTGCGGCGCGCCTCAGTTCTGCATCAGCGCCGCGCAGGTTGGTGCCGTTGTCGCTCCAAACCTCGGTGGGGCACCCGCGGCGCGACATCATGCGCCGCAGTGCCATTACTGCGGAGTCCGTAGTCAGGTTGGCGGCTATCTCCAGGTGGACCGCCCTTGAAGTAAGGCAGGTGAAAAGCGCCACGTATCTCTTCTCGTGGCGCCGCCCGATGGTCACGCTGTATGGCCCAAGAAAGTCCAGGCCCACGTAGGTGAAGGCTCGCTGATGGTGCGCGACCCGGGACTTCGGTAGGTCGCCTGTAGGCGGCTGTGGCGGGATAGCGCTTCTTCTTCTACAAAGCGCGCAGCTTTTTACTATGCCGCGCACGGTGGGGCGAAGCCGTAAAACCCAAAATTTCTGTAATATTTCGCTCGTAGTTGCTTCCACCCCGCTATGGTGAAGACGCCGGTGTTCGTGTTCTATATAGAGGCGGGTGTATGGGTGACGGCCATCTAGCACGGCCGGTTCTCGTAAATCTTCACTAATATCTTCCGTCGCCGCTATTCGTGACTTTATTTTCAAAATGCCTTCTTGATCGATGAACAATGATAACTGCTTCAACCGGCTGTCTCTTGCTATCGCGCTCCCGCCCGTGATAGCTTCTATTTCGTTAGCAAAGCTCTCTTGCTGTGATGATTTTATTAACAATTTCTCGGCGCTAATGATATCAGCGCCATCTAGCGGCACGTAACGTCGTTTTTCTTCCGTGCTTCGTGGCTTCTTAATTTTCTCTGTTTTCCTTGAGCTTTTCGTACACTTTTTTCCCCAATTTTCATCATTGGAGGCTTTCGTAGCTGTGCGCTTACGCACACCGGCGACACATTTCTTATTTGGTCTGCAGAGCTCGATGAACTGCAGCACGCGCGCTGTTGCACGCACCAGTCGAAGCCACGACGAAAATCTTGTCACATCCGGAAGTGCTTCTGTAATACATATAATTTTTCTAATGTTATTTACAATATTTACACTATTTACAGCTGCCGACGGTTTTTCTTCGCCTGTTATTTCGCTACTGGTAGCGACATCTTGCGGCCATTTGTCCTCTTCTAAGTATAGGAAGGCCGGACCAACGAACCATCTATGTCGGTCTCCAAATTCTTCCGGGATATGGCGAGTAGCATCATCAGCTACATTGTCGCGAGACGGCACCCATCGCCACTCTGCGACCTTCGTAATATCTTCAATTTCTGCTACTCGATGGGCAACAAACGGCTTGAATGCTCGCGAGCCTGTGCGTAGCCACGATAGAACTGTGCGGCTGTCTGTCCAGTACACCCTGCGGCTTGGCTGATACTCGTACTCCTCCATGACGTGCTGAGCTAGGCGGGCACCTAGTAAAGCTGCTTGAATTTCTAACCTTGGTATGGAGGTAAACTTGAGCGGACTGACTCTTCCTTTGGCTGCTGCTAGGCTGACGCTGACTTCGCCATCCTCGTTGACTATGCGCCAGTAGACCGCCGCTGCATAGGCAGACTCACTGGCATCCGTAAAGACGTGCAGCTGCCGATCTCGCGCTCGCGCCAGGTTAGAATGTGCGCGAGGTATTTCCAGGTTTTCCATTCTTCTCACATCTTGAAGCCAGCTTCTCCATGTCTTCTCTAAGTCCGCAGGTAAAGGCTCGTCCCATGGTAGTCCGATTCGCCACGTTTCTTGCAGTAAATGTTTCGCGTGAATAGTTACAGGTGTAATTAAACCTAAAGGATCGAAAATAGACATAGCTACCCGTAACGCGTGTCTCTTCGTAGGTGTTTTATTTTCATCGTACACCGCTTTAACATTGAAACCTAGCTTATCGTTGTGAGGTTTCCATTTTAATCCCAAAACCTTCTCGCTTTCTGTGCTTAGTTCCCAATCGCCGCCCAGAGATGGCGCTACTAGTAGCGTTTTAGCTACGGCCGAGTTGTTCGTTTTCCATCCGCGCAGCTGGAAATGCGCCTGTTGATGAATGAGGCTAACCTGCGAGGCTATTCTGATGGCATCTTCCTCGTTATCGAAGCTCTGCAGGTAATCGTCCATGTAATGGTTTCTTACCACGGCTGTAGCGGCGTCGGGATAGATTTGGGCGTATTCTTGTGCGTTCTTATTTTTTACGAAGATAGCGGTGCTTGGTGATGACGCAGCTCCAAATACGACGCTGGTCATCTGATACTCGCGTGGCGAATCTTTTCTATCGCTTCCTCGCCATAGGAAACGTAATGCGTCCCGGTCTTGTTGTCGTACACGTATTTGCAGAAACATTTCTTTTATGTCTGCTGTCACGGCGATAGGCAGCTGTCGAAATCTCATTAGCACTCCGGGTAGGTTCTGCAGAAGGTCTGGACCAGCTAATAACATGTCGTTGAGACTTACTCCATTGACCCGCGCAGCTGCGTCGTACACTATTCGCGGCTTAGGTTTTGCAGGATTCACTACTGCAAAGTGAGGCAGGTACCAGCTGGATTGGCTAGGTGACTCGTTGGCAGGTTCGGCGTAACCACTATCTAATAAATGTTGTACCTGTTTCTCGTATGCCTCCTTTAGCGCGGGGTCCTTGTCCAGACGTCTCTCTGTATTGTATAATCTTTTCATAGCCAGGCCGCGGCTATCAGGAAACTCGCGGCTATCCTCTTTCCATAATAGACCTGCCTCGTAGCGCCCGTCAGGTAAGCGCTTACACGTACTTTCTAAAATCTGCAGGGCTCGCTGCTCGTTCTTGTTGATGGGCTGGCGCGGAGTAATGCCGACACTGTCCAAATCGAAATAATTTCTTATTACCTTCTCTATGTCTTCATCTTGTTCGGCATAGGCAGCTCTCTGCACTAGGTGGACTCGCTGCTTGTGGCGGTAGTCCACACCATGTAGCACCCAGCCAAGGTGCGTGAGCGATGCTACTGGTTGTCCACGTCTTCCGCTCTTCACAGCCCTCGTCACGATCAGGTGCCAGTTGTCCTGGCCGATGAGCACGGTTGGCACGGCGCGCTCCATGATGACATCTTCTTCTATATCTTCTAGATGTCTGCAGTTGTTGACGATGGATCTACTAACAGACTGTGGCGATAGGTTAAGGTTACCTATAGTTCTTCCTATTATTCGATGTCGCTGACGGTGATGAAGGCCCTTGATGGTGACTGCGATGCGACGCGACCTCTCTGCGTTGAGTCGCGTGCCGCCAACTGTCTCGATGCGGAACGGCTCTACCGGCCCGCGAGCTCCTATCCGTGCAGCCACCTTTTCTTCTATCAGCGTGACTGTGGACCCTTCGTCCAATAGTGCGTATGTGTTCACGCTGCCCCTGGAACCTGTCAGGACAATCGGTACAACTTTAAGGTAGGCGCGTGGCGCGCTTGACTGCGTTGACGTCACCACGGCGTCGCTGTCTTCTGCTTGATCTTCAGGTGTCTTCTTCGTATAATTGTTGCGGCTATTATGTAGCCGCCGATGATGCGAACTCTTGCACCCGTCGATGCCGCACTGCCGAAACTTGCACTCGTGTTTTGGCTTTCTTTTTTGTAGACACCTGAAACATAAATTATTACGTTTTGCCATAGCCCACCTATCGTCAACACTAGCTTTCGTAAACTGTTCACATATAGAGCTAGTATGTGCATCTTGACATATCGCACATTTGTCTCTCTTCACTTGTGGTTCATATTTCTGTGTGTGTGTGTGTTCGCTGTGTTTTCTTAAAAACTTGCTGATTTTCTTTCGTAGGTTCATGTGGCACCAACGCAGCACACATCTCGGCTTCTTTCATTAAAAATTCACTAATCATTTGTAGATCGGGTTTTCTATCTTCCCGTCTTGCGTACTGGAACCAACTGTGCTGCAACGTATAATTAAACTTCGCTAATAAACTATTCACTGCCACCGTATCGTGTAGATAGCTCTCTCTGTTGAGAGCTCGAATCGTAGCGACGATATTGTTCACTTTACTGGCGAACACACACGTTTCCCGCGCACTTTCTTTCACTCGCGGCAATGACTTGATTTTTTCTAATTCGGCGTTCACTAGTGCGTCGGGCCGACCAAACTGTATTTCCAAATGGTCGACGATCTCACTTGGGTCGGTTTCCCCATAAAACATGCAGGCGACGGCTTCTTTGGCGTTTCCACGTAAACATCTTCGAATTCTTGCCCGATTTTCCGCCTTGCTAAAATATTTCTCCGTATCTCGATACGCCGCTTTAAACTGCAACCATTCTTCACCAGCGCCATCGAAACTTGGTAACTCCATACTATAGCGCGGCGCCCCTCGTGATGCTTCTGCCAGGGCGGACGCGAGCGCGGTGATATCTGCGGCCTTCAATGCACCAGACTCTTGTTTTGGTGCCGTATTTTCAATAGGCGTCGAAATCTTCGCCTTCTCTACGACGGACACATCATCTTCCGCCGGACGTACAGCGCGCGCTGAAATGCCCGCCGACTGCGCGGGCGACGTAGCTTGTGGCGCCTGGGCCACCTCTCGTGGTGCGGGCGACTCATGGCCCGCCGAATCTTCTTGGTGCGGCGCGTGCGCCGCCTCTTCGTATTGCGGCCTAGGTGCCGCCTCTCGTGGTGGGTGTGGTATAAGTGCCACCGAACTGGTGATTGCCAGCGGCTCTGGTGCCGGCTGGCGATCCGTATGGGTTGGCCGAGCGGAGTCCATCCAATCTTCGACCCTCGTAATGGCAGTTGCTTGCCCTTCTTCGTAAACAGCGCGCGCGAGTTCCGTCCGTAAGCGCGCCTCTTCTGCCCGTAAGCGCGCTTCCTCTAATTTGGCGCGTAAATAAACTATACGCGGCGACTCGACTGCGGATGGTACCGGCTTTTCGTTGTTTGCAACGGTGCTCGTTGTGGTCTCGGTCGCCTCGGTGTTCTCTGTTGTAACGCTAGTCTCCGTAGCGGACGTGGTGGTACCGCTCGTTTCCTCCTCGTGACTAGCGGCCTCTTCCTCTCGGCGACTCGACGTACTTCTTGTTTCAATCGGCATGGCTCAGTGATCCGGCTCGAATGCGACCAGAAAATGTGCACTACAGCCGGGGGAGCCAGCGGACTGTAGATCTGGTTCTTCTCTCTTCGATGCCCCACCAGCCGTAGTGCTTTTCTGTTGAGCCGGATGTGTCGGAGAAATAAGCGAGACCACAACTGTACGTTGCAAAGGTGCTTTATTGTAACGAAATAGCAATAAAGCTAGCACCGTTGCAAAATATTTGACCTATTCTATGGAGAGCCAGTACTTGCCCTAGCACTGCCCTACTCTAAAGCCGGTACCTTATGGATATATACTGAAGCCCAGGAACTTGTCTGGGAAACTTATTGAGTCGTAACGAAACTGAACGGAACTGGAACGGAACTAAATGTATGGCCGCGCTCTCCGATATTTATAGTGCGCGGCCAGACGGTCGGCGGAAATCTACAAAGACAATCGGCGCCGGGTGTGGCGCCACAATGTCTGGATTTGTTAAAATCCTACTTTTTGCAATCTAATCTCAATAATTTTATCTTAGGTAGCTTTTCCTACCTCTAATTAACTAGTGTGGCCCTCTAGCGAGTGCAACGGTACTACCTTTTTACAGATATATACAAAACAAAGTACGTAATGCCCTAAGACCTACCGAAAACTAATTACAATGTGTTATTTCTTATTTACATACAAGGATCTAACACAAATAGACTTATACAATAATAAACAAGTGTGTTATATACATTGTACGTTCTCACAGGACCTCGGAAACTCTTGCAATTACAGAGTTGTACGCCTTTTCAGGTCGTACTATCCTGTTCACTATCTTTATAGTACCGAAAAGTGTCTAAACATATGCCTAAGGCTTATACTTACATTATACATACTATTTACAATCATAAAACATTTGTTTTAACAAAGAATTTTGCACTTTTCGGATTTTCGTAATAGCGAGTTCCCGCATATAAATACTATCTCGCAAGAGTCGACTCGTAATGTCGTCGACTGCGTGGAACTCGCTTCATTCGTAATATGCCTAATAGGCAAAGATCATAGCTACATAAAGCCTTATTATTTCTATACAACAAAGCTGTATGTAGGTCTTAGGGCGAATAAAAGGCGAAAACGAATATTATTTATTACAAAAAACTTACGAACTAAACGAAACATACATTCTATCCTGCCTTATTATCTATTTACATTAATATTTACAACGAAAGATGTCTGTGCTGCACAATTTTGATGTGCTTCGAGATACAAACTTATGAATTTTAAAAAGTTAAGATATCGTTCAAATTCGTTCTGTTGTTATGGTGTAATTGGTTTACAAACATCCGCAATTTAATATTAGGGAAAAAAAAAACATTTAAACTAAACGATAACGTAGATTAGATAGGGCGGAACACACGCTGAAACATCATTCCTAGCGTCAGGGAAAAACGTGTCTTGACTACCGCAAATGAATTATAGCTTGAATGCCCTGCCCTTTGGCTGGATTAAAATATCGTAAAATGTCGCTTTGTCATTTTCGATTACAGACTCCCGCCGAGTAGTTATTGATATTAATATCATGCCAACTGAATTCTGAACCGTAAAAGCATTTTGTTAGTAAAGTTTTGAGACCATTTTCTTTGAGCGAACATTAATTTAAGAACAACTTAAAAGTAATATAATACAAAAGGGCAACTTTATTAAATATCGTTGTTTTCAAAGGATACTTTTTGTTCAGTACTTAACGGGTCGCAATAAATCTTTATTAAAATCCGAGACCTTTTTTTGAATAAGAAGAGCTGGCCTCCCTACATACCGCCATTCGTTTTTTTGTGAATTTCATTATCCTTCCCGGATAGAATCCGTATCTTGCATAGAATCCGTTCTAAGTTCAATAACTGAGTATGCAAATTAGGAGGTAATCGGACAGTTTCGAAGATTATTTCGAAGGTAATGTGTCAAACAATTAATGGGATTTCGCTTATATAATATCTATCCATGGCTAGTTTAAGAATGGTAAAAATAAAATATTACATAACTTGTACAAATTATGTCATGTTTTATTTTATTTTATTTTATTTTATGTAAATAATCAATAGACGACTTTAATTCCCTTGGCTTTCTAGGATTGATTTTATCCGTTACTCCTTCGCTACTATTCACGTTAAAATATCAATAGACCTGTATTACATAGAAATGCTATATTATAATATAGCATTGCTATATAATACAGGTCTATTCCTAGTTTCCCCCGAATGCTTTCCCCCAAATGAGGAAAACTGGGAATTTTGTCGCATATGCCCCCGAATTCAAAATCGGAGGAAACTGGGAATAAAATTGTCCCATCTTCCCCAGAAATATTATTTAATTTATATAATTTTTAAGTACTTCTGTACAATATTAGAAACATTCTCATCTCACAATAGAGCGCCACAACTGGAATTTGACAAAATGGGATCAGTCCAGAGTAACAATTTTCAAATTAATGTAAATATTCCCGAATCACTGTGTATTAATTAATTAATATTATAAATGCGAAAGTTTGGATGTTTGGATGGATGTTTAGATGGATGTTTGTTACTCAATCACGCAAAAATCACTTAACTGATTTTAATGAAATTTGGCACACAAACCTGGAATAGTACATAGGCTACTTTTATCCCGGAAAAATTAGGTGATCCCGCGGGATTCGCCAAAAACTTTTATAATGCAGCGGGCTGCACGCGGCAGCTAGTCAGTTTATAAATGATAAAGGTTCTAGGATAAAAAGTACTATATATAAAATGTATCCATTATCCACAAGCTCAGAATATGTAATGTAAAAGTTGACTGGTAAAAGATTCATATTGTTTACGATTATTTTAATGGCCAAAAGTATAATTAGTATAAGCATAAGTCAACAATAAAGATATATAATAAAAAGTGAATATTGCTTAATCATATAGTAAACCTTAAAGAAATTAGTGTAGTAATATTTAAAAAGTATGGTCACCGAACGATGTACTTATGAGTCCAGTGACGAGTTCGGTAAATCACTGTTCGTAAACAGTGAGCTTCTTATGCACCTTGCGGGCATGTCTGCAATAAACATTTTTATTGGAAAACTAGGTGAAAATTTAAGTACCTGTTTTTATATATTCGGTATCAGAATCGAGTACCTTCCTTTACGTACATTCTTTTGCCAAACAACCTGTATAATCTCGAGTTTGAACGCAAGGTACACATTCTGTTTGATGTTTTAATAAAAGCTCAGAATTTCTATTTTAATTAAACGGCACATTGTTCTTACACATAATTTTCTTTGTCACACACGACAGAGAAAATTGTGTATTTGTATCCTTGTCGTGCGCCGTAGAAAAATTAGACAATAATTATTACGATCAGAGGTGTTGACACATTACCATCCGATAGCGAAAATCTTATTTCTTTTTCCCGGTCTGGGTTTTTTCCTGGTCTCAAATCCGGGCCGGTCTGGTTTGAGGAGTAGACAATCTGCTATTCTGCCTGGCAGTTCGTAATAGGCGAACGATTACATAAATACCCCACTAGCATCACTAGGTAGTCGTGGCTACCAGGTGAAAGAGTTCCGCGACGTCTCGCTAGGGTTTAGTACCACTCAGTACCAGCCCTAACTCTTGATTAAGAACTAATTCTTACTCTTGATTGAGAAGATTGTGGTTCAGCGCCCTTTGCTCGACATTTTCACCATTTACATAGCGTCGACGCCATAATAGCGTCAATGCTTGTCACTGTCGTCTTCAGGTGTGGAGGGTAAGGTAGCCCGTAAACTTGTGCTCTGGCATGACCACCCTGACAGATGACAGTGCCACACAAATTATTGTGTTACAATGGTAGTGGGATAGCAATATCTTGATAAAACGATAATCAGTACTTCTGTTATATAAATTCTAAATATTTGCTTTTTTAAGGCAATTGACCTACCTCTAATTCCCACCACTGCAACTTCTGTAAACCAGAATCAACAGCGGCTACTGTGTACATGTACATGTGCCCTGGAGAAAAGCTAAGCTGTCTTGGAACCCGCAATGAAATTAATCAAAAGTATATAGGAGTAGGAAAATACATCTTGTTTCTCTCTCTTTTCAGCAGGACACAGCAAAATGTTAAAAGCATAAAAATGCTACTAAATGAGACTTTTACAATTAGGTTAAGCCTGATTGCTCTTGCACCACGGAAGTTTGGAAATTTGGGGCCTACTAAAATGGCCTACTTAATTTTGCGTCCAGTAGCAAGTATGACAAAATCGCTTGAAGGCACGGAAGTTTCTATGTATTTTCACAAGGTCGGAGTAATATATTACACCGGATATACATTGGATACTATCTCAACCATTTGACTACGTTTGTTTTGCCAAATATTACACTCACAGAAAATTGTGCAGTTTCTTCGTGTTTACAATTTAATGAAGGGCATTTCCAAAAGGAGAAGGAACTAATTTAAACAAGAAACTGCGCCACACAATGGTCTATTTCTATCCACGTTTTGCTTAAACGATCCCGGACGCATGGGGAAAAGTTATATGAATGCCGTCCTTTAACTTAACAACACCAACGAGACTGCCATTCATCATTTTTTTCATTAGTAACGCCGATTACAGGATTACAGAGGCGACGTATTTTTGTTTGAGCTTGCGGGTTGACAAATTCTGGGTTGGTAAAATTCCTAGAATTGTAGTACATTGAAGCACGATGCTGAATTTGTATATGTAATGGTAAGACACCTGATAAAACGGGTAAAGCTTCGGAGCTTACAGTGCGATATGCTTTGCATAGAATGTTACTGATAGACGCTGATTTTAAAGTAGTTTGCGTCGGATCGCACCACTCGTTATTTTATCAGCCCACGCTGAGCAAGCATTACAAATAACACCTTAAATACGTTGTGTTATAAATTATCTTTAAAGTGTTAAACGTTAAATCCCATGTCGAGGCTGATATGCTGGCAAAGGATAAGAAATTCCGTTTAGCCTTTTCATCAATATAGTTAATCTTGTATATAAAATTCCCGTGTTACGTTGTTAGTTACCGTACTCCTCCGAAACGGCTTGACCGATTTTGATGAAATTTCGTATGCATATTCAGTGGGTCTGAGAATCGGCCAACATCTATTTTTCATCCCCCTAAATGTTAAGGGTTGTCCGTCCCTAAAATTTTTATTTTATTTTATGGACAAACATTTTTAATTTTTTGATTCAGCATTGAAAAATATATACAACCCTTAATTTTCAACCCTCTACGACCACCCCCTATTTTTTAAATAAATAATTTATGTGGCAAAACAATGTTTGCCGGGTCAGCTAGTATGATTTATAACAGTGTAATTATTCTCTAAGACCAAACCTAAATATGTTACAGATATGTTATACTAGGAGATGATAGGGGCGAACCTTTTAATATTATGTAAAACGTTTTATGGGGCGCAAAGCTTAAATGATTTCTCAAGCTTCAATTGATTATCAAATTAAGACTAGTATGAGCCAGCGACTCTATCTGTGCTCATGTGTTAGCTTGTATTATTAAAGCAACGTCGTCTGCATATCCTGTAAGCGAGCATAAGAATAAATCGTCAAATTCTCAGTCCCATAGATATGGTGAAAGTACTGATCCGTGTGGGCAGCCTAGAGTAAGGCGTTTAGATAAGGCGTAATGCCCTAGCTGTAATTTCGAATGACCGTTTTGTAAATACGATTTAATTAGTTTATAAAGGATAAGAGAAAAAGTTATTTTCCTGTAAGCTAACCGCTAGTTGATACAGATCAGCTTTTTTGACAGGGGCTCACCCATCTAACCAACCAACGAATCGGTGAATCTTGATAACCAGCATGTTTATTAACGTTAAAATCACTCTGTCTACCTTGTAAAGAAAACGGTGTGATGATATCCTTCTGTAAAATAACTAATCTTAATATTACTCAACTTTATAAAATAGTAGGAAGAACGTAAGAACGTAAAACGCGTTCTAATATAATCGATGTCTACTTTACGCTTTTGGCTGGCGGAGTTTTCCCTGCAGACGGTGCTTCCATTAGATACATCTTTGAGAGACGATTCAAAGTGTGCACTTGGTAACTGGGAAAATCTTTGAAATGGAAAATTCTGTGTAGCTTTGAATTTATTTTAGAGGTTGTTTCAAGAAGTTAGTTTGGCAGTTTTGAAGCGGTAAATTAGCGGTGGAAATGGGTAAAGGTCACAATGCTAACAATGACTTATAAATTAATCATTTTCAATAAGAATTTCATTTTCAACATGTTCTCCGTGTTGCTCCTTAGCTTGTTTGAAGAATAGGCCAACTGCCGTTCTGCCAGGTAGGTCGTGAAAGGCGACCGATTGGCTGTGCGAGTCACTACCATCGTGGCTACTATGTGGTAGAGTTCTGCATTGCCTCGCCCGAGTTTGGTACCACCGCCTTACCTATTCCTGCCGCAATAGCGTCAGTGCCAGTCACTGCTGTGTTTCAATTTGGAGGGTAATGTAATCTGTAAACTTATGCATGTGGCATTAGACCTCGCCACAAGATAGCAATCTGATTGTTTAGTATACATTGATATAAAAAGAGAAGATATGTTACGCTCTAATATCTCAATTGCTAAACCTAAGCTCGATCAGTCGAACGCAAAGTAATGCGACGAACGTAGCAATCTACGTTTCTCTCGCTTACTTTTGTATTGTACTATCTCACTCTCGCAAACATGTCGAACTAAACAATAATTTAATCTTATTTTCAAACAAATTGTTTTAACCGTACTTACGAATGGAAAGTAATCCCGTGTGTCTTATTTTTTTTCCTTGAGTGATTATAACACTGATTGAATATACAAGAAGGTGTTTTGATGCGTGTTTAATGGTAAAAACAGTCGGAAAATATAAGTGTATGATATGATGTCCCGCGCGTGATTGATTGTCACCAATTGTCACTGTATCTACGGACCTAGTTTCGTAGGACCAGGCGCTGTGACTAGGTAACGTATCTTCCCTTTTTATATCAATGTTAGTATATGATATATCTATGGGCGTACCCAGGTGCTGGGCCAGGCGGGGCAACCATTACATTTTAAGGCTATATTTATATCCTATTATCTACAACAGAATAAAGTTAGTAGAGATAAACAAATTCTAGGTGGGGGGCAGCTGCCCCTCCCTGCCCCCCACTCGGTACGCCCATCGATATATCTATGATAAATCCATACTAATGTTGTTAATGCGAAAGTCAATCGGTCTATCTGAAATGCTTTCACGGCTAAACCGTTGAACCGGTTTTGATCAAATTTAAAATAAGATAGTTGAAGACCTGAGGTCAGATAGAGCCTAATCCTTTTTTCAAAATCAACTTCTAAGCGGCGGAAAATTGTATGTAATTTCTTACAGTGATGACTGGTTAGTGTACTAGCGACTCGCGCTTAGTGCGCGTTAGAAGTTAATTTTCTATCTCTCGGGCAAGGTATCTTTTTCTGGATAAAAGATACCTATTGTCTTTCTGTACCGTTTATAATGTGTGCGGAAAGTTTCATGATAATCGGCTAAGTAATAAAGACGTGAAAGCGTTGCAAATTTATATTACACTAGCTGCGCCCGCGACTTCGTCCGCGTGCAACAAATTTTGAAGTAATTTAGCCTAAGTTACATCAGCTATCTACCAGTGAAAGTCCCGTCAAAATCGGTTCAGCTGTTTTAGAGATTAGCCGGAACAAACAGACAGACAGACAGAAAGACAGACAGACAAACATCGTAAAAAATGTTACTTTGGTATATGTACCGTGTATAGATCCATATGTATTTAGTAAAACGCGGATATTTAAATATTACAGACAGTATTCCAATTTTACAGACAGACACTCCAATTGTATTTATTTGTATAGATTTTTTTTGCAAACGTGAACCATCATATAATATTAAAAAAAGCCTTATCATTTTATACTCTTTTTTATAAGTACAATCATTACTCAAGACCGCGTCTGTAATTCACTTAGAGTATATAGATTTATATTCAAAAGAAGCATTTACTTCACATGTCCGTAACACAATTACACCACATTTACCCTCGTCACGTTCTATGAGAATGAGACTATAAATTATTTTGATAGACCTATACTTCGACGGAAGTGGTGAAATTTATGTTATACTAACTGCTCGACCCGGCTTCGCACGGCTATACTAATGAAGAAATTGAGGCTAATTATCATATTATATGCAGTACTAATGTTTAAACAAATTTTTTCACTTTGCCGTACGTATTTCAAATTTTTAAAGTAAAACTTCTTTAGGCGCCATTTGAGAGTATTTGACTAAGCTTTTTTCAGAAAGAAGTAAAGCTTAACACAGCATTCGCTATGTAAAAACAGAATTACATATATTACATTTTATAACAAACTTATTTTGATATAAGCTGGCTGAAAAATAAAATTGAAAAATAATTTCAAATTTGGATTTTAAAATATACATGTAATGGTTTCAAAACCAGAAATATCTATATTAGTATGGGAGCCCACGACACTAAACCTGGTCCCATAAGACTACCGGATGGCATATACATAGTTAGATTCGTCGTTAATTGGAGAATAGGAAATGGCTATGCTGCAATGCGAAAAACCGGGTGGCGCTATTAAAAAAAAAGAAAAAAGAATAAAAAAAAATTGATTTCTGGTACGATAAGACTACCGAATTTCGTTTGTTCGTTCGGTAGTCCGATGGTACTAGATACCTAGGTACAAGGCGTCACTTATAATGCTGCTGCCACTGATAAGGCCAGTCATGGGGACATGCAGCACCGCATTTTCGTAGAGTCCTTCCCCTCCCCTATGTCGAGGAACAAACGAAATTCGGTAGTCTTATCGTACCAGAAATCGATTTTTTTTAATTCTTTTTTTCTTTTTTTTAATAGCGCCGCCCGGTTTTTCGCATTGCAGCATAGCCATTTCGTATTCTCCAATTAACGACGAATCTAACTATGTATAAGCCATCCGGTAGTCTTATGGGACTAGGTTTAGTGTCGTGGGCAAGAGATATAGATATAGATATAGATATGGTTTAAGAAAACTATATCTATATCTATATCTATATCTATATCTATATCTATATCTATGTCTATGTCTATGTCTATGTCTATGTCTATGTCTATGTCTATGTCTATGTCTATGTCTATGTCTATGTCTATGTCTATGTCTATGTCTATGTCTATGTCTATGTCTATGTCTATGTCTATGTCTATGTCTATGTCTATGTCTATGTCTATGTCTATGTCTATGTCTATGTCTATGTCTATGTCTATGTCTATGTCTATGTCTATGTCTATGTCTATGTCTATGTCTATGTCTATGTCTATGTCTATGTCTATGTCTATGTCTATGTCTATGTCTATGTCTATGTCTATGTCTATGTCTATGTCTATGTCTATGTCTATGTCTATGTCTATGTCTATGTCTATGTCTATGTCTATGTCTATGTCTATGTCTATGTCTATGTCTATGTCTATGTCTATGTCTATGTCTATGTCTATGTCTATGTCTATGTCTATGTCTATGTCTATGTCTATGTCTATGTCTATGTCTATGTCTATGTCTATGTCTATGTCTATGTCTATGTCTATGTCTATGTCTATGTCTATGTCTATGTCTATGTCTATGTCTATGTCTATGTCTATGTCTATGTCTATGTCTATGTCTATGTCTATGTCTATGTCTATGTCTATGTCTATGTCTATGTCTATGTCTATGTCTATGTCTATGTCTATGTCTATGTCTATGTCTATGTCTATGTCTATGTCTATGTCTATGTCTATGTCTATGTCTATGTCTATGTCTATGTCTATGTCTATGTCTATGTCTATGTCTATGTCTATGTCTATGTCTATGTCTATGTCTATGTCTATGTCTATGTCTATGTCTATGTCTATGTCTATGTCTATGTCTATGTCTATGTCTATGTCTATGTCTATGTCTATGTCTATGTCTATGTCTATGTCTATGTCTATGTCTATGTCTATGTCTATGTCTATGTCTATGTCTATGTCTATGTCTATGTCTATGTCTATGTCTATGTCTATGTCTATGTCTATGTCTATTAAACTTAAAAATTACTGCATGGATTTATTTCAAATTTTGCATGAATATTACTAACAGGTCGGTTCAACATCTAGGCTACATATTATCACGCTATCGCCTACGGGGGAGGAGCTGTGCGGAGTAAACGAAGTCCGCGCGGACGAAGTCGTTGGCAACAGCTAGTTACAATAAAACAGTACAATCAAAGAGATTTCATTGCAAATTTTACATATTATAAAATACAAAAACCGTTTTCCGACACCTTTTATGTGTATTTACAATTGATAAAATAATGATTGAAAATGATTTTAAGATTGAGAGTAGTGTTATCGAACTTTACTTTTTTTATACCTATTTAACTTAATTAAGATTGTTTAGTTTTACTTGCGTAAAAATTACATGCACATACACTTTTTTGAACCTTGTCCTGACTTTTCGATTCTAATACAAAAAAAGAATTATCTTAATAGGTGGCTGCAGCTATTTGGATAATCATTTTTTTCTTCCTTTGAAGTGCTGAGCTAACAATATTCATGGAAATTGATTTTATTTATATAGACTAGAAGATGCGCTCGGCACTCCGCAGCGTGGATAATTCTGTGAATCCCACGGGAAAATTATGTACCTATATACTTTTTACTCACAACTGCATGAACACACTAACATAATCCCAAAGAATTTAAATACATCTAACATCCAAGGATGCTACTGGTTGCTTCTCGTTCATGATTTACCGGTTTGTTACTTAGATGAAGGAAACTACTACTAGATATGAAAAACCTAGTAAGGGAAAACCGTGTAATTTCGCTCCGAGTAATGGCGGATTTAAGAACAGCTGTTTACTGTCTACATAACAATTGATAAAATTATATTGCAATTGGGCATGTTACTTTAACAACTAGTTTTTATTTTAGATTTAAGCTACACACTAAAATTATAGAAACATACAAAAAAACTTGTCCTGACTTTTCGATTCTAATACAAAAAAAGAATTATCTTAATAGGTGGCTGCAGCTATTTGGATATTCACTTTTTTCTTCCTTTAACTAAGAGAGTTAACTGATGTCAAAAAAACAAGAGTTGACTATCTTAACTATTTTCGAAAAATTATATAATTCTTACCCACGCAGCTTCGCCCGAGAGTAAATATATTAATTTACTAATGTGAAAAATGTTATACAATCTGTGATTTATTATTTCCACCCCTTAGGGGATAATTTTTGAAAAAAAAAACAGCTTATGTTTGAGGCCGTGCTCTCACTGTATTTTTTCCTAATTCTCTTTTGGAGCCTTTTCGCTAAAACAGTTCTATATTTGTACTGCATAAAAGTGCTGTAAGGATAATTTAAAAACTTAACTCAAAGGTATCCCTGATACAAAACCACATCACAACGGGGCGATCCCTCTGCCTAGGAGGTTCAGTCTTTGACATTAGTGTTAGTTGCATATATTTAGAGTCATTTAAAGCCAGCGAAATCAATATGTCGATGTTTAAAGCTCTGACAAAATGACACGACTAAAAGCCCGCTGTAGTAGTTTAGCTCAATATCTACTAGCCACCAAGATTTCTAAAAAACCTAAGAACGTTTGTTATCTGACAATATCTTTTTTATTTCATTTTTCACCTACTGCATACCATGACGTATATAAAAAAGTTAATAGCACTTTTATTTCTTCCAATATGCATGAAAACGATATCACTAGACAACATTATAAGTGGAATCCCCCCAGCTGTTGGAAATTAGTAGTACGAGTATGAACTCTGAGGTTAATAATTAATTAAAGTGGGTCGGTGTCACTGACAATGGGCTCAGTTTTTAGTATTCTGAAAATTCTCGTACGCTGAATTCTAATGTTGGTTTTCATAAAAAGGTTTTTTAATAAGCCCAGGTGTTCTACGTTAAGTAATAAAAAGTAAAATGTAATGTCTGTCAGGAATAATGAGGCAATTAATATTAGAGAAAAGAGACTGAACAAAAGTTGAATGTAGATTGTATACTTTGTAATCTCTTTAGTTTTAATTAAAAAAAAAAATTACAGTGAAAACACTAAAATTTGTAATAGTTTTATCAGTAAGCTTTATTGTGGCTGTCGCTTAGCAAATGTTCAACTTCGATTACTTATTCTCTAAGTGCTTTTTGCCTTGCATAATGCCTTTGTGGAATAAAATACCGGTAGGGGTGTTTACCGACAGATAAGACTTAGTGATTTTAAAGAAAAAGCTTACACGTTCTCAAACGGCTGATAACGCAAATGCTCAACCTCTGGTATTATGTCTACTAATGGTGTTGGTGACCACTTACCATCAGGTGAGCCTCCTGCTCGTTTGTCCCTTATTTTATACCAAAGTATAATACTCTCTCACTCTCCACTGTGGTTCTGTGATAAGAACCAATACATTGGACGGGGATCTGAAGCAGAGCATAGGTGAAGACAGATGGAGGGATTTGTCATGGGGAACTGTCTCATCATCGGCAATGAGGAAGGACAACCTCCTACTTTCTGTGGTCCAAATGGGCAATCCAATATTGACCTCACGCTAACCACCAGGGGAACATCGATCAAGGAGTGGAGAGTGCAGCACGTTGGTGCTAGTATTAGCGACCATCAGCTGATGACGTTTGGTGTGAGAGGTACAAGTGAGAAGGGGGGGGGGAGGAGAGGATGACTGACAGGGTGGGTATGACTAGAACGATTGAAGAGCCGGTTGCTTATTTGACAAAGGTGGGTTGACTGGTTCCGTTTTCGATCAGATTTCCATGTTCGGGTGGGACGAATTAGCGGGGATGCGCCTGCTGGTGAAATATGTAAGCAATTTATGTCGGTTATTTCGCGTACAGCGGACGAGTGCCTGGGGGTTGACAAGGCAAATAGTAGCAATCACGGAAACACATGATGGATACCTGAGTTGACGCAACTCAGGAGGAACTGCTAGAAGAGGAGACGTCCATGGCAGGGCCGCTGAGGTAGAGGTGACGCCATTAAAGCGACTGCTTTGGAAGAACTTCGAGTAGCTCGTACAAATTATAAGAGGGCAATGCGCAAGGTGCAATTGGCGTATTCAAAAAAGATTGCTGAAGCGGGCAATTCGGACCTATGGGAAATCGGGTACAAGATGATTGGGGGCAATATTCGTCCACCTAATAACGTAATTTACGGGGTAAAGTTACTAGAAGGCTATGCTGGCGACGTGAAAGCTGTCACAAAGGGGATCTTGCAGACTCTCTGCCTAGATCATATCATCATCATCATCATCTGAGAGCCGATAGGTTGTATCACCGGCAAGTTCGTGTTGCTGCTGTTAGTATCCCACCAGGTGAGGATTCCATGCCTCTTGGATTGGAGAGCCTTGGGAAATAGGCCGATTACATTGCTGTCAACCATGGGAAAAATTTTGGAGTGCATAATGATTGAATCTGTGTTTAGGGATGTATCTGCAAGGCACCATGGTTTTGTACGAGTGTGTTCTACAGAGTCGGCTCTAACGGAGATATTGGATACGGATTCGAGGACTAGGGCCAAATACGTACAGGTGGTATTGTTAGACATATCTGAGGCCTTCGACAACGCCTGGTGGCCGATTATCATCCTCAAGCTGAAGCAGCGTGGATGGCCGCCAAATATGTACACGATGATGGCGGGCTACTTCGCGCAGAGGCAGGAGGTCATGTTCGTTGGCGGCCGTGCAGAGAGGAAGGTCTCTACAATGGGATGTTCTCAGGGATCCGCGCTGGGGCCGGCTTTGTGAAACGTCCTGTCGGACGATCTACTCCGCCTGCCGATGCCGTACGGAGTCTACCTGACGGCATATGCTGACGATATTACACTAATCATAGGGGCTGACTCCCGCAGCGAAATTGAGAGGAAAAAAGGCGCTGTAATCAATAGTGGAATAGGGAAATCGGAATCATCTTAGTTTTTCGCAGGAGAAGACTAGGACGATGACTATTAAGGGTAGCTTTAAGAGGAGTTTTAAGAGGAGAGTATTTAGGCTACCTGGAAAATTGATTGGCAGCGTGTTAGGTGTGACAATTGACGCCCGTAAGTCATTTTCTCAGCACGCGATTGATATAGGAGATCGCGCTGCTAAATGCTTTGGCAAGGTGGCATGTTTATCGAATAACTCTCGGGGAATAAGGTACGCAACCCTGCGGCTCATATACGAGGGTACATTCGTCGCTACGCTTACGTATGTGGCGTCTCTTTGGTATCACCGTGCATCAATATACCCATTCCGTAGTGCCTTGTTGCGTGCTCAGCGTTTCTTGTTAATTCTCATGAAGACGAAGGCGTACAGGTCCGCAAGCACTACGGCTTTGCCTGTGCTGGCCGGCGTGCTACTTTCTGACCTGCATGTCGAACTTGTGGGAGAAGAGACTGAGACGGCTGACCGCGTGAAGAAAAAGTAAGGCGGAAGAGCAGGATTAAGAATGAAATCTTGTCCAAATGGTAAGATAGGTGGGATACTTCTGACCAAGGTAGGGACCTGCACAAATTTCTTACGGATATAAAAACCAGGTTGAAACAGAAATGGATAGAACCTGATCATGAGACGGCTCAGCTCATGACAGGACATGAGTGTTTTAGGGGACGTTTAAGGGATTTGGGGTTATCGAACACGGGGCTATGCTTCTGCAGCACTGGCGTCGACGAATATCCCGACCACGTTTTATGGGTATGCCAGCTGTACGCTGATATAAGGGAAGTTGATGAGATTGAATTGGTATACTTTCCAGATCTGGTAGGTACATCGGGGAACTTCCGAGTGTTCAGGGAGTACGCACTTCGATGGCACTGGAAAAGAAGACCCTTGGAGATAATAACAGAGTCATAGTCAGTCACATTATTTAGAATTCTGCATATGCGATAAAATCTAATAAGAGACCCGTTCAAGATCCGCCTAAAAAGTAATGAATCCGGAACATCACTAGTATGGATGTGCCACGGGTACGCTCAAATTACTGAACGTATCGTTGCCATGTTTTAACATTTTCAGTATGTCACAGGATTGTATCCTATTGAAAATTAATAATTCAGTGTCGTTTAATTATTTTTAAATCAAAAGAGCGTTATGAGGCGTGCACTTTTGGATTATTAAATTTTTTTTAATATAGCCGCAACAAGATTCCTTCTTCGTCATGGAAATTTGAACTATATAATGTCGATGATTAATTAATCGATCTACCTTCGCTGCGTCCTTGTACGTGAAATAGATACGTTTATAACATGATAGGACAACAGCGCCCTTTGATTAAAGTGTCTGTGAAGTGAACAAGAGCCACGTTAATTAATTAACGCCTTTAGAATAGATATGCCCACTTTACGGTTTGTATTAATTCCTTTTGTTCCGCAGTAAGACCTTATTGTTTTGCAGTACTGGCTTTGCTGTTAATGCAGAAGGTAGTCGCTTTGAATAAGTTTTTCTAAAAAGCATAATGTACTCAAGATTTCCTATGTGCCCTATTTTTTATTGTTGGCCAAACCACTCATGTTGGTGGTCTGGGCTCCTTTAAAGAACTGCCATTCTGCCAAGCAGGCTGTAAAAGGCGACCGATTGGCTATACGTGTCACTACCATTGTGACTATCAGGTAGGAGAGTTCCGCAACATCTCGCCCGGGTATTTGGTACCACCGCTTTATCTATTACTACCTCAATCGCATCAATGCTTGTCATTGTGTTCCAGTTTCAAGAGTAAAGTAGCCGATAGACTTAAGGTGCGTCCACACTTGTGACAATTTACCGAACATTACCCCGTGACTGAAAATAAAAGTAGTGTGCACTACAGCCGGGGGAGCCAGCGGACTGTATATCTGGTTCTTCTCTCTTCGATGCCCCACCAGCCGTAGTGCTTTTCTGTTGAGCCGGATGTGTCGGAGAAATAATGGAGACCACAACTGTTCGTTGCAAAGGTGCTTTATTGTAACGAAATAAAGCAATAAAGCTAGCACCGTTGCAAATATTTAACCTATTCTATGGAGAGCCACTACTTGCCCTAACACTGCCCTACTCTAAAGCCGGTACCCTATAGATATATACTACAGCCCAGGAACTTGTCTGGGAAACTTATTGAGTCGTAACGAAATTGTAACTTTATCGGAACTGAACTGGAACGGAACTGATTGTATGGCCGCGCTCTCCGATATTTATAGTGCGCGGCCAGACGCGCGGCGGCAATCTTCAAAGGAAACCGGCGCCGGGTGTGGCGCCACAATGTCTAGGATTTGTTAAATCCTACTTTTCGCAATCTAATCTTAATAATTTTATCTTAGGTAGTTTCTTCTACCTCTAATTAACTAGTGTGGCCCTCTAGCGAGTGCAACGGTACTACCTTTTTACAGATATATACAAAACAAAGTACGTAATGCCCTAAGACCTACCGAAAACGAATTATAATGTGTTATTTCTTATTTACATACAAGGATCTAACACAAATAAACTTATATAATAACAAACAAGAGTGCTATATACATTGTACGTTCTCACAGGACCTCGGAAACTCTTACAATTACAGAGTTGTACGCCTTTTCAGGTCGTACTATCCTGTTAACTATCTTTATAGTACCGAAAAGTGTCTAAACATATGCCTAAGGCTTATACTTACATTATACATACTATTTACAATCATAAAACATTTGTTTTAACAAAGAATTTTGCACTTTTCGGATTTTCGTAATTGCGAGTTCCCGCATATAAATACTATCTCGCAAGAGTCGACTCGTAATGTCGTCGACTGCGTGGAACTCGCTTTATTCGTAATATGCCTATTAGGCAAAGATCATAGCTACATAAAGCCTTATTATTTCTACACAACAAAGCTGTATGTAGGTCTTAGGGCGAATAAAAGGCGAAAACGAACATTATTTATTACAAAAAAACTTACGAACTAAACGAAACATACATTCTATCCTGCCTTACTATCTATTTACATTAATATTTACAACAAAACGTGTCTGTGCTGCACAAGTAGCCTAAGTACTCCTTATTACATCAGCTATCTGTCAATGAAGTCCCGTTGCAATCTGTCAGTCGTTTCAGAGTAACCGGAACAGAGAAAAGTAGTAAAAAATGTTATTTTGTTATATGTAACGTGTATAGATCGATATGCGTTTAGTAAATAGCGGTTATTTTAATATTACAAACAGACACTCCAATTTTATATATTTGTATAGATAGTTTAAGTATCCAGAAACCCAGTTTATATCAATGGACAAAATATACGTTTGTTGCGACATAAACGGTCGTATTTTTTTTGCGTTAACTTAACTTTTTTTTAATAGCGTGAATGGGCTATAGACTTGAGTATATGGTTTTAATTTCAACTCGATACCTCCACGAGTTCTCGAAATAAAGGGTCTTGAATATCAGACCGATAGACAGACGGACAACAAAGTGATTTTATAAGAGTTCTGTTTTTTTCCTTTTGAGGTAAGGATCCATCAAACCGAGCACGTGCGAGCTTGCATGTGTGCAGTATAGGGTTCTGTAGTTATCATTTTATAAGTTTGATATACTTAGGTGGCAGAGAACTGCATTGGCTCGCCTGGGTCTGGGTTCACCGCCTTACTTATTTCTGCCGCAAAATCGACAGTGCTATTCACTGTCGTGTTCCGGTTTCGAGGGTAAGGTAGCAGGTAAACTTATGCATGTGGCATTAGACCTCGCTACAAGATAGCAACGCACCATTAACATTTTTGATGCTTGTAGGCGATGGTTGATTGACTCTTTCCACCAAGAGACCCTTGTATTTTATCTTATGATATAAAAAAAATACATTCCTACATAATATATATCTGTAAAAAATAGATAAGTATGCAGAGAGATTTGAGTGCTATTATCACGATTCAGACAGACTAGTTAGGTATAAGCATTGACTTAATAATATATGTATAAGTTATACCAAACTAGTCTGTCTGGATCATAATTATACCGTATAGGTAAATAGTTATATCGTATAACTCCTTAATTAATAAGTTAGATAAATTATTGCATGAAATCATAGATAAATGATTGGTCTCGCGTCAAGCGCCGCGAGACCAATAATTTTTTTCTATGGTTTCATAATAATTATTATTGTTATATTTTTTAAATATTTAAAATTAAATGTATGAATTAAAGAGACTTGACTCCAGAATTTTTGTTGGGGGGCAGGGGGGGGGGGGCTTGAATAAGCGATTTATTATTTTGGGGGGCTTGACTAAACTGATAGTAGACTTTATCAAGGAAGTCATCAAATTTTTCAAGGTTTGAGGGGGTCTTGAGCCCCGCCCGCCCTCTGAATGTGCTACTGTTTGATTCTACTGAAAACGAGTATTTTCAAAGCTTGATAAAATAAAATTTATCTGCAATAGTTTCGAACAAGCTATCCAACGTTACTAGACACCATAGTACAGATGAGAAAATATAAATATATTTACACAGTTACCTACACCATCGTTTTCACATAGTTTTCACTACATACCAGTAGATGCTATTAATGCGTCATTATCTTTGGCGTCTTTAAGCGATGTTATCTTTTTTTTTATCATAAGATAGCAAACGAGTATATGGCTCTCGTGATGGAAAGAACGACTATCGCCTATTGACACCAAGTATGGTGCGTTGCTACTTACATGGTGGGATGTTAATGGCTTATGCATAAGTTTATCAGCTAATTTACCCTTCAAACTGAAACACGGCAGCGACACGCACTGACGCTATTACGGTAGGAGTAAGTAAGGCGGTGGTACCAAACCCGGTCGAGACGTTGCAGAATTCTACCACCTAGTAATCACGATAGTATTTACTTGTGTAATCGTTCACATTTTAACGAACTGCCTGGCAGAATAGCATATGGTATATTCTTTAAAAGCGCCCCGGACCAACACCGGATGTATTTGTTGATTAAGAGAGTTGGGAGCCATCTGCTTATTTTCATTCCTTTGATATAAAAAAATACCAGTCGAATCGTTGAGAACTGGAGTCAGAGTAACTACCGCAGTATTTACTCTGATACAAGTTCTCTTGCCAAAGGGTATTTGTAACAGTAACAGTTGAAGTTGACAAGTGAATGAACGAAATATTTTTCAAGTAAATTTACTTGTAGCTGAGCTGCCGTAGAAGCTGCTTTTTCAACACAATTGGCAAGTTACCAAATCGGTTCAACGTCCATAATTCCACAGGTGACCTAAAATTTCCAACGGCAGATACAATGATAATTATTTGGTACATTTCTACAAGCATAATACATATTTAACAGATATAAATGGGATACAGTTAAATTATTGCGCAAACAGTATTTTAAAAAAAAGTATTCGTGGAAAATTATTGAAATCCGTTGAATGATAAATCAAATCATGTATTAATATTTTGTACCCCTTTTTAAGACAATTATGTGTACGGCGGAGTATGAAATCTGGCACAGTTAATTGGAGGACTGTCGAAATCTAATATTTTTAAATAATATGCATTATAATACATTAAATTAATAAAAATAAACATTACATACACTACGTTCATGTAACCTACATGATAATATACGCACAATACCTATGTATAAATATTTTCTTCATGGCTACAGTCTGTTGTCAAAATTATAAGTTGTTATTGTTTAGTCTATGGTTAAATTTCGGCCTATGGGCAATCGCTAGTTTTTATAATTCAACAATGTTTAAAAATAATTGTCATGCCGATTTCTCTTGGGGAGTAGGCAAAGTGAAACAAAGTTAAGTTGACGTCCCGCTCACTACAAGTCACCAGTTTGTTAGTTATCCTTTCCACCTCATTTTACCGACTAAATAACTACTATAGTAAGCATATTTCCTAAAAAATACAAAAAGTACAAAAAAACTTACCACAGAGCTTTTTACAGTAACAGCGGGCTTAAGACATAATATTGTTGCGAATAATCTAGAAAAGTAAACAGTTGGACCGCAGGAGAGATCTAGAAACAAAAGAAAGAGATAGGCTGCTCCTATTGATAAACAATAGCCGCCGTTACCCAAGCAGCTATGCCATAATGGATCTTCTGTCATGAGGCATAGGCAATTAACGTTAAAGTAGCGTGTACTAGGACTTGTTTACATTAAAATTATTACGCGATGATTTCGGAATATTCGAGACCATAGTCAAACTTTACCTTGGGTATAAATAGGGATGTGTTGGCGAATGCACGAATGCAGGGCAGTTTTATACAGCGATTGGGCAGCGATACTTGGGACGATCAGTGTAAAGTGATATAGTACAGTGAATACGAGACGTGTTTTATTTTGTGATTCTGTGTAGTCGGTTAATTCGTGTGGTAGTATAGAGAGTGTTATATATATATATATATATATATATATATATATATATATATATATATATATATATATATATATATATATATATATATATATCTGAGTTATTAACACATTAACACTTTTGCTGGACCTAGAAATCGATTGGGGATTTTATGAGAACCCTATCCCTCGTGTTGGTCCGTGCTCCTTTTGAAAAATAGACCATCTGACGTTGTATCCGGCGATAAGGGGCGAACGATTGACTATGTGAGTCACTACCATCGTGGCTTAGTAATGTGTCGAGATAATGCGAAACTCTACCACCTAGTGGTGGTAGAGTTTTGCATTATCTCGCTCGGGTTTGGTACCGCCACCTTACCTATTCCTGCCGCAATGGCGTCAGTGCTTGTCACTGTTATTTTCGGGTGGGAAGGTAAAGCAGCTGGTAAACTTATGCGTGTGGCATTAAGATCCTGCCATAAGAAGAGCAACGCACCATTAACATGTATGGTGCCTATAGGCGATGGTTGTCTCCTGCCACCAAGAGAGCCATCTGCTTGTTTCCTACTTTTGATATAAAAAACCAAGTTTAATTCCAATTTAACAAAATACCATTACACCAATTTTAAGTAGAGAAATTCCCATTAATCTAAAAATATCTATGTAAATCAATTTTCCTAACTGGGTTAATTATCTCAACAAGTGACTATTGTTTATCTAAATTCTAAGTAAAGAACCTTAAGAATCTAGATAAAAAACAGTAAAATTCTTTACTTCCACTGAAAAGATTTGAAAAAATACTTCTAGAAAAGAAAACGTTCTAGATATATTAGACACTTTTTTCTGTGTCCTCAGCGAACTACTTATAACCGACAGATACCCATCGTTTCTGGAATCAGACGAGGAAGAAGGGCTATTATTTTAATAAATGTATTTCGTGTAATGTACATCTTGCCCCAGTTTGCGTCGACGTCATTGTATTTCTCCTTTTGTAGCGTTGAGCTCTCGTATCAACAAGTTAGATTCATTATTATAATATGTTTCTGGGTTAAATTTATTACAACATTTATTGGGCTGTCAGATATAGACCGATACCAATTATGAGATCAAAAACATAGCACGTAAGTATTTAATAATAATACCAAATAATAAATATTACTGGACAAATTACACAAACTGATCAAACCACAAAGTAAGCAACTTATTTACTTGTTTTATTTGTGTAATTGTCAACGATATTAATACACTAGCTGTTGCCCGCGACTTCGTCCGCGCGGACTTCGTTTACTCCGCACAGCTCCTCCCCCGTATGTGATAGCGTGATAATATGTAGCCTATATGTTGACCTGACCTATTAGTAATATTCGTGCAAAATTTGAAGTAAATCCATGCAGTACTTTTTGAGTTCACCCCGGACATACATTGACTTTCCTACGATTTTCTTATATGTATAGATAAAAAATACATATATAAAGACTGACATATTATTAAATCTACAAACCCAGAAATATAAACATTCATGCTCATCACACAATGCTTGTCCCTTTCGGGAATCGAACCTGAGCTCCATTGATGCGTAATTAGTTTCGCTAACTACTTAACCAACGGGACGGTCAAATAATAAATTGACGATTGATGACTTTAAATATTCATGTTTTGAACATAATTTGTTAATGTTTTAAACATTTTATTCTAATAAACTAGCACACGACATTACTTTTTTTTTATAGTAGAGGGGGCAAACGAGCAGATGGTGCACCTGATGGTAAGTGATCACCGCCGCCCATGGACATCCGCAATACCGCCGGTATTGCGGATGTCCATGGGCTGCGGCTGCGTTGCCGGCCTTTTAAGAATGAATAAGCTAGTTTCTTGAAGGTCCCTAAGTCGTATCCATTCGGAAACACCCCCGAGGGTAATTGATTCCACAAAGGAGTAGTGCGAGGCAAAAAGTGTCGACAAAAGCGCACGCTTGTGGATTTCCAGACATCGAGGTGGTGAGGATGGAACTTTAAATTTTGACGCGATGTCCGATGGTGGAATTTAGTGGCAGGAATTAGTCCGAACAACTCGTCGGAACACTCCCCATGATAAATACGGTAAAAGATGCAGAGCGAACCTACATCTCTGCGTAACGCCAAAGAGTCAAGTCGATTAGAAATAGCCTGGTCGTCGACGATTCGAACCGCTCTACGTTGAATGCGATCAAGAGGAAGAAGCTGGTACTGAGGAGCTCCGGCCCAGAGGTGAGAACAGTACTCCATGTGAGGTCGAATTTGGGCCTTGTAAAGTTGGAGGCGATGCGCTGGCATGAAGTACTGCTTTACTCTACTGAGTACACCAAGCTTTTTGGAGGCTAGTTTAGCATTCCCTTCCAAATGACCGCGGAACTGAACGTTGTCCGATATGTCGACTCCCAGAATTCCAATACTGACTGAGGCTGTCAGGAGAGTGTTTTCGAACCGAGGTGATACGACAAAGGGTGTTTTTTTTGCGGTGAACGCACAAAGCTGTGTCTTTTTAGGGTTAAATGTAATAAGGTTTTGACGACCCCATTCTGAGACATCAGTTAGTTGATTCTCGAGTTCAGACACGAGTCTGTTCCGGCCCTCTACGACGTGTTCCCGAGAAATACCGCTATGGCTGAAGTATGTAGCATCACCAGTACTGTCATCCGCATAGCAATGTATGTTACTAATTCGCAACATATCATTGATATGCAGAAGAAACAGTGTCGGTGATAGCACGCAGCCTTGGGGATCACCAGCATTGACAAGTTTGAGGTCGGAGCATGCACCGTCGACTACGACCTTAATGCTCCGATCAGCCAAAAAATTGGTGATCCACTTGCATAATTTCTCGGGAAGCCCATAGGAAGGAGGCTTTGAAAGAAGCGCTTTATGCCAAACCCGATCGAAGGCCTTCGCTATGTGTAAACTAACTGCCAATACCTCCCCCTTAGACTCAACTGCCTCCGCCCAACGATGTGTCAGGTATACTAGAAAATCACCAGCTGAGCGGCCACGACGGAAACCGTACTGACGGTCACTAATCAGCTGGTGCTCTTCTAAATACTTACATTCCTTACATTCCTGCCTCAAGCTTTGCTACTTTTGTGGCAGGAATGTAATGCCACATGCCTAGATTTAAGGGCTACCATAACCGCCAAATCGAAATACAACGGTGATAGGTACAGACGATATGGTGACAGGAAAAGGTGGTGGTAACAAATCCAGACGAGCAGATTTCTGCCATCTGGAAGTCATGATGGTAGTGACACGTTCTAACCATGTTTACCTTTTACAATTTGTTCTGTAGGAAGGAAGATGACCAGTGGCCCTTTTTTTAAAAGAAGCTCAGACCACGACGGGGAAATTATAACATCAGTGGGTTTGGAATTGGTATCTATTAGCAAGAGGGCTAGCTCTACGTGCTGTGTAAGTAGGGCGGCACTAGAAAAAGTATCTGCACGCCCGTATCCCCGAAGAGGTAGGCAGAGGTACAACAAGCACACCCTCGATTAGCAGAAGATACTTTCACACAATGTGGAAGGTGGTAAGTCTAGCGCCACCCGGGTACTTGTCCTACCCAGGGCAACGTTGGTTTTGACAGAAAACTGAAAAATCACATTTTGAATTGTCCGACCCAGGAATTGAAGCCGAGACCTCATGTGGTTAACAGCGACACTGGACCAGTAGACCACAGGGGTGATCACTTATGTACAAGAAGTGAAATAGGGGCGAGAGTACTGAACCTCGTGGGACTCCCGCTTCTAGTGGTCTTGGGGAGGAGAATATTCCTTCTACTCTGAACCGGAAGCGATGGTTTGATAAGTAGTCTCGTATGATGAGTACGAGCCTATCTGGTACCCCATCTGGTATAGGTGATGGTCATCTCTTCCATGCTATAAAAGTATATTCTCAATCAATAAAATCTAATGACTGACTGTCTTGTGACATTCATGACAACCAGGCTTACGGCCAGTTTCTGAAACGCAAATTAATTTTAACAAGCAATTAATCTTGTTTAACAGGTCATTTGCTTGTAAAAACTACGTTAAACATAGAGTAATTGCCTGTTAAAATTGATTTGCATTTCAGAAACTGGCCGTTACTATTTTTATTTGATGTCGTAGTGTTGGACTTTTATCGTTCTCGTAGATATTACTTGAAAATTAGATGGAACTATTAGGTATACTTAAGTTATTACTTTGTTGAAAAGAAATATTAAGGCATATGAAATATTTATGAGGAAAAAAAATCGGTTCACTGAACAACTAAACAAAAAAAAAGACTTCATATAATTAACATTATTTATCGTTAGCATTTCGTAAAGATTTCTTATTGGCAAAAGCAAAGCGTGGTAGAGAGTACCGCAACGTTATGCCCAGTATATAGTACCACAGTCTTACCTAGGTTCCTGCCGCAATAGCGTCGATGTTTGTCATTCTCGTGTTCACTGTTCCAGTGTGGAGGGTAAAGTAGTAGGTAGACGTATGCATGTGGTATCCTGCCACACGGATAGAAACGCACATTAGCATCTCTGGTGTATATAAGGTGATGGTTTTTCTTTCATCGGGAAAACCATCTGCATGTTTGCTATCTAATGGTATAAAAAAAGCAAACACAGAACCTTATGTTTTGAGATTATATCAACTGTCTTACTGCTAGGTATCTCGTAGTAGGCAACAGAAGGCTATTACGAGTCGATAATGTCGATAAATCTCACTAGCTTTTCCACTCATCATCCAGATGCTACACTAAGTTGAGGTCATACTGGAGATACTCTTAAGACAGGTATTAAACCAAGACCTAAATTTAAATTTTATCATTAAAATATTGTTACGTATTTCTTTATTTATAACTGTGCACTACAGCCGGGGGAGCCAGCGGACTGTAGATCTGGTTCTTCTCTCTTCGATGCCCCACCAGCCGTAGTGCTTTTCTGTGGAGCCGGATGTGTCGGAGAAATAAACGAGACCACAACTTCCTTGCAAAGGTGCTTTATTGTAACGAAATAGCAATAAAGCTAGCACCGTTGCAAATATTTAACCTATTTTATGGAGAGCCACTACTTGCCCTAACACTGCCCTACTCTAAAGCCGGTACCCTATGGATATATACTAAAGCCCAGGAACTTGTCTGGGAAACTTATTGAGTCGTAACGAAATTGTAACTTTACCGGAACTGGAACGGAACTAAATGTATGGCCGCGCTCTCCGATATTTATAGTGTGCGGCCAGACGGTCGGCGGAAATCTTCAAAGACAATCGGCGCCGGGTGTGGCGCCACAATGTCTGGATTTGTTAAAATCCTACTTTTTGCAATCTAATCTTAATAATTTTACCTTAGGTAGCTTTTCCTACCTCTAATCAACTAGTGTGGCCCTCTAGCGAGTGCAACGGTACTACCTTTTTACAAATATATACAAAACAAAGTACGTAATGCCCTAAGACCTACCGAAAACGAATTACAATGTGTTATTTCTTATTTATACACAAGGATCTAACACAAATAAACTTATACAATAACAAACAAGAGTGTTATATACATTGTATGCTCTTGCAGGACCTCGGAAACTCTTACAATCACAGAGTTGTACGCCTTTTCAGGTCGTACTATCCTGTAAACTATCTTTATGGTACCGAAAAGTGTCTAAACATATGCCTAAGGCTTATACTTACATTATACATACTATTTACAATCATAAAACATTTGTTTACATACAGAATTTTGCACTTTTCGGATTTTCGTAATTGCGAGTTCCCGCATATAAATACTATCTCGCAAGAGTCGACTCGTAATGTTGTCGACTGCGTGGAACTCGCTTTATTCGTAATATGCCTAATAGGCAAAGATCATAGCTACATAAAGCCTTATTATTTCTATACAACAAAGCTGTATGTAGGTCTTAGGGCGAATAAAAGGCGAAAACGAACATTATTTATTACAAAAAACTTACGAACTAAACGAAACATACATTCTATCCTGCCTTATTATCTATTTACATTAATATTTATAACGAAAGATGTCTGTGCTGCACATTCTCCCGCCTATAACACGCAGTGTTATACTAAATATGGTGCAGCCAGACTAATTTCTTAACCGGTCTTCGCATGACTCCCGCAGCCGTACGTACGTCAGCCACTCGTACCACGCCGTCTGCTCCAGGGTGTACTGCCTCGATGATCCCCGTTGGCCACGTATTTCTTGGCAGCGCGCCGTCAGCGATGAGGACGATGTCGCCGACGCGCAGCTCTGCTCCTCTTCCATGAGGCTCCCGCCGCTTTTGGAGTAGCGGAAGCGCTTCTCGTACCCAGCGTGACCAGAAGTGGTTGGCCAGCTGTTGTGAGTGCCGCCAGTGGCGGCGGCCGATGGTATCGCCTTCGGAGAACGCGCCCGGGACAGGCACGCGTGATGGTCCGCCCAGCAGGAAGTGATTGGGCGTCAGTGGTGCCGGGTCTTCTGGTGAAACCGACACGTGTGTGAGAGGTCGGCTGTTGAGCGTGTGTTCGACCTCTACCAGCAGTGTGTGCAGTACCTCTTCTGGTGGATGCCGCTGTTGCAGCACGGCGAACAGTGCAGCCTTGACAGAGCGCACCATGCGCTCCCATGCGCCTCCCATGAATGGCGCGCTCGGCGGGATGAACTTCCATTTGATTGCGTAGTTGGCTACTGCTTCCTTAGTGGCGTCTAGTGCGGCGCGCCTCAGTTCTGCATCAGCGCCGCGCAGGTTGGTGCCGTTGTCGCTCCAAACCTCGGTGGGGCACCCGCGGCGCGACATCATGCGCCGCAGTGCCATTACTGCGGAGTCCGTAGTCAGGTTGGCGGCTATCTCCAGATGAACCGCCCTTGAAGTAAGGCAGGTGAAAAGCGCCACGTATCTCTTCTCGTGACGCCGCCCGATGGTCACGCTGTATGGCCCAAGAAAGTCCAGGCCCACGTAGGTGAAGGCTCGCTGATGGTGCGCGACCCGGGATTTCGGCAGGTCGCCTGTAGGCGGCTGTGGCGGGATAGCGCTTCTCCTTCTGCAAAGCGCGCAGCTCTTTACTATGCCGCGCACGGTGGGGCGAAGCCGTAAAACCCAAAATTTCTGTAATATCTCGCTCGTAGTTGCTTCCACCCCGCTATGGTGAAGACGCCGGTGTTCATGTTCTATATAGAGGCGGGTGTAGGGGTGACGGCCATCTAGCACGGCCGGTTCTCGTAAATCTTCACTTATCTCTTCTGCCGCCGCTATTCGTGACTTTATTTTCAAAATGCCTCCTTGATCGATGAACAATGATAACTGCTTCAACCGGCTGTCTCTTGCTATCGCGCTCCCGCCCGTAATAGCTTCTATTTCGCTAGCAAAGCTTTCTTGCTGTGACGACTTTATTAACAATTTCTCGGCGCTAATGATATCAGCGCCATCTAGCGGCAAGTAACGTCGTTTTTCTTCCAAACTTCGTGGCTTCTTAATTTTTTCTATTTCCTCGAGCTTTTCGTATACTTTTTTCCCCAATTTTCATCATTGGAGGCTTTCGGAGCTGTGCGCTTACGCACACCGGCGACACATTTCTTATTTGGTCTGCAGAGCTCAATGAACTGCAGCACGCGCGCTGTTGCACGCACCAGTCGAAGCCACGACGAAAATCTTGTCACATCCGGAAGTGCTTCTGTAATACATATAATTTTTCTAATGTTATTTACAATATTTACACTATTTACAGCTGCCGACGGTTTTTCTTCGCCTGTTATTTCGCTACTGGTAGCGACATCTTGCGGCCACTTGTCCTCTTCTAAATATAGGAAGGCCGGACCAACGAACCATCTATGTTGGTCTCCAAATTCTTCCGGGATATGGCGAGTAGCATCATCAGCTACATTGTCGCGAGACGGCACCCATCGCCACTCTGCGACCTTCGTAATATCTTCAATTTCAGCTACTCGATGGGCAACAAACGGCTTGAATGCTCGCGAGCCTGTGCGTAGCCACGATAGAACTGTGCGGCTGTCTGTCCAGTACACCCTGCGGCTTGGCTGATACTCGTACTCCTCCATGACGTGCTGAGCTAGGCGGGCACCTAGTAAAGCTGCTTGAATTTCTAACCTTGGTATGGAGGTAAACTTAAGCGGGCTGACTCTTCCTTTGGCTGCTGCTAGGCTGACGCTGACTTCGCCGTCCTCGTTGACTATGCGCCAGTAGACCGCCGCTGCATAGGCAGACTCACTGGCATCCGTAAAGATGTGCAGCTGCCGATCTCGCGCTCGCGCCAGGTTAGAATGTGCGCGAGGTATTTCCAGGTTTTCCATTCTTCTCACATCTTGAAGCCAGCTTCTCCATGTCTTCTCTAAGTCCGCAGGTAAAGGCTCGTCCCATGGTAGTCCGATTCGCCACGTTTCTTGAAGTAAATGTTTCGCGTGAATAGTTACAGGTGTAATTAAACCTAAAGGATCGAAAATAGACATAGCTACCCGTAACGCGTGTCTCTTCGTAGGTGTTTTATTTTCATCGTACACCGCTTTAACATTGAAACCCAGCTTATCGTTATGACGTTTCCATTTTAATCCCAAAACCTTCTCGCTTTCTGTGCTTAGTTCCCAATCGCCGCCCAGAGATGGCGCTACTAGTAGCGTTTTAGCTACGGCCGAGTTGTTCGTTTTCCATCCGCGCAGCTGGAAATGCGCCTGTTGATGAATGAGGCTAACCTGCGAGGCTATTCTGATGGCATCTTCCTCACTATCGAAGCTCTGCAGGTAATCGTCCATGTAATGGTTTCTTACCACGGCTGTAGCGGCGTCGGGATAGATTTGGGCGTATTCTTGTGCGTTCTTATTTTTTACGAAAATAGCGGTGCTTGGTGATGACGCAGCTCCAAATACGACGCTGGTCATCCGATACTCACGTGGCGAATCTTTTCTATCGCTTCCTCGCCATAGGAAACGTAATGCGTCCCGGTCTTGTTGTCGTACACGTATTTGCAGGAACATTTCTTTTATGTCTGCTGTCACGGCGATAGGCAGCTGTCGAAATCTCATTAGCACTCCGGGTAGGTTCTGCAGAAGGTCTGGACCAGCTAATAACATGTCGTTGAGACTTACTCCATGGACCCGCGCAGCTGCGTCGTACACTATTCGCGGCTTAGGTTTTGCAGGATTCACTACTGCAAAGTGAGGCAGGTACCAGCTGCTTTGGCTAGGTGACTCGTAGGCAGGTTCGGCGTAACCACTATCTAATAAATGTTGTACCTGTTTCTCATATGCCTCCTTTAGCGCGGGGTCCTTGTCCAGACGCTTCTCTGTATTATACAATCTTTTCATAGCCAGGCCGCGGCTATCAGGAAACTCACGGCTATCTTCTTTCCATAATAGACCTGCCTCGTAGCGCCCGTCAGGTAAGCGCTTACACGTATTTTCTAAAATCTGCAGGGCTCGCTGCTCGTTCTGGTTGATGGGCTGGCGCGGAGTGATGCCGACACTGTCCAAATCGAAATAATTTCTTATTACCTTTTCTATATCTTCATCCTGTTCGGCATAGGCAGCTCTCTGCACTAGGTGGACTCGCTGCTTGTGGCGGTAGTCCACACCATGTAGCACCCAGCCAAGGTGCGTGAGCGATGCTACTGGTTGTCCACGTCTTCCGCTTTTCACAGCCCTCGTCACGATCAGGTGCCAGTTGACCTGGCCGATGAGCACGGTTGGCACGGCGCGCTCCATGATGACATCTTCTTCTATATCTTCCAGATGTCTGCAGTTGTTGACGATGGATCTATTAACAGACTGTGGCGATAGGTTAAGGTTACCTATAGTTCTTCCTATTATCCGATGTCGCTGATGGTGATGAAGGCCCTTGATAGTGACTGCGATGCGGCGCGACCTCTCTGCGTTGAGTCGCGTGCCGCCAACTGTTTCTATGCGGAACGGCTCCACCGGTCCGCGAGCTCCTATTCGTGCAGCCACCTTCTCTTCTACCAGCGTGACTGTGGAACCTTCATCCAATAGTGCGTATGTGTTCACGCTGCCTCTGGAACCTGTCAGGACAATCGGTACAACTTTAAGGTAGGCGCGTGGCGCGCTTGACTGTGTTGACGCCACCAAGGCGTCGCTGTCTTCTGCTTGATCTTCAGATGTCTTCTTCGTATAACTGTTGCGGCTATTGTGTAGCCGCCGATGGTGCGAACTCTTGCACCCGTCGATGCCGCACTGCCGAAACTTGCACTCGTGTTTTGGCTTTCTTTTTTGTAGACACCTGAAACATAAATTATTACGTTTTGCCATAGCCCACCTATCGTCAACACTAGCTTTCGTAAACTGTTCACATATAGAGCTAGTATGTGCATCTTGACATATCGCACATTTGTCTCTCTTCACTTGCGGTTCATATTTCTGTGTGTGTGTTCGCTGTGTTTTCTTAAAAATTTGTTGATTTTCTTTCGTAGGTTCATGTGGCACCAACGCAGCACACATCTCGGCTTCTTTCATTAAAAATTCACTAATCATTTGTAGATCGGGTTTTCTATCTTCCCGTCTTGCGTACTGGAACCAACTGTGCTGCAACGTATAATTAAACTTCGCTAATAAACTATTCACTGCCACCGTATCGTGTAGATAGCTTTCTCTGTTGAGAGCTCGAATCGTAGCCACGATATTGTTTACTTTACTGGCGAACACACACGTTTCCCGCGCACTTTCTTTCACTCGCGGCAATGACTTGATTTTTTCTAATTCTGCGTTCACTAGTGCGTCGGGCCGACCAAACTGTATTTCCAAATGGTCGACGATCTTACTTGGGTCGGTTTCCCCGTAAAACATGCAAGAGTAGTAGGGATTCGTTGGTTCCCGACCACCCGGGTCGTTGGGTCTGGATCCCTGTTTCTGTCCCACCTGTGTTTCTGACCCACTTGGTGGTCGGTCAAAACTAAAAAAAAAAAAAAAAAAAAAAAAATTTGGTGTCAAAATGGGGGTTTCCGGGTACGCCCGATCGATTGCAAGCATCCGTTTTTTGATATCTCGCACGGTTGCAAAGTTAGCATTCCTGGCTCTCCTTCGTTATCTAATCACCTCATTATCATTAAGCTCGAACGCCCGTCACACAATCGCACTATTAAAAGCTCATTAGGACGTCTCGCATTGCGTATCACTTGCAACTAATGAATATGGAATAAAATAAATATCATCAAGCTGATTCCCGTGTCGAGAAGGCAGAGCGAGCGTCTTAACGTTCCACTGCGATTCACCTGTTCAGCGGACAAAAGCACGATTATGGCGATCATTCTATTATCATTTTAGCAGCCTGTAAGACTTTTACTTTTTTTTTTCATAGTAATTTATATCATTAACATCGTGAGTACTGACTAGTTGGTGAGTTCTGCAACGTCTCGACCAGGTTGAGTACCACCACCTTGACCCATCTTATTACATACATCATCAGTGCTAGTCGCTGTGGTGGTGCTATTATTACTGGGTCTGTGTGCTTATTAAATATATTCCAGTACTTGTATGCATGTAAAAAAGTATCTTCACGGTCATATCCCCGAAGAGGTAGACAGAGGTACAACTAATGCTCCCACGATTAGCCGAAGATACTAAGTTCCACAACGTGATAGGTGACAATCCCGACCCAGGAATCGAACCTAGGACCTCATGTGGCAAGCATCGTCACCGCACCATTATGCCGCAGAGGTGATTTCTTTGAATGTATTTATTTAGTGTTGTTGACAAACACCCATATTGCATGATGTCTGGGCTAGCAGGATCGGTCACTTCCGGTATCAAAAGCTTCACATGCTCTTAAGGTATGTGGGTGTTTCGCAATACACAAGTATGAACTTCACTAACGATTCATTGGAATGTTGTATCATAATTGCTAATGCGAATGTGATGAGCAACAAGATTTGTAACAGAACGTGTTCGCTAATGTTAATTGCTTAAAACTTCCTATATAAACCTTGGATGAAAGCACATCTACAATATATCAAATAATTATTTTAACAGAGATAGTGCTACATTATTGTAACGTGTGTGTGTGTGTTATTGTGTTCACGTGCTACTTCGATAATATGGATGTAAGTATCTCATTTATTGCTCTTATAATATCTTATATATTAAATATGTGTAATGAATGTAGATATAATATTTTTGTCGTTTCATATTTTTACAATATTATTCATGTATTTCACCGGAGAGGAAAGTATACTTGTATGATGAACGTACACATATTTTTTCAGATTTGGTTAGAAAATAATATTTATACCTACATGCACACACAGAAATGATGTATGTGTTAAATCTATACATATGTGTACTACATGTATACTGAACAGAAATTTTATTCAGTCGTTAAGGCGTGTAAGAACTTGTAACAAATATACACGCACAAACTTTAGATTTATAACATAGTATTAGGATTTTACGTTAGCTATGTCGTAGTGTCTAATATTTGGTATTATGTCCTTTACAGAATTCCTCGAGCATCCTTGAAGAGAACACTTTAAAACATTATTATTATCCACTGTCTGACGACGACGAGTCAGATTTACAATTGACACAGCCATTGAAAATAAAAAGAACACGTAGCAGCAGCAGTTTGGACGACCTATTTGAAAAGCCAGCCAAAAAGAAGAAAAAAATGTCGTCCTGCGTTGGAAGGGCGTCTCGAGATGGTGGAATGGCATACATATCAACCAATACCGACGATGGGGCGCAAGCCACACACTTTGTAAAAATAGAAGTTTACGATCTAAAAAAACTGGCGAGGATACCCCCAACTGATCATTGGAAACATGCAACCACTCGGATTAAATATTATGCGGCAAGTCATAGGCTCAACAAAATCAATGAAGTGATCTATGATATATCTAAGGAAATAGCCGATGCACCTGACGTAAAAAAATATCACTTCGACAAAAATACTTGATATTGTTCTTTCAATGACTGATTTTTTAAGTATGCTATTGTATAAAGTTTCAATGTAATTAGAGATAATAATGTGATTGGTGATTAATTTTAGTCATCAGTTAACAATTTTAAAAGAATTTTAAAGGTCTTTAGTTAATGAAGTGGGCGTGGAAAGGTGCCATATATATAACAGCGTTGCACTAAACAAGTGCTATTATTGTATATTTTAACGCAGTTGTCGTACAACCAACTGTAAAAATGTCTTTTATAAAAAGTTTATATTTTGAATTAAGTAACGATACTTTAGTTGAGTCACTATATGATTCGTGCTACGATGCTGAACTATATGAAATATGTTGCAAAGTAGAGAAGGAACAAGCTCAATGTAAACGTAAATCTGAAGATAATTATCAAAACGGCAATCATGAAAAACATCGCCGAATCAATGAAGATGAGTTTTGTCATGGTCACCGAAATAGATCACAGCCTTTCGTTGACTCTCAATATTTAGACTCAGAACTCTACAACATGTGTGAAACTATTGAAAGGTAAACGCAATTTATTGTTATATGAAATATTATTATTTATATACCCGCTATATGCAGTTTCTAAATTATTAATAAATTTTCAGTACTTTCATCCAAGTGGGTTGTGGAGAACCAGGTGCAATACCATCTACATCTAAAGATCATACATTTCATAATATAGAGACGTCGATTCAAGAATGTACACCATCTACTGTGAAAATGATGAAGTGTACTACTTGCAACGTTAATGTAAAAAAAAGGTATTTTTCCAATCATGTTAATAGTCATTTACATAAAAATAACTTATTTAAATTGAAACACTCCTTGGAAAACGTAGATATAATTGAAACTGCATTTAAAGACCGATTACTAACATATAGGATAGGTACGAATTCTTCCAAGGATTTTACAACCCCGGAATTATATTTTTCTTCAATCAATAACAGTGTTGTGCAACTACTCTCCGAATGTATAAAACAATTTACTACATTTAAGGTTAATTTTATATTGCGGGGGAGTTTTATTCAGCAAACGAAAGATTTAAAAAATTCATTTGATTTTCAGACTTCCAACTATATTGTTTGTATGAGTACTGATGTTAATGAACTAATTACATCTGTTTATAGTATCTTAACCAATAAGATTAGTGAATTTGAAAGGAAAGATAGTGGTTGGAGCCTTCAACACCTGACCGAATTAGATTTGAATGTAGGAAAGTTTAATCCCTGTCGGGGTAGTTCTTTTATTGAGCTGCCACGTGACATACGTTCTAAAAAGGCAGTTATTAATGTGAAAAACACAGATGTTCTTTGTTTCAAATGGGCAATTCTCTCCGCTTTATATCCTGCACAAAACCATTCTGATAGAGTCACTGCTTATAGCCAACACTCTAATAAATTAAAATTTAATCAAATAGCATTCCCAGTAAAATTACGTGATATTTCAAAATTTGAAATTTTAAATAATCTAAGCATTAATGTTTTTGGTTTAGAGTACAGTAAAAAAGAAAAAAAAAATATCGTAGTTGGGCCTTTACACCATACAAAACAACGTAGACCTGTTCACGTAAATTTATTGTTATTAACACATGGCAACACTAATCATTATTGCTACATTAAAAACTTATCTCGTTTATTGTCAAAACAAGTTACTAATCGAAACAATGCAATTTTTATTTGCGATGGGTGTTTACTATTCTTTACTAAGAAAGATGCTTTAATGAATCACCAAAAAAGTGACTGTATGCAAATCCGTACGGAAATTCCATCCGTAAATGCTTTAAGGAAGGATTGGTTTGGTACATTAACACACAGCAATAAGTTAAAATTTGAAAGCTATCACAAAAAACTAAAAATTCCATTTGTAATATATGCAGATTTCGAATCATTTTTAAAGCCAATTTATAGTTGTTCGAATAATCCATGTGCATCACACACAGAAAATGTACAGAAACATGATGTATATAGCTTTGGTTATTATATTAAATGTTCATATGATGATAGCATTTCAAAATATGTATCTTATAAAGGAAATGATTGTGAGTGTGTATTTATTCAGAGTTTAATTAAGGATTTAGAAAACATTATAGAACGTAACACTTTCCGCAAATCACCAAAACCACTATCTGAACAAAATGTAAACTTTACAACACATGATAGTAAATGTTACGTTTGTGATTTAGATTTAAATTGTGAAGATTTCACCGTGTATGATTCATATACCGGCGAATTTAAAGGTTTTGCACATACAATTTGTGGTAAGAAATATGTAACGCCTGACTTTGTACCAGTCATATTACATAACATGAGCCATTATGATGCTCACTTTATAGTCCGTGCTTTACACGTAGTTGAAGGTAACATTCAAGTAATACCACAAAACAAAGAAAAATACATATCTTTTTCAAAAACTATAAAGATCAACAATCGTAGTATTAGTATACGATTTATAGATTCTTTAAAGTTTATGTCCAGTAGTTTAGAAAAATTATCTCAAAACCTAAATAATGAACAATTTATTGAATTACGTAAAAACTTTCCAAATAATGAGGACTTTGTACGTGTAAAGCGAAAAGGAATTTATCCGTATGAACAAATGCAATCATTTCATTCTTTAAATTTAACAACGTTACCCCCTAAGGAAAGGTTTTATAATTCAATGTCCGATTCTAATGTGTCAGATGAAGATTATAAACATGCAAAGGACGTGTGGCAACATTTTAAATGTAAAAATATGGGTGATTATTCCGATCTATATTTAAAAACAGATGTTTTATTGCTGACCGATGTATTCGAGAATTTTAGAAATGTATGTTTAACTACTTACTATTTGGATCCATGTCACTATTACACAGCACCAGGGTTAAGTTGGGATGCCATGATGAAATTAACAAAAGTGGAATTGGAGTTATTAACAGACTTTGAGATAATTTCTTTTTTAAAATCAGGTATACGAGGTGGTATTTCACAGTGTAGTAATCGCTATGCTAAAGCAAACAATCAATACATGGAAGATTATAATAAGGAACAACCTGATTCCTATCTGATATATTTGGATGCCAATAATTTATATGGGTGGGCAATGTCACAATATCTTCCAATAAATAACTTTGAATGGGTAGATGTCAACACAAAATTCGATGTTTCTGACGATTCTGATTATGGATACATAGTAGAAGTAGATTTGGAATATCCTGAAAACCTACATGATACTCACTCAGATTTACCTTTATGTCCTGAACGTATTTGCACAGACCAATCTATTCACCCCAAATTAGTAACAAATTTAAATAATAAAACAAAATACGTAATTCATTACCGAAATCTTAAACAGTGTTTGTCACTGGGCTTAATACTTAAAAAGGTTCATAGAATTTTAAAATTTAGACAAAGTCCTTGGTTAAAACAATACATAGATCTTAACACATCTCTTCGAACTTTATCAAAAAATGAGTTTGAAAAAGATTTCTATAAGTTAATGAATAATTCAATATTTGGTAAAACGATGGAAAACATAGAAAAAAGAGTTGATGTTAAGTTACTTACCCATTGGGAAAATCTTGGAAAGACCCAAGGAGCTCAATCACTTATTGCACGTCCCGAATTTCATAGTCTTTCTATATTTTCCGAAAACTTAGTAGCTGTTCAACTCAAAAAGGTAAAACTTGAATACAATAAACCAATATATCTCGGATTTTGTATACTGGATATTTCAAAAACCTTAATGTTTGATTTTCATTACACCTATATGAAAAGTAAGTTTTTAAGCCCAAAATTACTATATACTGATACAGATAGTTTAATATACCAAATATATACGAAAAACTTTTACAGTGATATTAAACCAGATTTAGAAAAATATTTCGATACTTCAGATTACCCGGAAAATAATATTTATAATTATAACCTGATAAACAAGAAAAAAATCGGGGTTTTCAAAGATGAAAATAATGGGCAAATATTTCGTGAATTTGTTGGGTTGCGATCAAAAATGTATTCAATGATAGTTGATAATAAATTAATAACTAAAGCTAAGGGTGTTAATAAGAGTGTTACTAAGAAATTAACATTCAAAGATTTTGAGTCCTGTTTAATGAATAACACAATCAAATTAGCGGAAATGTATAGATTCAGATCGATTAAGCACATAGTTTTTACTCAAAAAATTAATAAGATTTGTTTGTCTTCTAATGATACTAAAAGGTATTTAATACCTAATTCAACAGACACGCTCGCATGGGGGCATTATTCAATAAGATAATTTAAAGAAATTGTAAATATTTTTGTTTGTAATTTGTAATAAATGTAACGTAGTTTTAAGTATTTTTAATATTTGTAACTGTAGTTTTAAGAATATAAACTCCGTAGCACTTAAGTGAAATGACATACTTTGTATAGTAATAAGTTTCTTTCTATAAAATAAATAAATAAATAAAATAATTTGTGTAAAAATATGTATAGTATAAATGTGTTCTGAGTAATAAATTTATTTGTATATAAAGACTCTGTTTTATTTCTTCATATGCCATTATAAATTATTGTTTATAAAGAGGTAGACGTTTAATATAATACGGAATAAAAATGATTCACTTTATTCATCCATTCACATCGATAGTGGCTGGACCTAGTGGATGTGGAAAGTCTAACTTTGTTTCAAATTTTTTGACTTACATAAAAGATATATGTGATGTCAAGTTTGATAAAATATTATGGTGTTATGATGAAATGCAACCACTTTATAATAGAATAGATGTGACATATATCCAAGGAATACCTGATATGAATATGTTTAATGGGAAACACCCTCAATTACTCATTATCGATGATCTTATGAGAGAATCGGATGGTCGTATAGTTGATATCTTCACGAAAGGAAGCCACCACAGAAATTTAAGTGTATTTTACATAACCCAAAACTTATTCCATCAGGGCAGAGGTCAGAGAGATATTTCTCTAAATACCAGCTATCTCATATATTTCAAAAATCCTCGAGATAGGACACAAATAAAACATTTGGCCCGTCAAGTGTTTCCCGACAATCCAAAATTCGTGGAAGAATCTTACAGAGATGCTACTAATGAGCCTCATGGGTATTTGATGATAGATTTAAAACAAGCTACGAATGACGCATATCGGTTTAAGACGAAAATATTTCCCTTAAATGAACATTGTATAGTGTATGTACCGAAAAAAGGATTTAAATACGATTTGAACGATGAGATTCTTAATAGTATCCGATGAATGGTGTCGGTGAAACAGCGTCTACTGCAAAGTCCAGTAGAAAAATTTTATACACTTTTAAATCAAAATATCGCAAACTTTTAATACAATCTTACAGTGATAATGAATTAGATCTTATTTGTGAAAACCTTTATAAAATTTTTGATGGAAAACTTGCAGATGTCACTAAGTCTTCGGGTAACATTCTGCAGTGCAGTTGTTTTTTGATACCGTTTATAAACTATTTTACACCTTAAAATTTCTCAGTGTAGAGCTATGTCGAAAAGAGTGAAGACACATCAAGATTTATTAAGAGCTTTACATACACTGAAACCCAAACATCGTACAGCCTTATTAAAAGTCTGTAGCGATGAGGAAATAAACTGTATTTGTGAATGTATTTATAATGTTCTGAATGGTAAAATAATATTGAAGGAAACAGAAAAGTCTAAATTAAAGAAATATAAAAAGCTGTTGCGTTTGCTAGTGTCGAAGGGTAAACATAGGTTAAGAAAGCGAATCATTATACAGAAAGGTGGGGCTTTTCTTCCTATTATTCTTAGCACAGTATTAAGTGGATTATTGAATTACATAATAAATAAATAAAAACAAAATGGATACTACAAAGAAAATGATATTGATTGAACCAGACGCATTGGAGCGACTAAAGAAAAGAGAAAATATTTCTGATGATTCTTTGTCAAGATTAGACAAGGAAATGCAAAAAATATTAAAAAGTAAAATTGATGATCGTGAAAAATGGTCATTATACCTCCAAGAATTACAGAAATACTTACACTTAATACAAGAAGATAAAAAACCTTTAAAGTTACCTATCACAATTGAAGAAGTTAAAGACAACACAAGCGAGAAGCAGATGATTCCATTTGTAAAAGAGTTATCACCAGTTCAGGACGTACAGACACCGGAATCTCCGGATATATTACTAAAACACTACACGGCTGATTATTTGAAACGACTTATTCCTAAAACTTACAAAAAGAAAGGTAGCATTCTTTTAGATACTCTTTATAAAAATAACGATAAAATTTCCTGGAATGATGATGGTACTGTTGTGATCAACAAAGAACATTTACCTCAAAGCAATATAATAGATCTCATAAATATAACTCTCCGACCCTTAAAATATAAACCTGATGGGTGGGAAAAGTTTGCAAAAGCATTAAAAGATATTAAAGTACCACTAATATGTGTTGGTAATCCTGAAATAAATAAATTCATGAATGAATTGTATGTAGAAGATTTTCGTCTTAATACTCCTACAAAACTAAATACACCGAAATTATCTAAACCAGGAAGAAAAATAGATTGGGAAAGATGGACACCTTATTAGATATACATAGTACTTACTATGATATAGCAAATCCGGCGGGATATAGTAGTGTAAATGCATTAACTAGAGCAATGAAAGGTAAAATGAATCGAAAACAAGTTCAAGAATGGCTGCAAAAACAGGAAACTTATACTCTTCATAAACCTATAAAAAGAAAATTTCCAAGAAACAGATATATCTTATCAAACTTAAATGAACTCTGGCAAGTAGATTTAAGTGATATGAGAAAGTATAGTCAATATAATGATGGTTATAATTATATTTTGTGTGTTATTGATGTATTTAGTAAATATGCATTTGTTAGACCCTTAATTAAAAAGAATTCACAATCAATAAAAAATTGTTTTGAGAGCATATTTTGCGAGGCAAAGGCCACACCTAGTCACATACAATCGGATAAGGGAACCGAATTCGTATCAAAAGATGTAAGACAATATTTAATGAATAAGAATATTAATTATTACACAACGAATAACCCTGATATTAAGGCTAGTATAGTGGAAAGGTTTCAGAGAACTCTCAAAACGAAAATGTGGCGATACTTCACCCACAAAAATACATATAGATACATAGATATATTGCAAGAATTAGTCTATTCCTATAATTATAGTTTTCATTCGACTATAAAAATGCGCCCAGTTGATGTTAATTTTAATAATATAATGACTGTATGGCGTAATATCAACGAAGGACGATTACAGGGGAAAAAAATGGTACACAATAATCAGGATCCAAAATTAAGTATAGGCGACTACGTTAGAATTACTAAATATAAGCATATATTTAAAAAAGGCTATGAGACTAATTGGAGTGATGAAATTTTTATAGTGGCCTCGGTAAAACGTAAGCCTGTATTGATTTATACCATAAAAGATATTCTAAACGAGGGAATTGTAGGTACATTTTATGAGAATGAATTACAAAAAGTTTCTTATGACCCCACATCGTATTTTAAAATTGATAAAATAATAGGTTCACGTTATTCTGGAATCAGAAAAGAAGTGCTTGTGAAGTGGGTAGGTTATCCGAATAAATTTAATACTTGGGTTCCTATATCAAATTTAAAGAAAATATAATGGATAATAGTTTTTATTTAACGTTACTTAGTAACAGCTCCATGGGCTACTTTCCAGAAAACACAACAGCAAACTTCTTCACTAAACTACCTAAAACTATTAAGCTAGAAGGAGAATGGGTGGTCGGTCTAGTTGAATGTCACTATCCGTGTAGTATGTTAAATGTACAGGATCATGAAAATGTAGTATACATTTCTAAAAAAGTATATTTACCCGATTCAAAAACAGATTATGCTAACGTTGAATATAAATCCCATATACCAGCAACAAACTACGAAAATATTAGTAACTTCTTAAACGCATTCAATGCAAATCCTTTATTAAATGGGAAAGTAAAGTTTCAACACGATGAAATATCAAGACTTGTCGCCGTAACAAATATGACAAGTAACATTACTCGAATAACAGCTAACCCCAAATTGTCACTTCAACTTGGGTTCGAACCCAATACAAATTTTGTTAGGCAGAATATTGGTAAGTATCCAATAAACTTACATTTAGGTCTACCGTCACAACTATTTATTTACTCCGATATAGTACATCCACAGATAATAGGAGATGTAATGTCATCTTTACTGAGAATAATTCCATTAGATCCTACGAAATATATTTATGGAGCCTACAAAATTAATGTATTTTCTCCTGCACACTATCTTCCTGTTTTACGTAGGGAATTTGATGTGATAGAAATTGATATAAGAACGAGCATTGGTGAAAGAGTACCATTTCAATTTGGAACCTCATGTATTAAGCTTCATTTCAAAAAAATAAGTTCTTAATATTACATTAAATATATAAAAATGGTATGTCCCTATCATCACTATTACTCTGCACAAGCAGGATCTGGTGTAGGTATAATTTATAAAGGAACACCATATCAACGTGGACATGGCATAGGGAGTTTTCTAGGGGGTTTATTTAGGTCAGTATTTCCAATTTTAAAAAGTGGCGCAAAGGTTCTTGGAAAAGAAGCATTAAACGCTGGAGTTGGTCTTCTAAGTGATTTGGTTGGAGCTCAACCTCTTGATGAATCGATAAAAACTCGATTCCGAACCGCTACTTCTAATTTAAAAAGAAAAGCTGATGAAAAACTCGACTCCATAATGGCAGGATCCGGTTATAAAAATAAAAGGCAAAGACTTAAGTCTATCACTCACAAGAAGACATCAAAACAAAGAAGAACTCTTAAAGGAGCTCTCAAAAATAAAAAAGATATTTTTGGAAATTAAAAATGGCGTTTCTACACAATAATTCTTGTGAATGTGTGAAATCAGAATTGGATATCTTTGCTTTACCGACAACACAAACAAGTATAGAGAGTGGTCAATGGATGCAATATCGTCCGATATCATCGCTAACTGATGATGGCCCTATTGAGTTTTTAATACCTGGTGCTGGTGATGAATATATTGACTTATCACACACAATGATTAGTATCAGTGCACGAATAGAAAATATTGATTCATCAAGATTAGCTGTCGATGCCAATGTTGCACCTGTAAATAATTGGCTACACTCGCTTTTTAGTCAGTTGGATATTTATTTAAATCAGAAACTTGTTTCTCCACCAAATAACACATATGCATATCGTGCGTATATAGAAACTTTATTAAATTATGGTCCAGCAGCGAAAGCTTCCCATCTTACCTGTGGTTTATGGTATGAAGATACTCCAGGAAAGTTTACTTCGTGTGACGCAACTAACGAAGGATTTGCTAAGCGACAGCAACTATCAAAGCAGAGTTCAACTATTGAAATGATAGGTCATTTACATGGTGATATATTTAATCAAGGGAAATTTTTAGTTAATGGTATTGAAATGCGGTTAAAATTAGTTCGTTCGAAAGATTCTTTTAATCTCATATCGTCCACAGTAGAAAATAAATTCAAAGTTAATATAATAAATGCTTCGCTCATAATCCGTAAAGCAAGAATCAATCCATCAATATTACTTGCACACGAAAAAGTACTAGCAACAACCACAGCTAAGTACCCAGTTGCTAGAGCTGAAGTAAAAGTATTAACTATTCCATCTGGTGTTCAAGGGAAAGTTCTTGATAATGTATTTCTTGGGCAAATGCCTAAAAGGTGTATTATAGGATTCGTTAGCAATAAAGCATTTAATGGCAGTTTCGAAACGAATCCCTTCGATTTTAAACACAACAACCTCAATCTGCTTAGTGTATATGTAGATGGACAGCAAATACCACCGAAAACATTAACTCCCAATTTTTCCGACAATGCTTTTACCAGCGTTTATCATACATTATTCTCTGGGACCGGTATACACTTTTTAAATGAAGGTAATTCGATATCTAAAGAAGCTTTTGCAAACGGGTACTGTCTAATGGCTTTTGATATGACTCCAGACTTAAGTGCAAACTCTACAACTCATTGGAATTTAGTAAAACGTGGAAGTGTTAGAATAGAAGTACGGTTTGAAGGCACTTTGTCATCAACAGTAAATTGTATAGTATATGCAGAATTTGATAATGTTATAGAAATAAACAAAAATAGAGAGGTTATTATAGATTATAATAGCTAATCTTAATTTTAATTAATTTATGAAATAGTACTTATATATTATATTGCTAGTGTATTTACTGTCAATTTCATTCAGCATATCTTTAAAAATAGACGCTTTTAAAAATTAAATCCTATGATGGATTCTATAGAAATCCAAAAGTTTCTGGATATGGTTAATGGTAGCTTAAAGCTTAATGTTTTTGCAGCTAATCGTATACCAGTACATGTTAGCTTACCCTTTTATTCTATATCAAATTTAGATCCTGATACAAAGCCTGGTTCTCATTGGGTAGCAATATGCATTGATAAACATGGTGTTGGGGAATATTTTGATTCTTTCGGGAGAAAGCCAACTGGTTATCATGAGTCATTTTTGGTAACAAATTGTAAGAAGTGGAATTATAATAATAAAGTAATTCAAAATTGTTTTAGTTCTATGTGTGGAATTTACTGTCTAGTTTTTATATATTTCAGATATTATGGAGTCTGTATGTTTAACTTCACTAATATGTTTACTACTAATACTGTTATTAATGATAAAATTGTAAATAATTTGTTTAAATACTTTTTCTGTAATAAAATATAATTGATAAAGAAATTTCGTTGTATTATTTTACCCTGTATGTCATAGGAATACAAAAAAAAACAAATGGGATAACAAAAATAAAATCTTTATTTAAGTATTCAAGTATTAATCACATTATTATCTCTAATTACATTGAAACTTTATACAATAGCATACTTAAAAAATCAGTCATTGAAAGAACAATATCAAGTATTTTTGTCGAAGTGATATTTTTTTACGTCAGGTGCATCGGCTATTTCCTTAGATATATCATAGATCACTTCATTGATTTTGTTGAGCCTATGACTTGCCGCATAATATTTAATCCGAGTGGTTGCATGTTTCCAATGATCAGTTGGGGGTATCCTCGCCAGTTTTTTTAGATCGTAAACTTCTATTTTTACAAAGTGTGTGGCTTGCGCCCCATCGTCGGTATTGGTTGATATGTATGCCATTCCACCATCTCGAGACGCCCTTCCAACGCAGGACGACATTTTTTTCTTCTTTTTGGCTGGCTTTTCAAATAGGTCGTCCAAACTGCTGCTGCTACGTGTTCTTTTTATTTTCAATGGCTGTGTCAATTGTAAATCTGACTCGTCGTCGTCAGACAGTGGATAATAATAATGTTTTAAAGTGTTCTCTTCAAGGATGCTCGAGGAATTCTGTAAAGGACATAATACCAAATATTAGACACTACGACATAGCTAACGTAAAATCCTAATACTATGTTATAAATCTAAAGTTTGTGCGTGTATATTTGTTACAAGTTCTTACACGCCTTAACGACTGAATAAAATTTCTGTTCAGTATACATGTAGTACACATATGTATAGATTTAACACATACATCATTTCTGTGTGTGCATGTAGGTATAAATATTATTTTCTAACCAAATCTGAAAAAATATGTGTACGTTCATCATACAAGTATACTTTCCTCTCCGGTGAAATACATGAATAATATTGTAAAAATATGAAACGACAAAAATATTATATCTACATTCATTACACATATTTAATATATAAGATATTATAAGAGCAATAAATGAGATACTTACATCCATATTATCGAAGTAGCACGTGAACACAATAACACACACACACACGTTACAATAATGTAGCACTATCTCTGTTAAAATAATTATTTGATATATTGTAGATGTGCTTTCATCCAAGGTTTATATAGGAAGTTTTAAGCAATTAACATTAGCGAACACGTTCTGTTACAAATCTTGTTGCTCATCACATTCGCATTAGCAATTATGATACAACATTCCAATGAATCGTTAGTGAAGTTCATACTTGTGTATTGCGAAACACCTACATACCTTAAGAGCATGTGAAGCTTTTGATACCGGAAGTGACCGATCCTGCTAGCCCAGACATCATGCAATATGGGTGTTTGTCAACAACACTAAATAAATACATTCAAAGAAATCACCTCTGCGGCATAATGGTGCGGTGACGATGCTTGCCACATGAGGTCCTAGGTTCGATTCCTGGGTCGGGATTGTCACCTATCACGTTGTGGAACTTAGTATCTTCGGCTAATCGTGGGAGCATTAGTTGTACCTCTGTCTACCTCTTCGGGGATATGACCGTGAAGATACTTTTTTACATGCATACAAGTACTGGAATATATTTAATAAGCACACAGACCCAGTAATAATAGCACCACCACAGCGACTAGCACTGATGATGTATGTAATAAGATGGGTCAAGGTGGTGGTACTCAACCTGGTCGAGACGTTGCAGAACTCACCAACTAGTCAGTACTCACGATGTTAATGATATAAATTACTATGAAAAAAAAAAGTAAAAGTCTTACAGGCTGCTAAAATGATAATAGAATGATCGCCATAATCGTGCTTTTGTCCGCTGAACAGGTGAATCGCAGTGGAACGTTAAGACGCTCGCTCTGCCTTCTCGACACGGGAATCAGCTTGATGATATTTATTTTATTCCATATTCATTAGTTGCAAGTGATACGCAATGCGAGACGTCCTAATGAGCTTTTAATAGTGCGATTGTGTGACGGGCGTTCGAGCTTAATGATAATGAGGTGATTAGATAACGAAGGAGAGCCAGGAATGCTAACTTTGCAACCGTGCGAGATATCAAAAAACGGATGCTTGCAATCGATCGGGCGTACCCGGAAACCCCCATTTTGACACCAAATTTTTTTTTTTTTTTTTTTTTTTTTAGTTTTGACCGACCACCAAGTGGGTCAGAAACACAGGTGGGACAGAAACAGGGATCCAGACCCAACGACCCGGGTGGTCGGGAACCAACGAATCCCTACTACTTGCAAGCGACGGCTTCTTTGGCGTTTCCACGTAAACATCTTCGAATTCTTGCCCGATTTTCCGTCTTGCTAAAATATTTCTCCGTATCTCGATACGCCGCTTTAAACTGCAACCATTCTTCACCAGCGCCATCGAAACTTGGTAACTCCATACTATAGCGCGGCGCCCCTCGTGATGCTTCTGCCAGGGCGGACGCGAGCGCGGTGATATCTGCGGCCTTCAATGCACCAGGCTCTTGTTTTGGTGCCGTATTTTCAGTAGGCGTCGAAATCTTCGCCTTCTCTACGACGGACACATCATCTTCCGCCGGACGTACAGCGCGCGCTGAAATGCCCGCCGACTGCGCGGGTGACGTAGCTTGTGGCGCCTGGGCCACCTCTCGTGGTGCGGGCGACTCATGGCCCGCCGAATCTTCTTGGTGCGGCGCGTGCGCCGCCTCTTCGTATTGCGGCCTAGGTGCCGCCTCTCGTATTGGGTGTGGCATAAGTGCCACCGAACTGGTGATTGCCAGCGGCTCTGGTGCCGGCTGGCGATCCGTATGGGTTGGCCGAGCGGAGTCCATCCAATCTTCGACCCTCGTAATGGCAGTTGCTTGCCCTTCTTCGTAAACAGCGCGCGCGAGTTCCGTCCGTAAGCGCGCCTCTTCTGCTCGTAAGCGCGCTTCCTCTAATTTGGCGCGTAGGTAAACGATACGCGGCGACTCGACTGCGGATGGTACCGGCTTTTCGCTATTTGCAACGGTGCTCGTTGTGGTCTCGGTCGCCTCGGTGTTCTCGGTTGTAACGCTAGTCTCCGTAGCGGACGTGTTGGTACCGCTCGTTTCCTCCTCGTGACTAGCGGCCTCTTCCTCTCGGCGACTCGACGTACTCCTCGTCTCGATCGGCATGGCTCAGTAATCCGGCTCGAATGCGACCAGAAAATGTGCACTACAGCCGGGGGAGCCAGCGGACTGTAGATCTGGTTCTTCTCTCTTCGATGCCCCACCAGCCGTAGTGCTTTTCTGTGGAGCCGGATGTGTCGGAGAAATAAACGAGACCACAACTTCCTTGCAAAGGTGCTTTATTGTAACGAAATAGCAATAAAGCTAGCACCGTTGCAAATATTTAACCTATTTTATGGAGAGCCACTACTTGCCCTAACACTGCCCTACTCTAAAGCCGGTACCCTATGGATATATACTAAAGCCCAGGAACTTGTCTGGGAAACTTATTGAGTCGTAACGAAATTGTAACTTTACCGGAACTGGAACGGAACTAAATGTATGGCCGCGCTCTCCGATATTTATAGTGTGCGGCCAGACGGTCGGCGGAAATCTTCAAAGACAATCGGCGCCGGGTGTGGCGCCACAATGTCTGGATTTGTTAAAATCCTACTTTTTGCAATCTAATCTTAATAATTTTACCTTAGGTAGCTTTTCCTACCTCTAATCAACTAGTGTGGCCCTCTAGCGAGTGCAACGGTACTACCTTTTTACAAATATATACAAAACAAAGTACGTAATGCCCTAAGACCTACCGAAAACGAATTACAATGTGTTATTTCTTATTTATACACAAGGATCTAACACAAATAAACTTATACAATAACAAACAAGAGTGTTATATACATTGTATGCTCTTGCAGGACCTCGGAAACTCTTACAATCACAGAGTTGTACGCCTTTTCAGGTCGTACTATCCTGTAAACTATCTTTATGGTACCGAAAAGTGTCTAAACATATGCCTAAGGCTTATACTTACATTATACATACTATTTACAATCATAAAACATTTGTTTACATACAGAATTTTGCACTTTTCGGATTTTCGTAATTGCGAGTTCCCGCATATAAATACTATCTCGCAAGAGTCGACTCGTAATGTTGTCGACTGCGTGGAACTCGCTTTATTCGTAATATGCCTAATAGGCAAAGATCATAGCTACATAAAGCCTTATTATTTCTATACAACAAAGCTGTATGTAGGTCTTAGGGCGAATAAAAGGCGAAAACGAACATTATTTATTACAAAAAACTTACGAACTAAACGAAACATACATTCTATCCTGCCTTATTATCTATTTACATTAATATTTATAACGAAAGATGTCTGTGCTGCACAATAACTACAAAAAATATGACCCAGTACAGGCGGATTAAATTGACTTGATTATTTGCGGAGATGTAGGTAGTATGAATATCATCGACATAGATACATTGATTTCGCTGATGAATATCCAAAAATATTGTTTTCGGATGAGCATTCTAAAATATCGTGAGTAGCGTCTAGAGGAGAGGTACGACCTCATTAACGCTGTGAAATAGTTTCAGCCGAGATTAGTTCACGTCACTTGAGATTTATCACGGTCACGTAATTTTGAAATCGGTTAACTAAGCTCTCTTGGGTCTTATGTATCCTATCCGATTGGGTTGAGATGTGCCAATTATATATGTTACGAACGGCGAAGATACACAGTGAAGTGTCTATATTGCGCCGCAGTGAATAAAGCAAAATGTGTAGTGATAAAGTAATTAAAGCGGCGCATATAGTGGTATTAAGTGTTAGTGATAATATGTATTAGTTTCAAGTTCATATTATGTACGTAGCAGTTAAAGTTTATGTTATGTTTTCTAATGTATCTTCGAAAATAAAGAATTCCCAGACCTCACGACTGTTAGATGGCGGTTATCTCAATGTCAGAAAGAGATAGCCTAAGAGAGAGAGGGCTTAAGAGAGAGATAGCACGTGCAGGACCGTACTTTCACTGTTTTTATGTAAATTTCCATGTTTTCTGCCTATTTTCCCAAATAAACTGGTTGGGAAATAGTTCTAGATGTGAAATGTGAACGATTAAACATAGGTAGAAAACATGGAATAGGGATAGCCCACGGAAATCAAAGAGATACGTGTGTAGTGATACGCCCGCGCGAGGCGACGGGCTCGTACTACTCGTACATATATATTAATCTGTGGACGGGCGGCCAGTGGTCTCGGACAGCTCGGATTGCAATTGCGAATGAAGTGTTCTTTGTGTGCAGTAATCGCTCGGACCGAAAATCAACATTTTGTTTTCCCACTGCTTTCTTTTGAAAGTAGCTAAAATGGTCGTTTCCCCCATCGAGGGGAGTTCTACTAGCCCGTGATTGTCTCGGCGGTTGCTCCTCAGCCGCCGATTACGGTCGCGAGCACTCCGTTACAACTAAATTTTATTTTTGGGTGTAGCCTCTCTCAAAAATAAAAATACTACTGAGATGTCGGGTACTCAAAAACCCGATAGCCGCTCAGCAATGAATTCTCCGGGACAGGGCTCGCCCAAGGGACCTGCCTCGCCTGCTGCGCGCAGCAGTGACGACTCCGAATCGGACATTGATGGAATTTCCGGTTGGGAAAAAGTCACGCCGCGCAAACCACGCACTCCCGTACCACGGGAATTTTATCTCAAAACCCCGCCTGCCCCCCCCGCCTTCGGTGAGCGGCAACTAAGACGATGACTTCCCGAGAGGCGGTCCAACAAGGGCCAACTACAAAGGCGGCATTAGCCCAGCCACCAAAGGCGGCCCATGCAGGTGCGCCCGTATCAATGGCGAAATTAGTCTGCAGCCCGCCCAAAGATCCGCGAACCCACCACAGACCGTTTGAGCGACGCGCGCGAGAGTACGTCCCGCGTCCATCAACCTCGCGCGAATCCTCATCGCGCAGAGAATCCTCCGCGAGCAGCGACACGCGCCGCGATACATCCGCGCAGAGCAACACTTCCGCTGCTTGCGTCGAGACATCCAGGCGCCGCGAGCGCGCACCCGCCGCGCATCTTGATAGCGCGACCGCCCCGCGCCGCGTCGACTCGAACGACCCACGCCGCGAAGACGCGACCGCCCCGCGTCTCGATATCGACCCGCGCCCGCGCCGCGATAGCGCGACCGAGCCGCGCCGTGACGGCGCGATCGAAACGCGCCGCGCCAGTGCAATCGACCTGCGCCGCGCCAGCGCGACCGACCCGCGCCGCGATAGCGCGACCGAACCGCGCCGCGACAGCGCAACCGTGCCGCGCCACGACAGCGCGACGTCCCGCGCCGCGACAGCGCGACCGTCCCGCGCCGCGTTAGCGCGACCGATTCGCGTCGCGATCGCGATCGCGCAACCGTAGCGCACAGTGACCGCGTTGGACCTAACTCGGAAATACCGCCTGCTCTCCCAGGAACTGGACTGCCAGCTGAATCCCCGGATAAACGATCCCCTAAAAGCATCTTAGAGCAGAATTACATAATGATGGCTCGCCTTGCCCAAACTAAGCTGCTGGATGAAGGGCTGATGCAGGCAATGGCAAAGTACTTAAATGATCGCAGTGCAGAACTCGAAGCCAAGGGACAGGATCAACCAATTACAGCGGAAGATGTGGCTGCCATGGAAATCACTGAGACCGCGACCATCCTCCTCCCACCACCCGCGACTCCATCGCTTAGGAAAAGGGAAGAAGAAGAAGGAAATGGAAGAGGGTTAGAACCCAAACGGCAGTGTGTGTCTGTGGAACCCTCTCCTCCATTATCTTTTGCCTCGGTAGCTGCCTCGCGACCCTCTCCGACGTCGCAGATCCAGACCCAGGCTTTACATGCAAGCCAAGGGACGGACGGTACCCAAACCGTACCAAAAGGGAGATACCCACCGCTGGTGGTGGAATCCATGCCCAACTGGGCACAACACTTTAGGGCCCTGAGAGAACTCCTCGGACATACATCGAATGCCAGACCATTCGGTAGGGGTGTCCGCTTTACCCCCAAGGATGAGTCTGAATACAGGACGGTACAAAGATACCTAGTCGAGCTGGAACGAACCGAGCGCCGCTCTTGGTTCTGCTATTCGCTGCCAAGCGAACGCAGTGTCAAGGTGGCGATTAGGGGACTTCCGGCCGACACAAACCCGGAAGATATCAAAAAGGAGCTAGCAAACCACGGACACGACGCAGAGTATGCGAGACCCATAAGGGCGAGAGCCGGTCGCCCTTGATGCATATTTCTGGCCGTGATTAAAAGGAAAGAAAATACCGTACCAGACATCTACTCTATCGACGAGCTCCTATACATGCCTGGGGTAAGAATAGAAGCTTGGCGAGGCAAGAAAGGCCCTGCGCAGTGCCACCGTTGCCAACAGTTCCGCCACTCGTCGCACAATTGCCACCGGCCGCAAAAGTGCGTACGCTGTGGCGGCGAACACCGAGCTAGGGACTGCCAGAGACCCCGCGAAGATCCTCCTACATGCGCCAATTGCAACGGCGCCCACACCGCGAATAGTACCACTTGCCCCATATTCCGTAGAGAGGCCAGAAACACGAAGGCAGGCACGGTGGCTCTGACATCAGCGGCGCAAACCGCACAGACCACATCAGCTCCAATCGCCCCATTTTAGGAAGCAGAGGCCTTAATCACCAAAGAGGGGGAAACAACCGAACCGGAAACGGTTACAACTCTCGTAGCCCCAGCGAACGATTACCGACCCCGAACTAGAGGAGGTAAAAAACAAAAAAGGAAGAAGCTCTCTAAGAGAAGACCCATTCCCGCAGAAAGCGGCGCGGAGACAGATGACCTTCTTTCTAAACAGAAGCCCAAAAAAACTATACTGCAAGCCCCTCCCAAAAGGGATAGCTCTGCACCAAGAACGGAACCCCCCGTGTCCCCGGACGAAGGGAAACTTGCAGTGCTTGAAAAAGCCCTGCAAATTTTCCAAGATGTGCTGGAGGCACTCAGAGAGGGATCCAGTTTCAGCCGTCCTTAGGGGGATGACTGAATTACTATCTTTGTATGGATCATAAACCACTGAAGATGGTTTTCTGGAACGCCCACGGTCTTAAGGGCAAGACCGTGCCGCTAAAACATCTGTTAAAGGAACAGGATATAGACGTGGCGCTCTTCAATGAGACGCATCTGGGTCCAGGGGACAAGTTAAAAATCCCGTACTACACCACCTACCGAAAAGACGAGCACACCGGAGCCATGGCCTATAGAGGTTTGACCATACTAGTGCACAGAAGGGTAGTACACCAACCTCTACCACAACTAGCCCAACAACACATGCAATCACTGGGCATTGAAATTCTGGTCGCCGGCCAACCAATGAGGATCTATAGCATCTATAAACTGCCACAAGAAAGAATTTCAGCGTCTGACATCATGGATATGTTCAGCTCCTCCATACCCACCATTGCAGCCGGCGACTGGAATGCCAAACACCAGTCCTGGAACTCAACCACCAACTCTATATCAGGAAGGAGACTATTTAATATAGCTGAGCAACAGGACTTAACTGTTTCAGCACCCAGTGGGCCAACTCACTTTCCATTCGGCAATACGTCCATGCCCGATGTGCTCGATCTCATGGTGCATAAACACCTAAACCAGATGGTACACTTAGAAGCGTTCCCAGACGACATGGAATCCGACCACATTCCTGTAATAGCATCCATACAAAGTGCCCCCACAAGAGTCATCCCCCCATCACCTAGGAAGGTCATCGACTGGGCGAAATTCCAGGAGTTCATGGAAGAAAACACCCCCTCTCACCCAGTCTCTACTGTAGAGGAGGTAAACCACCTAGCCGAGAGTCTGAACAGCAAAATCCAAGAAGCCATGCAAAAAGCGTCAAGAGACCATAACAACACTCGTCTGCTTCCAACCTTACCAGCTACTCTTTGGGAAAAAATTGCTAAGAAGAGAAGACTCCGAAGGCAATGGCAAATCAGTCGCTGTCCTACCATCAAAACAGCCCTGAACAGACTCTCGGACGAAATAAAGTCAGAGTTCGACAAGCACAACGTTGAGAACTGGGAATCACGCCTCGACGAAGCAGGTGATGATTGGGCTTCTCTTCACCGTCTCTGTCGACAGCTAACAAAAGCTCCAACACCAGTGCGACCCCTACGCCACGAAGATGGCAGCTCCAGATACCGGGCGGAGGATCGCGCAGAGATATTCGCCAGCTACCTAGAACATCAGTTCAGCCCTAACCCATGCCACGACCCAGACTACGAACAAGAGATCGAGGAGCTACCTCCTACCATCAAAACAACCCTGAACAGACTCTCGGACGAAATAAAGTCAGAGTTCGACAAGCACAACGTTGAGAACTGGGAATCACGCCTCGACGAAGCAGGTGATGATTGGGCTTCTCTTCACCGTCTCTGTCGACAGCTAACAAAAGCCCCAACACCAGTGCGACCCCTACGCCACGAAGATGGCAGCTCCAGATACCGGGCGGACGATCGCGCAGAGATATTCGCCAGCTACCTAGAACATCAGTTCAGCCCTAACCCATGCCACGACCCAGACTACGAACAAGAGATCGAGGAGTTTCTCAGGGAATACCTGCAAGATGTACCAAACCTGGATGAGGACCCCATTTTCTTTTCTCCTCAAATGGTAAAACGCCAGATCCTACAGGCCAAACCAATGAAAGCTCCGGGCGCAGACAAAATTACGAGCAAAGTACTGCGTCACCTTCCGTACAAAACCATCACCTCATTCACCAGGCTTTTTTTTACGGAATACTGCGCTCCGGAGAATTCCCCCAAGCCTGGAAAATAGGACGAATAATAATGCTGCCAAAACAAGGCAAGGACACTATGGAACCGAAAAGTTATCGTCCGATTACTTTATTACCGGCGATTTCAAAGATCTTTGAGAAACTCCTCTTACACAAAATGGAACCTCACCTAATTCCTCGTGCCGAACAATTTGGGTTTAGGGCTGGACACAGCACGACTTTGCAACTGTCCAGAGTCTTCCACATGTTGGTAGCAGCGAGGAACAAGAAAGAGCAAGCTATTGCGGTGCTCTTAGACATGGAGAAGGCCTTTGATAAAGTCTGGCACAAAGGTCTTCTCTATAAACTAGCGCACACCTCAGCTCCGAGAAAAGCCATCAAAGTTATCCAGTCTTTCCTAGAAGGGAGAACCTTCCAAGTGGTAGTTGAAGACCAACTTTCAAGGACAAGGCCAATAAGAGCAGGAGTGCCACAGGGCAGCTGTCTCTCCCCAAAATTATACTCCGTTTACACAGACGACATCCCTGTGGGAGACGGCTACTCGCTGGCACTCTTCGCCGACGATGCTGCTTATATAACTGCATCCATCTCACCTCAGCTCGCCGTAATCAAACTCCAAAGAACCTTAGACCTAATCCCAGAATGGCTGAGTAAATGGAGACTGTCTGTCAATGTCGACAAGACACAAACATTGCTGCCTCGAAGAACTAAGACCAATAAGACCTTCACCAAATTAAAACTACAAGGACAAGACATTCAATGGACCAAAACAGTATAATACCTGGGTGTCAAGATAGACAACTCCCTTACAATGAGAAGCCACATCAAGGACATCACAAGAAATTCACAGGTGGCCATGGCTGCACTCCGCCCTGTGCTTAATTCAAGACTTCCCTTAAGGATTAAGTTAGGCCTCTACAAGACCTATATCAGACCAAGGCTAACCTACGCAGCAGCCACCTGGTACCAGTTTTTATCCCAAGATCTCCGCACTACCCTACAGCAGAAGCAAAACGTGGCGCTGCGTAGGATTACTCAAGCGCCGAGATATGTGAGGAACGATGTCATCGCCAGAGACCTCAAAATTGAAACCATAGAGGAGTTCATAAAAAGAATGGCCAAAAATATGTACGACAGAGCGAGCTCATCAGTACATCCAGAAATCCGTGACATTGCACCATGGCACTCACGTCCTCCGGACGCGAGGCCTTTCCCACGTGACATCATTAATTAACCAACCTATCACAGAATTTCCCTTCACCCCACTGCATCTATCCTCCCCCCCCCTTCTAAGTCTAATTTGCCACTGCGTGTTTAATCCCCCGCGGGGACTCGACCTGCGGGGCGGATTGCACGCAGAAGCGCGTCACATAGGGGGGTATCCATTTACTCTCCTCATCACTTATGAAACTATCCTACCCCAACATTATCCAAATTCCACTAAACTGATTAACAACTGAAATCCCATGGGACAAAGGGTTTACCCTCTCCCAACCTAATCCCAGGGGGCAACAGCCCCGAAACCGTCTCCACCGCTCCCCAACGGAGGCGAGAGAAGACTACGCGCGCCAGTGGTCTCGAACGTCATAGAGCGAGATCGGTAGAATTGCCAGCTAAAATCGGTATATTTGTACCCAAAATCCGTATTTGACAAAAAAATACAATATTCAATAAAATTCGTTTATTTTTTAAAAATAAACTTACAGAGTAATTTGTAACAATCATAATTATTTTTTATACCAATATTCTTTGGCCATAGCCGCGGTCATCTTCGAATTAATTTCAAAATCGTAACAATTAGCTGTATTAAAGAGTCGTTTTGAATGTAATAGACTAGTGATTGATTCAGTAGACAGCCTATTTCGCTGCTTTGTTTTTAAAAGATTAATATGTGAAAATATGCGTTCAACGTTAGTCGATGAATGGGGAAGTGATAAAATATTAAAGATGAAATTAGACAACAATGGAAACATTTGAGTTTCATCGCCACGCTTTAGTAAACTTACTTCATCCCAAAATAGTTCTACATCATCAGGAAATGTTTTGATTTGTTCACAATTTCTTAAAATGCGCCACTCTGTATCAATTTCCTGGAAATCGTTGCTGTGAACAATATTGGGAAAGAGCCTACTCACAGGAACTATCGAAGCAGTTTTGCCAATTTTAACATTTTTTGGATCAATTATGTCTAAACCTTTTATTGGGTTATTTTTCAATGGAAACCGCGTGGTTCAAATAACTTGTAAGCAAACTTACAAGCTTCGATATAAAATCTAGGCATCTGCATTTAAACAAATTTACTTGATCTGAGTTTAGATTTTCTGACTACTTAGTAGTGTATTAGACGCAGCAGCACCATAGTATACGTCATCAATATCCATAAAATTTCTGGGATTCTTAAAATCAACATTTACGATTGGAGGAGGAGGAGGAGGATTGGAAAATAGTTTTTAATTTTTCCAGTTATTTTTTCATATAAATTTTTAGTTTTTGTTTTCATATAAATTTAGTTGAAATAAATAAATAAATAAATAAATAAATAAATAAAAATTCCAAAAATAATATCGTAGTAGGATCTTGGAACTTCTGTTATATATGTTCTGCAGCTAAAAGATGATCATTGTTAGATATTTGGTCTATAAAAAATATTTTAAGAGCAGAGAGTTGTTCCAATATTCTCTTCACTGCTGCATGTTCTGATAACCAGCGTGTTTGAGAGGGGTGAAGTATTTTATGTACTTTTAAGTCGCAAAACATTTGAAAGTTTTCAAACTCTGCCACTCTTTTTGGGCTAGAAGAAAAGTAGTTGTAAATGTCTCTTACGAGATCCTCTATAAAATGTGGCAATTTGGTACAAGCATATGACGCGCAAAGGTGAAACGAATGGCAGGCGCATTTAAGTATAAAAATGTTAGGAATTTCGTTTTGCAGCAATGTTACAACAGAATTATTACGTCCCATCATTACGTTTGTCCCGTCAGATGCAAAACCTATTAGATTATCTTTATATGGAATGTTATTGCTTCTAAAAAAATTTACAATGTGTTCAAATAAGGTTGCTGCATTAGCTTCTTCTAGTGGAATAAGAGCTAAAAAACAATCTTTAATACGATTCATTTTCGCATATCTCACAACTAAGCACAAGTGTTTGGTCGTACTAAGATCAGTGGACTCGTCAATAATAATCGAAAACTTAGTTTGCCCTAGATCTTCACATAAATTATTGAAACTTTCTTTACCTATAATATGATCAATTATGTCATAAGTTTTGTTGAAGAGCATTTTATTTCTTTTGCTATTTTTGAATCAGGACAAACGGCTTGCATCAACTGCGGTAGGTGTTCCATAATAGTGAATGGTAGATTGTGTTCAGCAACAAACGAGGCTAATCTTATTTCACCTAAAATTAAAAATAAAGAATTAAAATTACGTAGGTATATCTTGTATGTCTAGTTATATCCACTGCTTCCATAAACCGATATGTAGAAAACAAAATAATATAACAATGTAAATATAAATTAAATAACTAAAAAAATTACCTTGCTTAACCAGTATATCAGATTTTTGAGTTTTGGTCACAGTAAATGATGATACCTTCGGTTGTGATTTTATATTCTTTGATGATACTGAGTGTGCTTGTGAAGAACTATGTTTCTTTATAGCGTCTTTTCCTGATGTGATGTTGATATCTTTATTACAATTCTTACAATAGGCATAGCTTTCGCCTTTACGACTATCTTGCAGCCAACCTGGAAATTCTTCTTCCCATTCTTTTCTATAATATTGTAGATATTTTTTTCTTCTTACACTCGCACTTGTGCTTGGCTCCTCGTCAGACGACATTTTAACTTAATTATCTGATTTTGTAGGGACTCTTTCGGTTAGGTACTCACTCTTCAAAGTTAAGAAAATTAATGAAAAAATAAAACCGAATTACTGTTTATATATACTAGACAGGTAAATTCCCGAGCGGGAAGCCCCTTATAACATCTAATTGTAGGACACAAGGGTGTCAAGGGTATTCCCCAAAATATATGAATTACATTCTGCACTAGGTCCATACTATTGAGGGTTTCCCCGTAACATTAAACATAAATGAAAAGGGTTGCCAACTTAAAAGTATAAAATTGGGAGAATTTCAATGTATACTGTGATATCGTAGAAAAATCGTTATATTTCGGTATTTCGGTAGAACAGAGCCCATATTGGTAGGTTCGAGACCACTGCGGGCGGCAGCCAACTGGGCTGCATAAAAATCGAGCGATTTCCGTGGGCCAGCGCATTTCACCGATCGAGCTCCAAATAAGAAGATTTCCAAAAGAAAAGGAAGAGAAAGAAAACGGTCCTACACAGTGCTTTGAAAAAGTATATTGTAAATAGTGTACAGTCAAGTAGTTATTATAGTGCTAGTGTATAAGAATTTGTACATAGGAAGATTTATAAGAATTGGAATAAAGAAGAATAAATTCACTTCACGGAGGAGAATATATTTTCAAGAATTCACAGTCCGGATGCCTTGCGACGGCGCTGAGTGAGCGTCGCGACGCCCTCATTTCTAGTTTCGTTCGTTCTTGTTTCGTTGCGAGGGCGGCGTTGCGTGTGCGTCTGGGTCGGCGCACCGCGTCGCTTGTGTGACCGCTTACAATATATATGTCGCAGTGAAATTTTCAATACCGTTAGATTATAATCTAACTAAGTGAGATTATAATTTAACTGCTAACCTAACCTAACCAAATTATAAACTCCCTAGGTAGATTATAATCTATATCTATCTCTACGAAAATCTCTATGCCAGTAGATGTCCCAATGATGCCTTCTGAAGACATAATTAAGAAACCATGCGTAGTCTGGAACTGTAGAAATGTGTGCCCCATGTACGTTACGAGCATTTACTTAACTAGACGTAATGTATTGGTTTCAAAATTTGGAAAAATCTACTGGATTCTTTTCTCTACGATTTTGGTCATTGGTTCATATGGCTAGGTTCAGCTAATACTGCGTTGTGCTTGATCTAGGCAGCTTAACTATTCCTCTGCGATCGTGGATTAATTTCTGTGTATTGGAACGGCTAACATTGCTTTCTAAGCTTCGTCTCACATTGCTTGCTGATAAAGGCAAAGGGTTTTACTACGATCAGCAAGCAATATTATTATTGACTCCAGATTTTAAAATTAAATCGTGTTCTACAAACAGAGTATCTTCACGCCCGTATCCCGAAAGGGTAGACAGAGGTACAACAAGTGCACCCACGATTAGCCGAAGATACTTGGTCCCATAATGTGATAAGTGGCTAGCCTATCGCCAACTGTTTTTATCAGAAAACTGAAAAAACACATTTTTAAATTGCCCGATCCAGAAATCGAACCCCGAACACGGGACCTCATGTGGTCAACTCCGACACCGGACCACTACCTACACCACAGAGGCGATTCGAAAATGAAGGTCTGTAAAGAAGTAATTCATTAATATTATTCATTTATATTATTATTCATTTTAATCAAGAACATTCAAGTTTTATTATTCATAGTCCAGTAAAAAGTTTAATGAAACCATGATCTGACCAGTTTTGGCGCAATGAGTAAAAATGTGTTCATTAATACTTAAATAATGATATTATGAAAGAAATTCTGATTTAAATTTAGGGGAAAGTGATGAAAAAAATAAAAAAAGGGTTGAAAAATGCCTTTTTTTAAATAAACTTAATAACGGTAGGAAATAGAAAAAAAAGTTTCAAGTAAAAGTTGTAGAAAAAAAAAAATTCTACACAAAAAAGTTCCTCTTCATTTTTTTGTTATCTACTTTAGTTTAGCTACAAAAAATAAAAATTAAATTTGTAGTAAAATATGTAAAAATATATAAATATGGGAAAACATATGTAGTAGTGTTAGTACATATTTATGTAATGCGCGCGCTGCATGGTACAGGGCCGTAATAATTCTGGTAAGTTTTTATAATTAATTACAAAGCAAATTTAATTTTTATTTTTTGTAAGTAAACTAAAGCAGATGACAAAATAAATAATAGTTTAAAAAAACTAAAAAACACGCTTTTTATAGAAAACCGAACTAAAAAAATAGAAAATAAATTTTAATAAATTTAAATTAAGAATAGTGTTAAAAATTTCAATAATTATAAATTAATAATAGTGTGAATAAAAAATAATAATTTTATTTTAAAAAAAGCGTGGGGTGCATGGTGTCAATAGTTATAAATATTTTATTGACACATATGAGTAGAGTGATTATCATTTCGGTAATATCTTAAAAAGCACCCCACGCTTTTTTTAAATAAAATTATTTTTTTTTATTCACACTATTATTAATTTATAATTATTGAAATTTTTAACACTATTCTTAATTTAAATTTATTAAAATTTATTTTCTATTTTTTTAGTTCGGTTTTCTATAAAAAGCGTGTTTTTTAGTTTTTTTAAACTATTATTTATTTTCTACTTTTTAGTTTTGTTTAATTATAATAGCTTGTTTTTTTAATTTTAAACTATTGCACGACTCATGATGCGAAGCATCAGAGAGTGCTTTACGATCGATTTTTTTTCATATATACATATCTTCACGCCAGATCCCTTACGGGGTAGGCAGAGAGAACCGAGTGCCATACATAACGATCCTTGCAGGCTTGTCTCGCTTCCTCCACATTCATCACTCTTTTCATACACACACGCCGGTTGCGAAGACTCTTGATACCACCTTCGGAAATTTTTTTCGCCTTATTTTGGCAACTATTTTTAGTATTATAGCCTTGTTAGTTAACGGAATCAAGATATTTTGCATACTATTGTCGAGATAATTTAATGGAGATTAATTAACTATACTTGCTAAAAATTAGTTTAGTGCAATAGAAACGGAAAAAAATATGAAAATAGGTCAAAAAATTTTCATGTCCGTCATGTATGAAACTCCGGAAACACTGTAACTTATGAAAAAATCAATTATTTGAGTTATTTTTTTAATTCTAATCGGCAATTGTAGATCATCGAATGCGAATGGCTAATAAATTCAGTGTCGTTTAATTACAATTAATAAAAAACGAAAACTACAAGACTGTATATCTATATATATCCATGTCAAATGTTTTTTTTTGTATTTTTATTCAGTCAATTAAACTCAGTCACAGAGACGGCGGCGGACTCTTCGTGGCTCGTGAAATCTAAGTTATATGCGCAGACACTGTTGCAAACTCTAATGCGCATACCTAGTCGAGTGCCGCGGTAGAAGCACGGAACTACTTACACGCTTATAGACATATATGTGTGTGTGTGTGTGTGTGTGTGTGTGTGTGTGTAAGTGTGCAAGGCGTTCCTGTCGTACTCCCATACAGGACAATACGACGGGGCCAGATATGGGCCATGCTTGGCGTAATGCTGTCTATCTCTGGCCCATGCTTGTAAACCCGCTTTGGCCCAGCCTTGGTAGAAGTAGACTCGGTAAGATCCAAGAGCGTCTAGCGAATGAGTCTTTTGAGCAGAGAGCTATTAGATTTGTTCTCATTATTGAGCGAACTAGCGAACTAGCGACTAGCGAGAGAACTACTAGCGAACGAGTCTGCCGAGCAGAAGGTTCATAGAATTGGTCTCATTGAGGAGCGTTTAGCTAAGGAGTCCGCCGAGCAGAGAGCTCGTGGATTAGTAGTGATACGAAACCGTACAGCAATTGAGTCTGCTCAGCCACGTGAGAACCGCCTAGCGGTAGCGCGTCAGACTGTGACGTCTTCGTTCAATTACTGAGCGTAATTTTATAAGCACCATAAATCAATTTGCTGAAGTACCATGTACAATCTGTAAGAAATTATTATATCCAAAACAACAGACGTCATTAGTTAAAGCACGTTTTGATTTTTTTTTTGCTCGACTACCATAAAAAAAGAAAAGTTTCTTCTCAGGCTTACTGGAACAACATGGAAGTTATATCTTTACCTCTTGAACTGACCGACTTGACAGACGTAGAACAAAGACTTTTGTTAAGTGTAGTTCCTTTTACAACTAGTTTCCACCCGCACCAAAGTGCTCGTCAACACGAATCAAACGAGCCCAAACTCGATAGAGTTGTGTTATTTAATTGCTGAGCTCCTATGGTCACCTTCTGGCTTCATCATCGAACCCTGCAGGATCCTAGTTAGCACCAAGCACCAAAGTGCTCGTCAACACTAATCAAATGAGCCCAAATTCGATAGAGTTGTGTCATTTAATTGCTGAGCTCTTATGACCATCTTCTAGCTACATCATCGGACCCTGCAGGATCCTAATCACCACCAAGCACGAAAGTGCTCGTCAACATGAATCAAATGAGTCCAAACTCAATAGTCTTGTTATTAACCGATTTTTAACCATTTAATTATTAAGTTCCTGTGGTCATCTTCCGATTCAGATTCATCAGATCAGCTCCATGTCATAGTAAGGTTTCATTGTCATTCAATTAACATACGTATACAAAATTTCAGCTCAATCGGTAACCGGGAAGTGGATCAAATTTATTTGCGAGATTTGATTTCAGACATCGAGATAGGTACAATAAATAAAAAAATGCTCATAAAACAAAAACTACTGGGCCTACCTGAATCAAATTTTTATGGGACCAATTCGAAACTATTCCGCATCAAACAAAAAAAGAATCACGTAATTCGGTTCAGAAACCTCGGAGAAATCGGTGTACATACATAAAAAAAATATACCAGCCGAATTGAGAACCTCCTCCTTTTTTTGAAGTCGGTTAAAAATGGAATAATTTTATCAAATTAGTGTATTGTCATCGGTTCTCGATAAATCTACAAAGTTTGAACGAAATCTGGCCGTTTAAAGTGGGTCAAAATCGCGCCCAAAGAAGTCGGTTACAAACAAACATACAAACATACAAACATACAGGTGAAGTTAATAAAAAGCGTGTGAAAAAGAATCACGTAATTCGGTTCAGAAACCTCGGAGAAATCGGTGTACGTACATAAAAATATACCAGCCGAATTGAGAACCTCCTCCTTTTTTTGAAGTCGGTTAAAAATGGAATAATTTTATCAAATTAGTGTATTGTCATCGGTCCTCGATAAATCTACAAAGTTTAAACGAAATCTGGCCGTTTAAAGTGGGTCAAAATCGCGCCCAAAGAAGTCGGTTACAAACAAACATACAAACATACAGGTGAAGCTAATAAAAAGCGTGTAAAAAAGAATCACGTAATTCGGTTCAGAAACCTCGGAGAAATCGGTGTACGTACATAAAAATATACCAGCCGAATTGAGAACCTCCTCCTTTTTTTGAAGTCGGTTAAAAATGGAATAATTTTATCAAATTAGTGTATTGTCATCGGTCCTCGATAAATCTACAAAGTTTAAACGAAATCTGGCCGTTTAAAGTGGGTCAAAATCGCGCCCAAAGAAGTCGGTTACAAACAAACATACAAACATACAAACATACAGGTGAAGCTAATAAAAAGCGTGTAAAAATGAAGAGGAACTTTTTTGTGTAGATTTTTTTTCTCTACAATTTTTACTTGAAACTTTTTTTTCTATTTCCTACCGTTATTAAGTTATTTTTAAAAAAGGCATTTTTCAACACTTTTTTTATTTTTTTCATCCCTTTCCCCTAAATTTAAATCAAAATTTCTTTCATAATATCATTATTTAAGTATTAATGAACACATTTTTACTCATTGCGCCAAAACTGGTCAGATCATGGTTTCATTAAACTTTTTACTGGACTATTCATTTTAATCAAGAACCTTTTGTACGTTTTTAGTTATATTTTTTTTCTGTAAAATTTTATAAGTTGTGTACAAGGAAGTTATATTCTACCCGGAATGTTCACACGCGCTTCAAAATCGTTCCGAAGAGTACCACGACATGAGTGGAGTGTGTCTCTCTTTCTACTAAATAAGGCGCCAATCGCTATATATAGTGCGGCCATGCTTAGTTTGCAAATTACTACTAAGTAATTCTACTAATTTGAGAAACAGTTTTTGCATTGCATAAGTAATTACGTAATAATTATAATAAGCACATTTTGGAACTCACTATGTTAATTACAATACATTTTATGCTAATGTATTTATCGACGTGTATGAATAAAAGGGATTTTACGATTATCGAATATATATAAAAATCAGTTAGTTTTATTTACACTGGCAATTGCGAGAAAGGGACAACAAGATTGTTTTTGTTCCTTGTATTTAGTGAGAGTGTACGTAATATAGCTTGAGCAAGCTAACATGAACAAGCCAGCTTATACACGCAAGCTTGAGCAAGCAAGTTTGGGTAAGCCAGCTTGAGCAAGTCAACTTGAGCAAGCCAACTTGAGCAAGCAAGCTTGAGCGCTTGAGCGAGCAAGCAACATACAATATATTCAGCATGCACTGGCACTCAAACTGTTGAGTAAGCTAGCATAAGTCAGCTTGAGCAAGCAATCTTGAGCAAACCAGCTTGAGCGAGTCAACTTGAGCAAGCCAACTTGAGCGAGCCAGCTTGAACAAGTCAGCTTGAGTAAGTTGGCTTGAGCAAGTCAGCTTGAGCAAGTCAGCTTGAGCAAGTCAGCTCGCGCAAGATAGCTTGAGCAAGTCAGCTTGAGCAAGTAAGCTTGAGCAAGCTAACTAGAGCAAGTTAGCTTGAGCTAGCCAGCTTGAACAAGCTAGCTCGAGCAAGTCAGTTTGAGCATGTCAGTTTGAGCATGTCAGCTTGAGCAAGTTAGCTTGATCAAGCCAGCTTGAACAAGCAAGCTTGAGCGCTTGAGCGAGCAAGCAATATACAATATATGATCAGCTTGAGCAAGCCAACTTGAGCAAGCAAGTTTGGGCAAACCAGCTTGAGCAAGCCAGCTTGAGCAAGCTACTTTGAGCAAGCCAGCTTGAGCAAGTCAGCTTGAGTAAGTCCGCTTGAGCAAGTTAGCTTGAGCATGTCAGCTTGAGCAAGTCAGCTTGCGCAAGTTAGCTTGAGCAAGCCAGTTGAGCAAGTCAGTTTGATCAAGCCAGCTTGAACAAGCAAGCTTGAGCGTTTGAGCGAGCAAGCAATATACAATATATTCAGCATGCCAGTTTGAACTTTGAGCAAGCGTGCATTGAGAAAGTCAGCTTGAGCAAGTTAACTTGAGCAAATCAGCTTGAGCAAGCCAACTTGAGCAAGCAAGTTTGGGCAAGTCAGCTTGAGCAAGTCAACTTGAGCAAGCCAGCTTGAGCAAGCCAGCTTGAGCAAGTCAGCTTGGGCAAGTCAGCTTGAGCAAGTCAGCTGAGCAAGCAAGCTTGCGCAAGCCAGCTTGAGCAAGTCAGCTGAGCAAGCAAGCTTGCGCAAGCCAGCTTGAGCAAGTCAGCTTGAGCAAGCAAGCTTGAGCAAGCTAACTTGAGCAAGCCAGCGAACATTGAGCGAACAAGCAACTTGGCAGCTCTGAAGCGACTCGGCGACTATTCAGAAGCAACTCAAATGTTACTACACCGTTAACGACTTCCTTAATGACAATCACATAAATCTTTCATGAAATGGATCGGTCCAGTCCTACATTGCAATACCCTAATAGGGTGTATATGTTCACTATCTACTAATTATTATTGTAATACCTAAAATTGTTTGTAACATATAATGCAATAAATGATTGAGTATTGAGTATTGAGTATTGAGCAACTCTGCAGCAATTCGAAGTCGTATGAAACACGGAGGCAACTAGGCAGAAATTTGAAAGCAATTTGGCAGCAAATCGGAAGCAACCCGGAAGCAATTTGGCAGCAACTCGAAGCGAAATCTCAGACCTGGACCTGAGAATATTTATGTTGTGTTTAGTTAATTACTCGTAATTTACTTTTTTTACTGTTTACTGTTTACTCGTAAAACATAACAATTATATGGTCTTATTCAAACATTGTGTAACTATTGAAAGGGTATCCATACTAATATTATAAATGGTAAAGTGTATGTGTGTGTTTGTTTGTCCGTCTTTCACGGCAAAACGGAGCGTCGAATATACGTATTTTTTAAGTGGAGATAGTTGAAGAGATGGAGAGTGACATAAGCTATTTTTGTCTCTTCCTAATCCCCCAACTTCTTATTTAACGCGAGCGAAGCCGTAAACAAAAGCTAGTTATTTATAAAATTCAGAATCAAAATAATATAGTGAAAGTAAAATATTTTGTACATCTTATTATCATATTCTCTCAGAAATTTTTAAGTAAAAATTTGTGAATCAAAATTAAAAAATGGTTTGAGAGTGAAACAAAACAAATTCTTAGGGAAAAAATCTTGTTTTGCAATAATTTGGAAAGAATTTTTCGCCGTGTTGGTCCCGGCCTCCTTTGTAGAATAGGCCAACTGCCGTTCTGCCAGGCAGGTCGTAAAAGGCGACCGAATGGCTATCGAGTCACTACCATCGTGGCTACTAGGTGGTAGAGTTCTGCATTGTCTCGCCCGGGTCAGGTACCACCGCCTTGCCTATTCCTGCCGCAATAGCGTCAGTGCTTGTCGCTGTCGTGTTCCGGTTTGGAGGGTAAGGTAGCCGGTAAACTTATGCATGTGGCATTAGACCTCGCCACAAGATAGCAACGCACCATTAACATCTTTGGTGTCTATAGGCGATGGTTGACTCTTTCCATCAGGAGACCCATCTGCTTGTTTGCTATCTTATGATATAAAAAAAAAAAAACAAAATAATTGAATTTGAAAAATTAAACCGACTCCAAATATACCCATACCCAAAAAACAAACGTACAAACGTGCAAGCGTACATACGGACATACAAAACACAAACACACAATATATATGCTAAAACTCATGAAGCGCCTTTTTTTTTTCATGAATTATTTTAACCTCTTAACTTCCCGCTACGTTGTACGTATGTATGTAACGTATGTAGATAAAGGAAGTTACTGATTTTGTCCCGATTTTCGGAAATCGAATTTTACCAGATCAGATTTTACCATTCTTACCAGATCATATTTTACCATTTTTATCAGATAAGATTTAACCAGATTATTTACGATGACGTTAGTATGCAAGGGCGTCGCCAAAGGGGGCAAGGAGGGGCTCCCTCTAGAGATGCTAAAAACTTGCCAAATGCAAAGGAAACAAAGTCCTATATTTTTGATTTTTATTCCAATTATTTTTATTCTGTTCTTTTAATAAATTAAGTTATTTATTATTTCTAAGTTTTATTTATTGCATAGTCAAAAACTCGTGAAACTTTACAAGTTGGAGTCTGAACCGTTATTATTACAATCGCTTTAGATGTAAGGCTTGTACTACAAGTGAAAAGTATGTGCTCCTAGACTTTATCTACAGTTCATACTTTTCCTATTCTTGATATCAACTGGCTAACAAATAGGTGTTCACTGTCAGATACATAAAATTTTCACTTAAGTAAAAGTACTAGTTGAGTTGAGGCAGTTCTGGCAAATGCTATACAAATCAATGGTAACTATAATAGATAAATGACAATATTGTCATCTGTAGAAGTTTTACACCATCTATAAAATAACTTCTGGTTCTAGATTTATTAAGATTTTTACTAATCATATTCGTTGCCGTCATAGAGTAAAGTGATATTATATTTCAGATAATAGAACGAAAAGCCTTCGGAAAATAATTGATAAATTAGTTATCTCTTCTTAGCCTATACTTTAAAGATTATGAGCTTGATGGCATTATTTAATTTAAAAACGCCGTTAAGCTCACAATAAGGTTATGACCTTATTGTGAGCTTACAGCGTCGAACGCAAAGCCAATGGGTTGTTATCAGGTTTACTAATTTACCTATTAGAATGCTCCTAAGCTGTTAATTTCGCCATCATATGTTCGGTTTTAATAAATCAAGTTTATCTGCTGACACAAAAGGTATTTATTGCATAGGCCGGACCAAAAGGTCAGACTAAATTACAATCTCGTTTGTTTGCGACAATAAGAAAGATTTTCTTGTTCACAAAGGCTTCATTCAATTTAACGAGAATGGATTCAACTGTCTTAGACGACATCAATTTATTACAATCAGAATAAGGGCGGATAAAATCGAAAACAGCCTTTTTATCGCCTTTGTAGTTCTAATAGTCCGGTGACGGTGTCAGTGTGGTGACCACATGAGGTTCCGGGTTCGATTCCCGGGCCGGGAAACGCAAAAGTGTTTTTTTTTTTCAGTTTTTCTATATAAACAACGTTGCTCTGGATTGGATAAGTGCCTGGTTGGAGATAGGCTTGCTATATATCACATTATGGGACTAAGCATCTTTGGCTAATCGTGGGTGCAGTAGTTGCACCTATATCTTTCTAAGGGGATAACGGCGTGAAGATATTTTTTTTTAAATTGAAAACAGCGAAGGATGGAGATATTTCGATTGATGTGTTTTTTTCTATTTGCCCACATGTGGGCCTGAACCTTGAATTAGTGTCGTCGTCTATCAAACATCAACAGAAAAAAGCATGAAAGTGACAGGATGAAACAGGAGTTTCTCCTGATTATTTACTATCACATGGTATGTTGAAGTGTTTTGTTTAAATATATGCTAAGGGGCTGTTGCCCGCAACTTAGATGAAGTTTAGGATTATCTTGAAATTTAGGATTATCTTCATATCTTGATAATTTAATAAAGCTTAAAAGGCGAAGTTCTATCTACTCTTAAAAACCACGTAATAATCCGTTTAGTCAACGACACTCTGGTTCTTAAGAATTCCTGGTTCTTGGGAAGACGGGTAGTGGTCATTGTCGCTAAAATTGTCAACAAAAATGGAATGAAAATTCTTGATCTCCTAATCTGTATCTAAATAGTCACTTCCGGTAGTCTAATAGTCAGTTGTAACCTTTAAAACCAAACAACTCAATAAAATGTGAGTGTTTTTCTTGGGCCGCCTTTGTGCGAGGAAAAATTCATCGCTCTCATATTTTACCAACGAACTAATTAGGGTAATTGGCATGTCTGTTACGTAATTTTTCTGGTAAATTACGTATTCTAATGAAGAAGGCTTTTTTATTTTTAGGAAATTCATAACTGTCTAGTAAATCATTTTAACCAATATTTTAAATGCAAAGGCGTGTTTATTTTTTTTTTATTTACAATTTATTGTACACTTACATAGGTAAAATTGTACAAAAGGCGGACTTAATGCTAGTTGCATTCTCTCCCAGTCAACCTTTGGGCTAACAGAAAGAGTAGTGTGTAGGTACAAAGAAAATATAGATATATAAAATTTAAATAATAATACATATTTAAATAATTATATAAGTAATAATACAAAAAATACTACTATGAATAAAACATACTAATATAATATACTTATACTTAAACGGATATACTAATATAATATTAAGTAATAATATAGACTACATAAACAAATAATATAAAATAAATATATACATACTATAATATACTTAACAATACTTAAAATGAAAACATTATGTTCTAAATAATTATCGTAATTTTTCAACAGCCAATTTATCTATACTAAATATCTCCTTATATAAAATTAAAATATATCATTGTTAAGTAAATGATCGTGTACTTTCTTTTTGAATAGCCGCTTGTTACTAGATTGTTTAGTAGATAAAGGTAGTTTATTCCATAATCTAGATGCACTCAAAAGAAAAGAGTTTGAAATAAAATTTGTGCGATGAAGCGGAATAGAAAGAGTTTGGGAAGCAGACGATCGAAGACTTAAATTATGGGTGGTTGATAAAAATTTAAATTTAGACTTGAGGTATGCAGGGGATAGGGGATCATAAATAATAGAATACAAAGTGCATAAAATCCTGAGCTTCCGACGTTGTGGTACTGTGAGCCATCGCAGCCTTTTTCGATATTCGGAGACATGATCAAATTTACGGAGACAAAAAACGAAACGAATGGCTTGGTTTAACAATTTATCGAGTTTGTTGAGATGGTAAATAGGTGCATCAGAATAACATACATCACCATAATCCAATATTGGCATAATGAGCGTGTGCACTAGAGACACTTTCGTTTTTACTGGCAAGAGATTACGAAATCTATTAAGAGACCTCAATGCTCCAGTAATTCTGTGACACACATTGTTAACCTGGCAATTCCAATTGAAATGACAGTCGATATAAAGTCCTTATGGCAAACGGCTTCTAAAATTTTTGATAAAAATGGTAAAATTGAAATGGGCCGGAAGTGGGAAGGGGCTGTCGAACAGGGAACTTTGGGTAGTGGAATTACGAAGGTATTACGCCAAATTGAAGGAAAAAAACCAGTTAGAATAGATGTATTGATTATGTGAGTAATTGCAACAGCGATATGCTTAAGAATTGAAATAATCATAGTTTACTCGTTTCTTAAGTTTTCACATCTTATTTATTTAACTAATAATCTTGAAATATTGCTTATGCGCCAGGATTATTTACAAGGATTTTTGCATGCAGAAAAAATATTTCTCAACTGGAATTAAAAACAATTATTTTTGATGCGAGCGAAGATGCAGGCGAAAGATACTCGTATTTAAATGAACTTATTAGTAAATCTACGAGTGACTCTATACGAAACTGTAAAGTTTAGTTTGGGTATCTAAACTCTAAAGAAACTTAAGTTAAAATGATTGAAGTATGAAGAATCTATACATATAATAAAATCGTAGGAAAGTCAAAACTGTACATTGAATATTTTTTTTAAAAAATACTTGGGGCGTGATCTATAATCGATATCGAAGCCAAAAATATAGTTTTTAAATTTTTGTCTGTTTGTTTGTCTGTTTGTCTTTATGTCTGTTTGTCTGCTTGTCTGTATGCATGTCCGGGGTAAACTCAAAAAGTACTGCTTGGATTTACTTCAAATTTTGCATGAATATTACTAATAGGTCGGGTCAACATATAGGCTACATATCATCACGCTATCATCTTTGGGGGAGGAGCAGTGCGGAGTAAACGAAGTCTGCGAGGACGAAGTCGCAGGCAACAGCTAGTAGTGAATAAAGAAATAATGACATAATTATAGTGTTACTGTTTGCACCCAGCGTCCCGCTGTGCGATTAAAGATCTAAATCCTTTTTCTTGTTCATTTTACAGGAATACTGATATTTTGTCATAAAAGCACCTTGTTGTTTAGATATAGAATTTCTCTTTAAAAAATATTAATCGAATTTATTGCAGATATGTATGTGTGTATGTGTATGTTCACTTATTCAACTTTTAATATCATTGGATAGCAAAAATATATAAGGTCGGGGCAAAAATATTTTCGTATTGTTCATACAAAGGAAAATATTTTTTTAGGTACCTATAATTTTTTATTTTTTTATAATATGTATGAGCCGTTTTGATCGATGTCTTGTTGCCATCTTGTGGGTAGTGTCATGATCCCATTGCTGTAGACATTTTGAGCTTTTTGATTAAAAAAATCTGACACGTAAAGTGTTCACAGTGTTCTTTTGAGATTAACTTTATGCTTCCTTAAGAGTTCTGCAATGACCAAAACAGGTGGAAAGCTGATGGAGCAAGGTCAAGGCTATACGGAGGATGCATCAACATATCCCAGCCAAGGTCTCTCAATTTTTGCTGCGTGGCTGTAGATGAGTGCGGTCTGACGTTGTCATGGTGGAACACCACGCTCTTCTTATTCACCAGCTCCGGCCTGTTTTTCTCAATAGCTTTTTTAACCTCATTAGTTGCTGACAGTAGAGGTTAGAATCGATAGTTTTACCCGGTGGCAAAAGCTCATAGTGGATGATTCCTTTCCAATTCCGCCATACACATAGCTCACACATCACTTTGTTCCGAATCAGGCCGGGCTTTGCCACGATCTGTGGGGCTTGTCCATGCTTCGACCATGATCTTTTTCGCACGTTCTTATCGTAAGTCACCCATTTTTCATCATCCGTAATCAACTGTTTTAGAAATGGTACAGAATTGTTACGTTTAAACGAAGAATCGCAAATGAAAACACGTTGCATTAGGTTTCTCTCAGTGAGATCATGTGGTACCCAAATGTCAAGTTTTTTCTTGTACCTAGACTTTTGTAAATGACGTAAAACTATTTTATGATCAACATCCAGTTCTTCAGCAATGTCGTAGCTACTTATATTTTGATTTTGGTCCGCTTTCTCAAAGATGGCACTGATTTAATCTGTGACAGAGCGAATGAATCATCCAGGATTGCCTCGGAGCGCGCGCACTTTATAGCAATTCTCGTTCGGTCCGTATTATTTAATTTTAATTTTATATGTGTTTTCCCACTATTTTCATTAGAAAATAGCTGGGAAAAACCCCAGTGAGGGGAACTCCCCGCCCGCGAATGCCCGGCGGCTGCCCGCCAGCTGGCGCTAATGGACGGGAGTGCACATCCGACCTGTCGTGCTCTCCGACTTATCGTCGGTAGTTTGAAAATTTTCTCCAAAAATAAAAATGGATGTAAATCATCCTAAACCAGGACCATCTAAAGGTCGCCGGACAACCAGCCCAGAAGGCTCTCCGCGACGTTCGCGGTCACTATCATGTCCCGATTCAGACATTAGTGAAATGTCTGAATGGGAACAAGTACCAATACGGAAGACACGTATTCCTACACCTAGTACGTCGCCCAAAAAAACTTCTCCATCGAAAAAAGACTTTGAAAGACACGTACAGGCGAATGAATCCTGATGGTACTCCTACCACCACCAGCTCGACATCCCACAGCCACACGCCCAAGGCGGCACCACCTAGACATGCGAAGGCGGCACAGGCGGTGCAACCGAAGGCGGTCTTAGCTGAGACATCTAAGGCCCAACACTTAGTTGATCCAAAGGCGGCATTACCTTGGACTCCAAAGGCGGGCCACGCTGAAACTTTGTCGCAACCAATAGCGACTATCTCTATGACTCCACAACTGCCGCGCGACCCCCGCCTATATCGCCGGCCGTTCGAACGCCGTGCCAACCGCGACCGGACCGATTCCGGACTGCGTGAATCGTCGTCGCGCGACTCGTCTGCGCGCCGCGATTCGTCCGCGCAACGCGAATCGCTACTGCGCCGCGATGTCACGGCCGCCGAACGCCGCGATACCGTGACCACCCGCGAATCCGTACCATCATCATCAACACATGATGCCGCAGAACCGACATCAAAGAGATCTCCAAAAAGTATATTGGAAGAAAACTTTATACTAACGGCCCGCCTCGCAGAGGCTAACCTTCTTGACAAAGAGCTGCTACAAGCAATGGCTGCCCACTTGAACGATCGTAGCGCGAAACTTCAAGCTACTGGCGCCGCCACCATCCCTGCTACTGCCGAAGATGAAGCTGCCATATAACAAGCAGCAACTATATAGCTTCCCCTCCCTCCTTGCGCCACCCCGCAGCGCAGGAAGCGAGAAGATGACAGCTTTACTGGCAATGAGGACCCAAAGAGACAATGTGTTCCGGCGGAGCCGTCACCGCCCAGAAGCTTTGCCGCAGTAGCAGCAGACGCCGCTACAGTTCCCACAGGTAATAGCCAACCACGAACTCAGGCGAATGGTAACCAGCCAGTACAGGCACCAAAACAAAAATACCCACCGTTAGTGGTAGAGGTCCTACCAAACTGGGCCCACCACTTCCGGGCTCTAAAAGATCAACTTGGCCACTCCCCTAATGCCAGACCATTTGGCAGAGGGGTGAGATTCTCACCGAAAGATGAAACGGAGTACCGGCTCATACAACGCTACTTAACTGAGCTGGGAAGAACCGAGCGCATATCTTGGTTTTGCTACTCGCTCCCCAGCGAGAGAAGCATAAAGGTTGCGATTAGGGGACTCCCGGCAGATACTGATCCCGAGGAAATAAAAGAAGACCTGTTGGCCCATGGACATGAGGCCGAATATATCAGACCTATCAGGGCGCGCGCGGGGCGCCCCGGCTGTATATTTATGGCGATCCTGAAAAGGAAAGAGAATACCCTGCCCGACATCTATAACATTGATGAACTTCTGTACATGCCGGGTGTTAAAATAGAGGCGTGGAAGGGGAAGAAAGGCCCGGCGCAGTGCCACCGGTGCCAACAATTTCGCCACTCCTCCCATAATTGCCACCGCCCACAAAAATGTGTGCGGTGCGGTGAAGAACACCCAGCCAGAGATTGCCCACGCCCCCGGGAGGAGCCACCAACATGTGCGAATTGTAGTGGCCCCCACACCGCCAACAGCACTACCTGCCGGATCTTTCAACGAGAGGCAAAAAACAAAAGGACTGGCGCGGTGGCACTGACCACATCTTTACCAATCGCCAGAAGACCTGATCCAACATCGGTAAATACGCAACCCAATATACCAGCGGCACCGGTGGAGGTGTCAACCCTTACTGCACCGGCAAACGACCCCATACCTCGTTCACAAGGGGGGATGAACGAGAGAAAGAAGAAGAAGAAGCCGAATAAAAAGAAGGCCAGGCCTCAGGAAAGTGGTGCTGAAACGGAAGTAGAGGAGCAGCCGACCACTCAAGTAACCAAAGATGACTCCAGCTCCCCCCAAAAGGGATGCATCAACACGAAGAGCGATGCCCTCCGTGACCCCGGACGAAGGGAAGCTTGTGGTGCTTGAAAAAGCACTACGAGTTTTCCAAGATGTGCTGGGGGCACTAAGAGAGGGCACAGGGAATGCCTGCAGCCTTAGGGAAAAGGCTGTACTATTTCGTCAACTCCTGAAAGAATAGAATATAGATGTCGCGCTGATCAGCGAATCAATGTTAGGTCCGAGGGACAAACTTCACATACCAAATTACATCTGCTACAGGCAGGTTGAGCACAGTGGGCATAAACCATATCGAGGGCTGGTGATACTAGTTCATCGAAGAGTCATACATCAACCGCTACCTCGTAAACACCTAACTTCAATGCAAGCGCTAGGTGTAGAAATTCTGATCGCCGGCAATCCGTTACGAATATTCAGCATTTATAGACCACCATTACAAAAGGTCTCACCATCAGAATTAATGGAAATATTTGACTCGCCACTTCCAACAATCGCAGCCGGTGATTGGAACAGCAAACACCCAGCGTGGCACTCTACCATCACCTCAACTGCTGGCAGACGACTCTTCGATGCTGCAGAACAAAACCAATTAACAATTTGTAGCCCAGAAGTACCAACTCACTTCCCTTTTAATGATGCTCATGCCCCGGATGTACTTGACTTCGCCATACATAATGGTATTCAGCATAGTATTAAACTTGAAACTATTCTCGAGGATATGGGATCAGATCACCTTCCCATACTGCTTACCATTCAAGATATTCCGGCTAGATTAGCTCCACCACCCCCCCGCCAACTTATTGACTGGCATAAATTCTCCAAGACTTTAGAAATGAGCAACATTAGCCAACCAGTCTCCACTCCCACAGAGGTGAACCAACTGGCGGAAAAACTAACCCGGAATATCCAAGAAGCCCTACAGATAGCCTCCAAGACCCAAACGGCAGCACGTATTCCTTCGGGCCTACCCACTAACATCCTATACAAAATTAAGGAAAAAAGGAGTTTACGACGCCTATGGCAAACCACCAGATGCCCATCCCTAAAGACCAAGCTAAACAGGCTCACGGAGGAAGTGAAGACAGACCTCAAGCGCCACGCCACTAAAAGCTGGGAAATCCGTCTCTCAGAGAAAGAAGAAGATTGGTCTTCCCTCCACCGAATGACGGCGACATATTCTCACTAGGAAGCCAGAACCAGTTCGCCCACTCCGTCACGCTGACGGTACGCCTAGATACCGAGCGGAAGACCGTGCTGAAATTTTTGCCGACCACCTGGAGGAGCAGTTCAGCCCAAACACAATTGCAGACCAAACTCACGCCGCAGAAATAGAAGAGCTTCTCAAAGATTACTTGGCAACAACCACAATGAGCTCTGAAGACCCCATAGTCTTTACACCAAACATGGTACGCAATCAAATCAAGAAGACCAAACCACGCAAGGCACCGGGCGCGGATGCCATCACGAATAAGGCCTTTTTACACCTACCTTTCCGCACCATAGCAGCAATTTGACCGCCTCGTTGGTCGAGTGGTTAGAGACCCTGACTACGCAATCAACGAGGCTCGGGTTCGATCCCCGACGGGGACAAGCATTTGTGTGATGAGCATAAATGTTTGTATTTCCGGGTTTGGGTGTTTATTATATATATTCTAGTATTTATATATGTATTTCTATGTATTAGTATCGTTGACTAACACCCATAACACAAGCAAATAATTTGCTTACTTTGGGGTTAGATCAGTAAGTGTAATTTGTCCCGTGAATTATTATTATTATTATTATTATTATTATTATTAATTGCAAGACTTTATAATGGCATCCTGCGTACCGGTGAATTCCCTGAAATATGGAAAACCGGAAGAGTAATCATGCTACCCAAACAGGGGAAAAACATCACCCTGCCTGCAAGTTACAGGCCAATTACCCTGCTGCCTACAATGTCTAAGGTCTTTGAGAAACTCATCTTACAACACATTGATTGCCACTTCAGCCCGCGTCCCGGGTTTGTTTGGTTTGGTTTTAGGGCTGAACACAGCACTGTCCTCCAACTGACCAGGGTTCTGCATATCCTCATCGAAGCTCGGAACAAAAAAATAGCAAGCTGCCGCGGTCCTGCTAGACATGGAAAAGGCCTTTGACCGTGTCTGGCACGACGACCTAGTTTACAAACTAACGCTGACAGAAGTTCCTAGAAGAATAATTAAAGTCATCCATTCCTTTCTGACAGGCAGAAAATTCCAGGTGGTCGTGGAAAATGCCATCTCAACACTGCGGAACATCACAGCTGGAGTACCACAAGGCAGCTGCCTCTCACTATCGCTGTATTCCGTCTACACGAACGACATACCGGTGGGAGACGGCTGCACACTAGCATTGTATGCTGACGACGCAGCATACATCGCCACTTCCATCTCTGCAGTCATTGCCGCCAAGAAGATCCAAGCAAGCCTTAACTTACTCCCTGACTGGCTGTCCAAATGGCGCCTGACAGCCAACGCGGGGAATACGCAGGCGCTACATCCTAGAAGTACAAAGAGAATACCGGATCTCATCCTGAATGGTCAAACCATCTTATGGACCACAGCAGTCAAATACCTCGGTGTAACAATAGACTCAAGACTTACCATGGCTCCTCACGTCAGAGATATCACAAGCAGGACACGTATGGCTATGGCAGCTGTACGACCGATCATCCAATCGACACTCCCCACCAAGATCAAACTGGGGGTGTTCAAGACATACATCAGATCAAGACTTACCTACGCAGCCGCTAGCTGGTACAACTTGACATCTCCATCATCCCGCAAAGTCCTACAGCAACAGCAAAACCTAGCGCTGCATAGGATAGTGAACGCCCCCAGATTTGTCCAAAATGCTGTCATCCAGCGTGATCTGAAAATGGAAGACCTTGAAGAATTTATTCAGAGAGTTGCCAGAAGGACGTACGAACGCGCCGATTCGTCGACCCAGCCCCACATTCAGAGTATAGCCCCTTATCACTCGCGCCCTCCCGACTTTAAACCCTTCCCAAGGGATTTAATTCTATAAAGCCCATTTAGTTTTTCGTACCCCCCCTACCGGCGAAGTCGCTGCCGCGGTCGCTGATTACCTTGCTCGGCATCCCCCAAGGGTCTAACCGGGTATGGTTAATCGCCTGCGGTGGCGTGAAGAACTCGGGAAGGGGGGTACAAATTTTCTCCATACAGATTACCAACGCACATAGAAATCTTTTCATCTCCCAGTGAGATAACCACTATTATAAAACCTTCAATCAACTTTTGAAATTTCCTAGGGTATTCAAAACCCACTCCAACGACCTGGTAATATTTATTGCCAGCGTTTGATACCATGGTCAGGGGCTACCAGCCCCGAAACCATTTCCCCGCCCCTCTTTCAGGGGGTGAGAGAAGACACGACGTGAATCATCCTGAGCGAACGTCATTTTTCACACTAACATTTCCAGACTTGAAACGCTTGAACTACATTTGTGCTACTCTAATTGATACCGCATTAGGTCCGTTAACCGTACAACTTTTTTTCACAGCATTCGTCGCATTTTTACTTTTTTTGTAATAAAACTTTAAAATAAACCAAATTTCTTCGTCACATACGTTCATTTTGCTTGTTTGAAAAACAATTTAAAATGGCGGGAACTATTGTTTTTTTTATTTTGCACTGCATCTTCAAAATGTCACATTTAATGGTATTAAAAGCAGTCAGTTACATTCAGTACTGCCAAAGATGTTTGATTACTAATAATTATACATTCAAAATACGAAAATACTTTTGCCCCGACCTATTAGACTCCATGTAGAAAAGAAATGATCATCGCGGATTAAAGTGACAAAGCAAAGCGGTGGTACATAAGCCGGGTGAATTGTTACAAAAATCTAGTACCTAAAAATCTAGTACAAAAAAAGTTGGTACCAGTCCCGGGCGACACGTTGCAGAACGCTGCCACCTAGTAGTCACAATGTTAGTGATATAGCTCATCTAACCTTTTACGACCTGCCTGGTAGAATGGCAGATGGTCTATTTTTCAAAAGGGATTCTTCAATGAATAAAATGACTAGTTTATATATATATATATATATATATATATATATGTGAGGAAGTATGAGAGTATTTGCAACCTAAGGTAGCGTAGTGCTATCTAGAGTAGAATAAAGTGTATTTGACTTATACGTTGCGTACGTCACTTACGTCATTTTATATCTTAACAGTCATCCATCGGCCAGCATATATCAAATATCGCCTGTCGTAACGAAATCCGAGTCAGTAGATCGGTTTATAAGAGGACTCACAGCTAGAGAACCGACCGTGCCTAACGTGCGCACTGATTCAATGATAAGACGACTATATGGTGGTATATTATAATTTATTGTCTTCTGCGAAAGCAGCGGTGGGATCAAATCCAATGCGTCTAATATTACTATCGGCCCACCAGTTCATGAACGTTGAAAACGAACCAATTTGAAGAAAATGGTGATGCAAGTGCAAAATAAAATAAAAAAGTGCGAAACAAGGATTACCGTATTCATCACGAAATAAAGATTTCCTTTATTTCATGGTATTCATTCATTTACAAGGCCATGCTCATAAAAGGGTGTCAAAATCACCCTTATGCAAAACATTGGATGAAATAAAGGAATGTTAATCACGTCAGTTCGCTACTATTGGAAGATTTCACGACATGGTGCAGTATACTAGTAATTGCGATTCAACTTATGTGGAGAACTCTATAAAAAAAAAACCTAGTAATGGTGGATGAAATAGAAACTGGGTGGAGCGAGGTGAACAAAATTGTAGCCGTCATCTCAGGTATCTCCGACTACCAGGTACGGTCTGATTTATTAAAAATACTGGCGAACAAAATTGAAGTCGTCGTCTCAGGTATCTTCGACAGCCAGGTATGATCTGATTTATTAAAAATACTTCTAAGTAGCAGTTACTCGCGATTTCATTCGCGTGATCAAAGATCAATGCTTCTATTTGCCCAGTAGGTAAAATAGTGGCCTGTGTCATTGCTAAATAATGTGGCTTTCTGGGCGTGAGAGAATTTTTGAAATTGGTTAAGTAGTTTTTGAGTTAAATTGTAACAAATGAACGAGCAATCAAATGTAAAGTCTTTATAATTTTAGTATAGATAACTTCGTGGCACTTGACAGATATTTTAGCACTACACATAAATTGGAAATTACAAACGTCCTATCAATCCGTAACTATTTATGAATTACCTTAAACGTTATTGACTAGAATACAATGCTGTGGCCATTGGTCAGACCATCATAAGTGCACTTTTAGCTGAACAATGTTAATAATACAATTAGCATTGCGAAAAACGGATCGATTGATCAGATAGACATATCTCTATCAATACTGTACTCTTCTACAGTCTATGAACATTTCAAGATAAGTTAAAAAACAGAATATTACATTTGATCATAACAATACATACGCATTGTGCATTGTGCATAATACATGTAAAATTATTTTTGTAATTATCACTTTCTGATCTGAGGCCACAGAACGATCGTATAGTGTTACAAATATTATAAATCGAGTTATAACGCAAAATGTCGAAATTTTTAATAAAAGTTTAGATTTGTAGCCTTAATTCTAGTGATGAAAGTGTTCAATCAATCAATCAATCAATTCTTTATTAGCTTAAAGTAGGGTAACAATGTGTTAGACGTTATTTAATTACAAATTATGAACTTAAACCTAGTTTGCCAGACAAATGGCGTGCTAATTTTCAGTGATCTTATTGTCTGAAAGTGGGACATACGGAACAGGTGTATTTTTCTAAACGAGGAGATGATAAGTATACAAAATCAAGTGTTAGTAAGTCTATATTCACAATCAGAACATAAATTTAAGTATTTTCATGCCCGTATCTCCGAGGAGGTGGGTGGAGGTGCAGCCGGTGCGCCAGCAATTGGCCGAGTATGTTTGGTCTCACAATAGGTGGCGGGCCGATTGCCGGCTGGGCACTTATCTAATCCCGGGCAGCATTACTTTGCAAAGGTGAAAAGCACATTCTTTAATTTGCCTGACCCAGAAATCGAGCCCGGGACCTCACGTGGTACCGGCACTGGACCACTAGACCACAGAGGTGACAAATCAATAAATTTATGCGTTGGGATCGATCTCAAGTTTTAAGTTACAATGTTTAGTTAGCGGCTCTGATTGTTCACCTTGTGACATCATTATCGGGCGGGATGTTTATTTAGTCGACCCGGAATAAACCTTTCATTATAAAAACAAAGGTACGCACAGTACAAAAAAAAAAAGTTCAAGTGGATGTTTATGTTTTACAGAGCGCAGACTTACATGATATTGAGACCAATATTACTATCGACGATAGACATGGGTGTTTTGTTATTTTTCAGCATCGATACACATCGTTGTTTCGTAAACGTTATCATTGTCAACATCGTTGTTTCCAACAACGGTGTCGGACAGCTACTAGCGTACTGGCTGGGAAACGTCAAGCACGTTGATGGTTTGGCGTTTTCATAAACGTTGTGATACTGTCGTGCATCAACGTAAAAACATTTAGGAGAGTAAATGACAGTTGATGTAAATAGATAAACAAAATATTGAAATATAAAGTTTTTTTAGTTTAGTTAGTTAAAATTTGGATACGCATTTGAAAGGATGATTTTCTACTCAAGCACGCAGTAAGGTTGGCATTTAGAATTGGTAACGTTGCGCTCATCCGTTGTTTATTCACAGTTGGATATTCACAGTAAGGACCATCGGGCATCGACGTATTATAATTGGCAGCGTCGATTACAGTGTCGTTATTCGACATCTGCCATCGCGTTGAATTTGAGTGTTATTCCCATCCGTTACTGGGCATTTCGGCACCGGATGTCGTCACCATGGACCGACATCGATCGTCAGCAGCGTTTCGTTAGAAACGGCCACCTCTAATCGACGATGATATTGCCCGTCTATATTACTTGATTAAAAGGGTTTGCGTTTGCACAAAGGGCAATTCCCACTATTTCATTACTATGTGTGAAATAAAAATGAGACTTGAAAATTTAAATAAAGTCGTACTACACCATCCTTAACCACTAATCTCTACAAAAATAAATTCTGTAAAGGATATCACTTCCAAAATAAGTTCATAACCCTGTTTATTAAGTGCCTTATTATTCTTTTTTAAAAAAAGGGGACAGATAGCCTTTGTTTTATTTCAGAGATTTAAAAGCTAAAAACCATGCATGATAATTATTATCTTTCGATGAATATCAGATGACAATATTATCAATATTTGACTCTAAAAATGTAGCTATTTATACGTCAGCCGTCTCGGCTATGGAACTGTACTATCGCAAAAATCGACACTCAAGTTAATTTTATCAAATAAAGAAAAAGCCAAAGCCCTGAAGCATTTCAGGTACTATTCTTCTCAGGACAAGTTTCAAGGATGTCATAAACTACAACGGCCTAAAGGCATTTCATCATAAAAAAAAAAGATTTAGCTCCTTGAATACATAGATAATACATGGGCCTAGGTAGGCATTTTGATGTGGAGTACAGGAAAGGGATACCACACGTTTATTATTTTAGTCGTCAATATGGTTGGTTTCAACTCGACCAGAGGCTAGACCCTGACACTAACTGGATTATCCAGGCTTTAGTAAACGACACATTCGAAGTAATTTTTGCGGTCATTATATGTTATGGAGAAAAGCTAGCTTCATAAAAATTTTCAAATTATAAAAATATGTTATATCACGTAATAGTTCTTAAAATTGTAATAGGCAACTTATTCAACACTTTCATGAGGATTCAAAACATATAGTTTGAGATACAACGTTAAATAAAATACGAAAACATATGTATATGGTTTTCCAACACTACCGCTTGTGCCAGAACATTATATGTTCACCGGTGCTTAACATGTAAAATTGATAAAATACCATCGGATAGTTTAGCTGCTTAGCTTAAGCCAGGATGGACGAACTAGCTTGTGCCGATAAAGCACGCTTTAATAAGAGTTAGAACGAAGTACATTTTTTTTTTATGTAAGCGATATAGTTTTAGTTGAGTAAAATCCTAGGCTAATTAATAAATTATGGAAAGATTTTCAAATTCTTGTAAAATAACAGATGTTCACGATTAAAATAGTAATTAAGAAGGTGAGCCAAATAAGAGTTTATAATGAGAATTAATAGATGTATCTAACCTTCCTTTTATATCCTCGTAATGCGATTTCTGTGCCTGTTTCCGTTCTTTTGTACATTCATTGTACATCTATACAAATAGGAAAATGTATCAAAAATAAATGAGAACAAAAACATTTTTTTTTGCTTTATTTTTATTATAATGTTATTTTGTTGTGCTTTACTTAATTACTGTTACATTATATTAAAAAAAATTGTACGAACATTTAAATGTTACTGTGTTGATATCTCTTAATATTGTTCCAGAAATGCAGTGAAAAATCATGAAAATTGTTAGTTTTAAGATAAAAAAACTTTTGTGTTAATGCTTTTGGAGCACCATGTCTCACTTTAATTCGTGTAATTAGCAAATCAGTGTATTGGACGCTCCGTGCTTTGTGTAACAATTGAGGAAGTACATTGGAAGCTTATCGCTTCGTGTAATTAACAAATCAGTGTATTGGAAGTTCCGCGTTTCATGTAATAATTGAGGAAGTACATTGGAAGCTTAGCGCTTCGTGTAATTAATAAATCAGTGTATTGGAAGCTCCGCGCTATATGTGATAATTAAGGAAGTACATTAGAAGCTTAGCGCTTCATGTAATTAATAAATCAGTGTATTAGAAGTTCTGTGCTTTATGTGACAATTAAGGGAGTACATTGGAAGCTTAGCGCTTCGTGTAAATAACAAGTCAGTGTATTAGAAGCTCCGCGCTTCATGTAACAATTAAGGAAGTACATTGGAAGCTCAACGCTTTGTGTAATTAATAAGAAAGTGTATTGGAAGCTCCGCGCTTCCAATAACTAGCAATTCAGATTGTAAAGGAAGCTCTGTGCTTAGTACAGCTCCCAGGTCGGCGTTGTGTGTCGTTTTAATATTCTTGTGCGACGTTACTATGAGCTTTATGTGCTTTGTATCACACCAAAAGACAGTAAAATTTTGACGAAGTGGAAATTTCTATTACGTATTGCCTACAGGCTTGTAATGTTACGAAGATAACTGTGCGACACGCGAGAGCGCGTTGTCTGTCAGAATGGCCGTGTGAGGAAGTATGAGAGTATTTGCAACCTAAGGTAGCGTAGTGCTATCTAGAGTAGCATAAAGTGTATTTGACTTATACGTTGCGTACGTCACTTACGTCATTTTATATCTTAACAGTCATCCATCGGCCAGCATATATCAAATATCGCCTGTCGTAACGAAATCCGAGTCAGTAGATCGGTTTATAAGAGGACTCACAGCTAGAGAACCGACCGTGCCTAACGTGCGCACTGATTCAATGATAAGACGACTATATGGTGGTATATTATAATTTATTGTCTTCTGCGAAATATATATATATATATATATATATATATATATATATATATATATATATATATATATATATATATATATTAGGGATGGGTCGAAATTCGTTTTACATTCGGTTTAACCGAAGTTCGGCAGCTTGAGCCGAACTTAGACATTCTGCCGAAATTTGGTTTAAATGCCGAACATTCGGTGCTAGAAAAAGTACCTACTTGCACTATTTTATTGAAATCTACACTAATATAAAGAGCAAAAATTTGTCTTTTATATGTATCGAATTAACTCAAAAACTACTGGACCGATTTGAAAAATTCTTTTGCCATTAGAAAGATATTATATCATCCCCGAGTAACAAAGTACTTTTAAAAAATTAGAGATCCCTACCTAACCCAAGGCATCAAAATTTTATCTATGTCATTATTTTGCGGTTTTTTTTGCGTGCGCTTCGAAAACTAAGAACGATATATAAAATAATTTAAGTAAATACGTAAACAAGTCATGACGTGTTGCTCTTGTATTTGTGTGTTTGTGTTCGGCCGAAGTTCGAATTCGGTTCAAACCACATTCGGCCCATCTCTAATATATATATATATATATATATATATATATATATATATATATATATATATATATATATATATATATATATATATATATATATATATATATATATATATATGTATTTACCAATAATAACTAAATTTAAAAAAAATGCGTTCAAATAAAAATGTGTAAAAGGGTATTTATAAAATTTCAGATATTTAGAAAACAAAAAATCCTGATCCTCCTGTTATCCTGGATTCATTAATCCTCATACCCAATCTCTTGTATATACTTAGTCTGAAAAATTTATTGTAATCTTGTACCTACATAATCATGAAAAAAAGACAAGTCCACTGAATTTCTGCCGCCGGATCTCAGTATATGGCCGCGTTCCGATCCGGTAGTAAATAAAATAATTACCTACATTCACTTATTGTTTTACGCTTTTCGAATTTATTTAATTTAATTAATTTAAACGTAATCCGAGAATATGCATTAATAATATAAAATTAAAACATACTAAAATATGACACAGAAAAATTTAAATTATAAGTGTAGCGTGTCAAATTATCGACAAGTACAAATTATCTATACATGCCCTATGAATCCCGTAAAATTGCACTTGTACCAATAATCGATGAGAAAAGTGCATATCTATCGCTGAACGATTCATTGCATGTCACACGCGTAATGCCATGCATGACTCCAGTTATTAGTAAGCAATATACATCAATACGTTAACGGAGTCGCTTCTACAATAAGCTGCCTGATGCCATTAGAGATTTACCGGTTAACAAATTCAAAAAATGTGTTAAAACAAAACTGTGTAAAAAAGGTTACTATAAAATATCTGAATACCTTGATGACAGGAAAGCATGGGATTAACTGCTCCTCATATCGGCAATCCTTATAATTAATGTAACAATTAGATACTAATTAAATATTATATAATATTTCATTTAAAAAATGTTATGAAAAAATGACAAGCCCGCTGAGTTTCTTCCGGCGGATCTTCTCAGTGTGTGGCCGCGTTTCCGATCCAGTACTACTGGTCCGATCCAGTTTAAAAAAATGTTGACGCGTCAAAATAACTTGTAAAAAGTTGTATTGAATAAAGTACTTTTGATTTCTGATTTCACTATTTTGCCATACTTTTGACAGCGATATGAGCGTTTACTCATATGGCCGGCTACACTTTCATGGCCAAACACCATGTCTATCAGTATTCATCTATATATATATATATATATATATATATATATATATATATATATATATATATATATATATATGTATAATATACATTGTATATATGTTATGTATATATCCCACTGGGATTATGTTCTAAAATGAAAACTTATTTAAGTTGAGTGATATGAAAAAAAATTAAGTTTATGAAAATGTATATTCATTAAATTCTAATTCGAAATGTCTTTATTTTCTAGATATCTTAAATACACTTGAAATGTGTCCTTATTGTTTATTACAAAAAAAGTTATCGATAACATATAATTATACACATTATCCGTAAACATACATCCTTAAACACAACACATAAATAAAACATTTTATTTGTAAACTAGCTGTTGCCCACGACTTCGTCCGCGCGGACTTCGTTTACTCCGCACAGCACCTCCCCCGTAGGTGATAGCGTGATAATATGTAGCCTATATGTTGACCCGACCTATTAGTAATTCATGCAAAATTTGAAGTAAATCGATGCGGTACTTTTTGAGTTTACCCTGGACATACATACAGACAAACAGACAAAAATTGTAAAAATTATATTTTTGGCTTCGATATCGATTGTAGTTCACGCCCCAAGTATTCTTTTAAAACACTATTCAATGTACAGTTTTGACTTTACTACGATTTTATTATATGTAAGTATAGATACAGCTTATCAACAGCAACGCGAGAATCTGGGTCGATTTATAAAAATATAGTGGATAGGTATGAAAATGTAGCAGAGATAAAAGTTTCTCCTAAATTAGAGAAAATAAAATACATTGATTAAAAATTAAAGTAAAACACGTACAGAAATATATATTATTTAATTGGTTTCCCAAATTGGTTCATATGGATGCATCCTTTGAGAGTTACTGTTAATTGTTATCTAATTCGTATGCAGGAGACGTAAGTAGCAATTTAGGTTTTAGACACGAGAGCAGTCGATTTGCTCGGGGAATTTATTTCACGAGAGATTGCCATTAATTTTGCTAACCAAAGCACGTAGGTAATACTACGTAGTCCCTAGTAATTTTAAACCTGTATCGATACTAATGTGTCACAATTATAATTTGGCAGCACTTTAAGATTAGTTTATTTACTACGTGTAAATTAAGAAAGATCTTAGGATAGTGTTTTTGACAAAATTTAATTAGAAGGCCTTAAGTAATATATACGTATAAAATATAATGTATGAAATTGTCGTCCAATTTAACACGAGAGTTGGCTGACATTTCGTAAGTTCCAAACACTTTTAGGTATAGATTTAATAGGTACCTACTGACTTCTTTTTTCATACGTTGATTATTTGTAACTACATCAAAAGAGCGTTGTTGTTAATCTTAATTGCTTAAGTGGCAACTCTGTCTAGTCCTTCGGAGATAAAAGCATGATTGTATTATTTTATTATTTATTTATTTTATTACAATAAAATTACCTATATATTTTATTTTAATAGGATTTCGATGTGAAGACATGTATGAAGATAAACAACTTTTTGTTACCAAGCGCAGGTATTTTTAACACCATAGTATACCTACTATTAACGACCTACTCGATTTTAAATGGGTATAATTAACTGCACACAACGCCAGTAAAATCTATGGTTAATCTGTTGAAGCGAGACGGATCAGGTGCGTCTTTGAACTTCAGTTCAAAGTTCAGTTCATTAAAAAAATTGCCCATCCCACAATGGAATTAGCTTAATAAATATTTTTTAACTCATTTGCTTCAATTAGCCTCCTCTTTTTGTTAGGTTAGTCAATAAAACTCAACCTTAATCAACACGAGGGTTCGGCCAATAAATTACTCCCTATTTTTCTTACATTTCTAGAACCCTTACATTTTGTCTAAATCAGATGCTCGTAAACCTTTAGACCACTTACCAGTTATTTGGTTTTTATCTATGTTATTATTCCTGCTAAATGTGGTTTTTAGAATTATTTTTTTTAGTTCATTTCATAAGATAACAAACAAGCAGATAATGCTCCTGATGGAATGAGATAACCGCCGCCTACGACACCAGGGGTGACCTTAATGGTGCTTTGCTATTTGTGTGGCGGGATTGGAATGGCACGCGCATAAGTTTACAGACTACATTACCTGCTAAACGGGGACATGACGGATTTAGAAACACTACCTTCTGTATTTTGGCAGGAATACACATGGTAGTGTTTCTAAAACCCGTTCGGGGACCAGGGGGGGAATTTCTTTATAGGCCGACTAGGCGGCAAAATTTGGTTGTTTTTTTCATTGAATCACAGTTGCTATGATTTTATATTGTGATGGTTTGATAAACAAATTCGCTTTTCAGAAAGCCAGACAAAAGACAATTTGTGAACAGAAATGGTAAGAATCAGTATCTGAAATACTGATTGAGATAATTTAATCTTTTCTAACGTTTTTTTTTTTTAATTTAATTTCTGTAGTTCATTTAAGTTTTCATGTTATACAGCGAATAGGGGCGCGGCAATGTTTCGTAGGCCTAGGGCAGCCAACGTATCAAATCCGCCCTTGGTCGAGACCTATCACAATTCTACCACGGTGTTAGTGACACGAAATAACCTTTTGCCTTTTACGAAATGCCTAGCAGTAAAACAGTGGTCTATTCTTCATCCGGAATAACACGGTGTCAATATTACATATTATGTACGTAGTTAGTTAATAAGATAATACATATTTTGTTAAGTATACATGATGGTTTTATTGAAAATTTTTTAATATATCGATTCGATATTGCACGTTTTCTGTTCTTTTGTTAAGTGTAAAAAGAAATAAAAATATGTTACTCTAATTTATACACACACTAAGACACAAACACAGTATCCACCATATTGCAGATAAGCCACAAATAATTCTACACATACAATAATACAAGAATACATTACAAGAATGAAATATTTTGATACATAACCCTTAACCTTGTGTAAATTTTATAGCTTCGTATAAAAAGACATTACAAAATATGTTGACAGTTTTACTTTTATAACACGAGTTAATAGCATACTTCAACATTTTTTCATTGTCATAAATGTAACTCACGGACTGAATACATACATATATTTTGGTTAGATAAAATGTTCACTTACTTTTTTGCTTTAATCAAAAATGTCGGAATATTGATATTTTGGAAGTAACAATTATGCTATAGAATGGAATTTGTTTCCTATTCAGTGATATATCACTGAATAGGAAACAAATACATGACTCTCTTGATGAAAATGATAAAAATCTCTCATGTAGACAGCAAAATATATGTTGAAATGGTGTTTAGCGATTCGTGGTGTGTGGCGGGGATGTAGAATACACATATGCTCACTTTGCAAGTAAATAATTCTCTCGGAAAATATATAATTAATATGTTTTGATAGAGTTACTAGACCCAAGCGCACATTAAGTATAAAAGGTATGATTTCTGGGTAGTAGTTTACGTGGCTTCAAGAAGAGTTTTACAATATTTCCAAGGTTTCGGGTGGTTTCGGTTTATTGTTGTATTACGAGCCCCAAATAAAAATAGATTAAAAATAAAAATACAATTGCTGGTAATTATAACTTTGTAACTTGTTTAGGTCCAGTGAAAAATACAGTTACAAGGCTGGAGCAAAAATTTTATATTATTTAAAAAAGTATTGAAATCGTCATTTTTGCCTCTTTAATTGATTGAGCCTAAATATTATTTTTATATCATAGGATAGCAAACATGCAGATGTTTCTTCTCATCGTCATTTTTGCTTCTTTAATTGATTGAGCCTAAATATTAATTTTATATTATATTATAGGATAGCAAACATGCAGATGTTTCTTTTCATTAAAAAAGATAACCATCGCCTGCAGACACCTATAACATTAATGGTGCATGTCTACCCGTGTGGTGGTAGTAATGGAATGCAATATAAATGCCTAAGCTTATGAGTTATTTTACATTCCAAATCGAAAAACAACATTGACGCTATTGCGACACTTATTCCTGTCGCCTAAAGCGGTAATAAAAACCCAAATATGACTGCACCTAAAATTAATAAAATATAACTATTAAGGTAGGTCTTAAAAGGCGACTGAATGGCTATACGTGTCACTACCATCGTGACTACTAGGTGGTAGAGTTCTGCAATGTCTCGCCTGGGTATTAGGTACCTCCTGTCGCAATAGCGTCAATGCTTGTCATTGTCGTGTTCTGGCTTGAAGAGTAAGGTATCCTATAGGACTTGCCATTGGTATTGCCATTCCGCGACATGGATAGCAAGCTACCATTTATATCTTTGGTGTTTATATTATGGTTTCTCTTTCTACCAAGAGATTCATCTGCTTGTTTGCTGTTATATAAAAAACTAAAAAAGAAGTGATCTAGTTGCCTCCTAAATAAATGCCTAAATAAATTTAAAAAATTGCTATTTCTGGTAAGACTCAGCTTAGTAACGTTTAGGTGACACGTTTTAGAATTCTATCACTTAATAGGTACAATTATTAAGGTGTCATAATTTTGTGTTTTTTTTGTTTGCCCTTTAAAAACAGATTGTAAGATAGTCTATTCTTCATCAAGATCTCGAAACAACACGGGAAAGTTATCAAGAGTTTGGAATATATCATCTAAATTATCTGATAAAGTTGATATGATATTCTCTAATGGAAATTAATAGCGTCCCCACGGGAAAATAACTTTGCTTAAGCTACCCACAGATTATATGAAGGTCGTTATTGTTGATCTATCGAATTACGTATCTAATGCTTGTGGAACAAAAGGGCTTATAATATTATACCTATTGCGATTTCGATTGCTTTTGGTGAATTGTTTGTTTAAATTATTATTGATTTTATTAACCGTGTTGTTCCTTTTAAATAATAGACTGTCAGCATACCTGCCAGGCAGTTCGTAAAAGGCGAATGATAAATCAAACGTGCCATCGTAACTTATAAGTGGTAGAGTTCTGCATGTCTCTTTAGACTCTAACATTACCTTACCCTTTCCTGTCGGAATAGCGTCAATGCTAGTCATTGTAGAATGTAGTGTATTGTCCGAGTATGGAAGGGAAAGTTATCGGAAAACTAATACATGTATGTACAATTCTGCTACACGCTAAGGTGATCACAGACTATTAATTCGTGTATATATAAACGATGGTTATCTCTTTCCGGCAGAAGTTCTGTCAGCTTATTTGCTTCCCTATAATGTAAAAAATATTCCTTTAAATATTTTACCGGCTAGATGATGTCCATAATCTAGTCAGTGTGAAATTTAATTATCTTATTATATATCTATATAAAAATCAATTGCTGTTCGTTAGTCTCGCTACAACTCGAGAACGGCTGAACCGATTTGACTAAATTTTGGTTTTGAATAATTAAGTCCAGCGAAGGTTTAAAAGGTGAGAAAATATAGAAAAAAATAATAGTAGTTAAAAAGGCAGAACAACGTTTGCCGGGTCAGCTAGTTTGTCAATATATTTAAATGAGGACAGCGTTATTTTGTATTTGAATTTAAAAAAATAAAACCTTTATTTATGCTCTAAGACAAGCTCTATCTACCAGTGAAAACCAAATTGACATTAAATCAGTAAGACATGAACAAACAAACAAACAAGCGGAAAATAATAAGAATCGTCTTATTTGTTATATTTCCTTCGCGTTATCTTCCCTTTTTAATTTCAGATAGATACCTTGTACAGGAACACCGCCCTTTACAGCTGATGTCATGAAAAAATGAAAAAATATTAAAATAATTTTAGGTGTTATTTTTGCCTTTCCTAGTTGATCTTTCTAATTCCGACTATCGATTTTCGATATAAGATGTCAATTTGGACGTCGTGCTGACTAAGGCGAGGCACCGGAGACAAACGGAAAAAAACTGGTTTGTTAATCACATTTTTATGTATTGATTGTTAAATAACGGTTTTACAAAAATTACAGGATATACCTGAAGATATTATCTAAGTAATGTACTAATTTATTACATGAGAGATGACATAGAAAGTACTTTACTCGATCATATAATTTTTTTAGTTAGTTTTAAATACAAAAAAAATGTACTAAATTTTGGTTTTCAGCTGAAGTCCTATATTTATTTGTCCGAAAACTAAACCTTTTCCCAGCGGTTTCAGAACATACCGCCGCCCACTTTCTGTAGAATTTACGCGCGTCAGAAGACCTCGCCTTAATATGTGTAATTGAAGTCTTTTCAAGAAAGCAGCTCAGTATGGTAGCGCTGTGCTAGCAGCTCCGTATTTTAAATGTCCATGTGAAGTTATCGGTCCTGGTTATCGCGTAGCACAGATTATAATATGGTATTGTCGCTAGAAACAAGTGGTAGCCGTTCCAGGTCCTTAAAATGCGACGATGAGATCGTCACCTTCTAGCCAACCAGTACAACAGTAAATTATGGTGAACCGTAGTGTATACTGACGTTCAGTTTATAGCGGCCCGGAGCCTCGTGATAGTGTGTTAGCACTTCCAAGCCTCGATGGAACACTTAAAGATGTCAGCGTCGGGTATCAAAGGAATATTAAAGGGAATCTCATGCTAGTCCGGACCTGTTTTAAAGAATAGACTATAATATGCTGTTTTGCCAGGCAGTTCGTATGAGGTGAACGAATGGCTATGCGAGTCATCATGGCTACTATTTAGGTGGTAGAGTTCTGCACTGTCTCGTCCGGATATGGTAATATCTACCGCCTTAGCGTTAGTGCTTGTTACTGTCGTGTTTCGTTTTGGAGCGTAAGGTATCCGGTAAAATTATGCATGTGGCATTAGGAATCGGCCATAAAGATAGCAACGCGCCATTATTATCTTTGATAGCTCTAGGCGATGGTTGTCTAAATCAGGGGGGACTGTTTAATTGTTATCTTGTAATATAAATAAATAATAATTGACAGTCGTTAAAAATGGGGATTACAATCTAGTTATTCAAAAAATGTGTGAACTATGGCGAATCAGGAACGTCTCGTTCAGTTCATTGAGCCTACCCTTAATGGTGTGCACTACAGCCGGGGGAGCCAGCGGACTGTATATCTGGTTCTTCTCTCTTCGATGCCCCACCAGCCGTAGTGCTTTTCTGTGGAGCCGGATGTGTCGGAGAAATAAGCGAGACCACAACTTCCTTGCAAAGGTGCTTTATTGTAACGAAATAGCAATAAAGCTAGCACCGTTGCAAAATATTTGACCTATTCTATGGAGAGCCAGTACTTGCCCTAGCACTGCCCTACTCTAAAGCCGGTACCTTATGGATATATACTAAAGCCCAGGAACTTGTCCGGGAAACTTACTGAGTCGTAACGAAACTATTACTTTACTGGAACGGAACGGAACGGAACTAAATGTATGGCCGCGCTCTCCGATATTTATAGTGCGCGGCCAGACGGTCGGCGGAAATCTACAAAGACAATCGGCGCCGGGTGTGGCGCCACAATGTCTGGATTTGTTAAAATCCTACTTTTTGCCATCTAATCTTAATAATTTTACCTTAGGTAGATTTTCCTACCTCTAATTAACTAGTGTGGCCCTCTAGCGAGTGCAACGGTACTACCTTTTTACAAATATATACAAAACAAAGTACGTAATGCCCTAAGACCTACCGAAAACGAATTACAATGTGTTATTTCTTATATACATACAAGGATCTAACACAAATACACTTATACAATAACAAACAAGAGTGTTATATACATTGTATGCTCTTACAGGACCTCGGAAACTCTTACAATCACAGAGTTGTACGCCTTTTCAGGTCGTACTATCCTGTAAACTATCTTTATGGTACCGAAAAGTGTCTAAACATATGCCTAAGGCTTATACTTACATTATACATACTATTTACAATCATAAAATATTTGTTTACATACAGAATTTTGTACTTTTCCGATTTTCGTAAATTGCGAGTTCCCGCATATAAATACTATCTCGCAAGAGTCGACTCGTAATGTTGTCGACTGCGTGGAACTCGCTTTATTCGTAATATGCCTAATAGGCAAAGATCATACTACATAAAGCCTTATTATTTCTATACAACAAAGCTGTATGTAGGTCTCAGGGCGAATAAAAGGCGAAAACGAACATTATTTATTACAAAAACTTACGAACTAAACGAAACATACATTCTATCCTGCCTTACTATCTATTTACATTAATATTTACAACAAAACGTGTCTGTGCTGCACATTCTCCCGCCTATAACACGCAGTGTTATACTAAATATGGTGCAGCCAGACTAACTTCTTAACCGGTCTTCGCATGACTCCCGCAGCCGTACGTACGTCAGCCACTCGTACCACGCCGTCTGCTCCAGGGTGTACTGCCTCGATGATCCCCGTTGGCCACCTATTTCTTGGCAGCGCGCCGTCAGCGATGAGGACGATGTCGCCGACGCGCAGCTCTGCTCCTCTTCCGTGAGGCTCCCGCCGCTTTTGGAGTAGCGGAAGCGCTTCTCGCACCCAGCGTGACCAGAAGTGGTTGGCCAGCTGTTGTGAGTGCCGCCAGTGGCGGCGGCCGATGGTATCGCCTTCGGAGAACGCGCCCGGGACAGGCACGCGTGATGGTCCGCCCAGCAGGAAGTGATTGGGCGTCAGTGGTGCCGGGTCTTCTGGTGAAACCGACACGTGTGTGAGAGGTCGGCTGTTGAGCGTGTGTTCGACCTCTACCAGCAGTGTGTGCAGTACTTCTTCTGGTGGATGCCGCTGTTGCAGCACGGCGAACAGTGCAGCCTTGACAGAGCGCACCATGCGCTCCCACGCGCCTCCCATGAAAGGCGCGCTCGGCGGGATGAACTTCCATTTGATTGCGTAGTTGGCTGCTGCTTCTTTAGTGGCGTCTAGTGCGGCGCGCCTCAGTTCTGCATCAGCGCCGCGCAGGTTGGTGCCGTTGTCGCTCCAAACCTCGGTGGGGCACCCGCGGCGCGACATCATGCGCCGCAGTGCCATTACTGCGGAGTCCGTAGTCAGGTTGGCGGCTATCTCCAGGTGGACCGCCCTTGAAGTAAGGCAGGTGAAAAGCGCCACGTATCTCTTCTCGTGGCGCCGCCCGATGGTCACGCTGTATGGCCCAAGAAAGTCCAGGCCCACGTAGGTGAAGGCTCGCTGATGGTGCGCGACCCGGGATTTCGGCAGGTCGCCTGTAGGCGGCTGTGGCGGGATAGCGCTTCTTCTTCTGCAAAGCGCGCAGCTCTTTACTATGCCGCGCACGGTGGGGCGAAGCCGTAAAACCCAAAATTTCTGTAATATTTCACTCGTAGTTGCTTCCACCCCGCTATGGTGAAGACGCCGGTGTTCATGTTCTATGTAGAGGCGGGTGTATGGGTGACGGCCATCTAGTACGGCCGGTTCTCGTAAATCTTCACTTATCTCTTCTGCCGCCGCTATTTGTGACTTTATTTTCAAAATGCCTTCTTCATCGATGAACAATGATAACTGCTTCAACCGGCTGTCTCTTGCTATCGCGCTCCCGCCCGTAATAGCTTCTATTTCGCTAGCAAAGCTTTCTTGTTGTGATGACTTTATTAACAATTTTTCGGCGTTAATGATTTCAGCGCCATCTAGCGGCACGTAATGTCGTTTTTCTTCCAAACTTCGTGGCTTCTTAATTTTCTCTATTTTCTTCGAGCTTTTCGTATACTTTTTTCCCCAATTTTCATCATTGGAGGCTTTCGGAGCTGTGCGATTACGCACACCGGCGACACATTTCTTATTTGGTCTGCAGAGCTCAATGAACTGCAGCACGCGCGCTGTTGCGCGCACCAGTCGAAGCCACGACGAAAATCTTGTCACATCCGGAAGTGCTTCTGTAATACATATAATTTTTCTAATGTTATTTACAATATTTACACTATTTACAGCTGCCGACGGTTTTTCTTCGCCTGTTATTTCGCTACTGGTAGCGACATCTTGCGGCCACTTGTCCTCTTCTAAATATAGGAAGGCCGGACCAACGAACCATCTATGTCGGTCTCCAAATTCTTCCGGGATATGGCGAGTAGCATCATCAGCTACATTGTCGCGAGACGGCACCCATCGCCACTCTGGGACCTTCGTAATATCTTCAATCTCTGCTACTCGATGGGCAACAAACGGCTTGAATGCTCGCGAGCCTGTGCGTAGCCACGATAGAACTGTGCGGCTGTCTGTCCAGTACACCCTGCGGCTTGGCTGATACTCGTACTCCTCCATGACGTGCTGAGCTAGGCGGGCACCTAGTAAAGCTGCTTGAATTTCTAACCTTGGTATGGAGGTAAACTTGAGCGGGCTGACTCTTCCTTTGGCTGCTGCTAGGCTGACGCTGACTTCGCCATCCTCGTTGACTATGCGCCAGTAGACCGCCGCTGCATAGGCAGACTCACTGGCATCCGTAAAGATGTGCAGCTGCCGATCTCGCGCTCGCGCCAGGTTAGAATGTGCGCGAGGTATTTCCAGGTTTTCCATTCTTCTCACATCTTGAAGCCAGCTTCTCCATGTCTTCTCTAAGTCCGCAGGTAAAGGCTCGTCCCATGGTAGTCCGATTCGCCACGTTTCTTGAAGTAAATGTTTCGCGTGAATAGTTACAGGTGTAATTAAACCTAAAGGATCGAAAATAGACATAGCTATCCGTAACGTGTGTCTCTTCGTAGGTATTTTATCTTCACCGTACACCGCTTTAACATTGAAACCTAGCTTATCGTTGTGAGGTTTCCATTTTAATCCCAAAACCTTCTCGCTTTCTGTGCTTAGTTCCCAATCGCCGCCCAGAGATGGCGCTACTAGTAGCGTTTTAGCTACGGCCGAGTTGTTCGTTTTCCATCCGCGCAGCTGGAAATGCGCCTGTTGATGAATGAGGCTAACCTGCGAGGCTATTCTGATGGCATCTTCCTCACTATCGAAGCTCTGCAGGTAATCGTCCATGTAATGGTTTCTTACCACGGCTGTAGCGGCGTCGGGATAGAGGTTGGCGTATTCTTGTGCGTTCTTATTTTTTACGAAAATAGCGGTGCTTGGTGATGACGCAGCTCCAAATACGACGCTGGTCATTCTATACTCACGTGGCGAATCTTTTCTATCGCTTCCTCGCCATAGGAAACGTAATGCATCCCGGTCTTGTTGTCGTATACGTATTTGCAGAAACATTTCTTTTATGTCTGCTGTCACGGCGATAGGCAGCTGTCGAAATCTCATTAGCACTCCGGGTAGGTTCTGCAGAAGGTCTGGACCAGCTAATAACATGTCGTTGAGACTTACTCCATGGACTCGCGCAGCTGCGTCGTACACTATTCGCGGCTTAGGTTTTGCAGGATTCACTACTGCAAAGTGAGGCAGGTACCAGCTGCTTTGGCTAGGTGACTCGTAGGCAGGTTCAGCGTAACCACTATCTAATAAATGTTGTACCTGTTTCTCGTATGCCTCCTTTAGCGCGGGGTCCTTGTCCAGACGTCTCTCTGTATTATGCAATCTTTTAATAGCCAGGCCGCGGCTATCAGGAAACTCGCGGCTATCTTCTTTCCATAATAGACCTGCCTCGTAGCGCCCGTCAGGTAAGCGCTTACACGTATTTTCTAAAATCTGCAGGGCTCGCTGCTCGTTCTGGTTGATGGGCTGGCGCGGAGTGATGCCGACACTGTCCAAATCGAAATAATTTCTTATTACCTTTTCTATATCTTCATCTTGTTCGGCATAGGCAGCTCTCTGCACTAGGTGGACTCGCTGCTTGTGGCGGTAGTCCACACCATGTAGCACCCAGCCAAGGTGCGTGAGCGATGCTACTGGTTGTCCACGTCTTCCGCTCTTCACAGCCCTCGTCACGATCAGGTGCCAGTTGTCCTGGCCGATGAGCACGGTTGGCACGGCGCGCTCCATGATGACATCTTCTTCTATATCTTCTAGATGTCTGCAGTTGTTGACGATGGATCTATTAACAGACTGTGGCGATAGGTTAAGGTTACCTATAGTTCTTCCTATTATCCGATGTCGCTGATGGTGATGAAGGCCCTTGATGGTAACTGCGATGCGGCGCGACCTCTCTGCGTTGAGTCGCGTGCCGCCAACTGTCTCTATGCGGAACGGCTCTACCGGCCCGCGAGCTCCTATTCGTGCAGCCACCTTCTCTTCTATCAGCGTGACCGTAGAACCTTCATCCAATAGTGCGTATGTGTTCACGCTGCCCCTGGAACCTGTCAGGACAATCGGTACAACTTTAAGGTAGGCGCGTGGTGCGCTTGACTGCGTTGACGTCACCACGGCGTCGCTGTCTTCTGCTTGATCTTCAGGTGTCCTCTTCGTATAACTGTTGCGGCTATTGTGTAGCCGCCGATGGTGCGAACTCTTGCACCCGTCGATGCCGCACTGCCGAAACTTGCACTCGTGTTTTGGCTTTCTTTTTTGCAGACACCTGAAACATAAATTATTACGTTTTGCCATAGCCCACCTATCGTCAACACTAGCTTTCGTAAACTGTTCACATATAGAGCTAGTATGTGCATCTTGACATATCACACATTTATCTCTCTTCACTTGTGGTTCATATTTCTGTGTGTGTGTTCGCTGTGTTTTCTTAAAAACTTGCTGATTTTCTTTCGTAGATTCATGTGGCACCAACGCAGCACACATCTCAGCTTCTTTCATTAAAAATTCACTAATCATTTGTAGATCGGGTTTTCTATCTTCCCGTCTTGCGTACTGGAACCAACTGTGCTGCAACGTATAATTAAACTTCGCCAATAAACTATTCACTGCCACCGTATCGTGTAGATAGCTCTCTCTGTTGAGAGCTCGAATCGTAGCGACGATATTGTTCACTTTACTGGCGAACACACACGTTTCCCGCGCACTTTCTTTCACTCGCGGCAATGACTTGATTTTTTCTAATTCGGCGTTCACTAGTGCGTCGGGCCGACCAAACTGTATTTCCAAATGGTCGACGATCTCACTTGGGTCGGTTTCCCCGTAAAACATGCAAGCGACGGCTTCTTTGGCGTTTCCACGTAAACATCTTCGAATTCTTGCCCGATTTTCCGCCTTGCTAAAATATTTCTCCGTATCTCGATACGCCGCTTTAAACTGCAACCATTCTTCACCAGCGCCATCGAAACTTGGTAACTCTATACTATAGCGCGGCGCCCCTCGTGATGCTTCTGCCAGGGCGGACGCGAGCGCGGTGATATCTGCGGCCTTCAATGCACCTGGTTCTTGTTTTGGTGCCGTATTTTCAGTAGGCGTCGAAATCTTCGCCTTCTCTACGACGGACACATCATCTTCCGCCGGACGTACAGCGCGCGCTGAAATGCCCGCCGACTGCGCGGGCGACGTAGCTTGTGGCGCCTGGGCCACCTCTCGTAGTGCGGGCGACTCATGGCCCGCCGAATCTTCTTGGTGCGGCGTGTGCGCCGCCTCTTCGTAATGCGGCCTAGGTGCCGCCTCTCGTAGTGGGTGTGGCATAAGTGCCACCGAACTGGTGATTGCCAGTGGCTCTGGTACCGGCTGGCGATCCGTATGGGTTGGCCGAGCGGAGTCCATCCAATCTTCGACCCTCGTAATGGCAGTTGCTTGCCCTTCTTCGTAAACAGCGCGCGCGAGTTCCGTCCGTAAGCGCGCCTCTTCTGCCCGTAAGCGCGCTTCCTCTAATTTGGCGCGTAGATAAACTATACGCGGCGACTCGACTGCGGATGGTACCGGCTTGTCGTTGTTTGCAACGGTGCTCGTTGTGGTCTCGGTCGCCTCGGTGTTCTCTGTGGTAACGCTAGTCTCCGTAGCGGACGTGGTGGTACCGCTCGTTTCCTCCTCGCGACTAGCGGCCTCTTCCTCTCGGCGACTCGACGTACTCCTTGTCTCGATCGGCATGGTTCAGTGATCCGGTTCGAATGCGACCAGAAAATGTGCACTACAGCCGGGGGAGCCAGCGGACTGTATATCTGGTTCTTCTCTCTTCGATGCCCCACCAGCCGTAGTGCTTTTCTGTGGAGCCGGATGTGTCGGAGAAATAAGCGAGACCACAACTTCCTTGCAAAGGTGCTTTATTGTAACGAAATAGCAATAAAGCTAGCACCGTTGCAAAATATTTGACCTATTCTATGGAGAGCCAGTACTTGCCCTAGCACTGCCCTACTCTAAAGCCGGTACCTTATGGATATATACTAAAGCCCAGGAACTTGTCCGGGAAACTTACTGAGTCGTAACGAAACTATTACTTTACTGGAACGGAACGGAACGGAACTAAATGTATGGCCGCGCTCTCCGATATTTATAGTGCGCGGCCAGACGGTCGGCGGAAATCTACAAAGACAATCGGCGCCGGGTGTGGCGCCACAATGTCTGGATTTGTTAAAATCCTACTTTTTGCCATCTAATCTTAATAATTTTACCTTAGGTAGATTTTCCTACCTCTAATTAACTAGTGTGGCCCTCTAGCGAGTGCAACGGTACTACCTTTTTACAAATATATACAAAACAAAGTACGCAATGCCCTAAGACCTACCGAAAACGAATTACAATGTGTTATTTCTTATATACATACAAGGATCTAACACAAATACACTTATACAATAACAAACAAGAGTGTTATATACATTGTATGCTCTTACAGGACCTCGGAAACTCTTACAATCACAGAGTTGTACGCCTTTTCAGGTCGTACTATCCTGTAAACTATCTTTATGGTACCGAAAAGTGTCTAAACATATGCCTAAGGCTTATACTTACATTATACATACTATTTACAATCATAAAATATTTGTTTACATACAGAATTTTGTACTTTTCCGATTTTCGTAAATTGCGAGTTCCCGCATATAAATACTATCTCGCAAGAGTCGACTCGTAATGTTGTCGACTGCGTGGAACTCGCTTTATTCGTAATATGCCTAATAGGCAAAGATCATACTACATAAAGCCTTATTATTTCTATACAACAAAGCTGTATGTAGGTCTTAGGGCGAATAAAAGGCGAAAACGAACATTATTTATTACAAAAACTTACGAACTAAACGAAACATACATTCTATCCTGCCTTACTATCTATTTACATTAATATTTACAACAAAACGTGTCTGTGCTGCACAAATGGAAATCGGGTTTATTTATATACTTAGTTTAGAATAAGAACGTTTATCGGGGTTTATTTATATACTTAGTTTAGAATAAGAACGAATAACGTTTTCACTTTTCCGGAAGAAGGATACTTTTCCTAAGTGGGTGTAACAAATTGAAATGTGATATTTAGTTCTTATTATTCGAAAGGTCCGCCATTTATTTACAGCTAGCTAGCAGCTGACGGTGTCTTCTGCGCTTTATTATTTCTATTTTATTTATTTAATCAATATTAGCCTTTTCTTTCTAAAATATAATTCCAATCGAATTCATAAAAAGAAGAAGGCCCTTAATTCAGCTATATTTTTTTGTTTGTTGTCTCGAACTCGTCAAATAGTAACCGATTTGGAAAATTCTGTTTTTGTTTGGGTTTGTATGCTTCGCATTTGGTTCTATATGGAAAAGATCTGATTCAGGATTCCAGAAATACATGAGATCGGATGTTGATTGTTGCAGTTTTACTTTTATATTATTTTTACGTGCTTCGGTTTCGTATTATGCAATAAAATACCACTTATATTAAAACCGTGCATTTACAACACAAAGGTACAATACATCACAATGCAATACGTAAATACACTAACGAACACTAATAACACTCACTACACTAACACTAAAATTAACCGACTACACTGGATCACTAAACTAAAACACTTCCCGTATTTACTGGACTATATCGCTTTACACTGGACGTCGCAAGTATCGTTTACAATACTTTATAAAAACTGACTGCTTTCCGTCAACACATCCTTATTTATACCCCAGGGTAAAGTTCAATCGTGTTCCCGAATGTTCCGAAAGTATCGCGTAAATATTCTAATTGTAAACAAGTCCTAGTGCACGCTTTTTTTACACTTATGCTGTATGACAGAAGGTCTTTTATGGCATAGCTGCTTGTGTAACGGCGGGTATTGTTTATCAATAGAGCCGCTATCTCTTTCTTTTATTTCTAGATTTTTACAGTGTTCTCACTCATCACTTTTCTAGATAATTTGCAACATTATTATACCATCGTAAGCATGGAACAAATGCAAATGCACATGCATACATATGCACACAAATGCAAAAGTTTTCCAATAATCTTAATTTTCAAAATGGAAATGGGAAATTCATAGTGGAAAGCACTAGCGATATTGAAACAGAAAAGTTTTTTTGAGCTCATATGATTACATACAATGTAAAAGTTTTTCTGATGGAAAGAGACAATCAACATAGGTCCGCAGTTCCTTCAACTTCCAAACCAGAACACGCCAATGATAAGCATCGACGGTATTGTGGCAGAAATAGGTATGGTGGTGATACCAAACCTGGCGAGACGTTGCAGTACTTTACTACTAAAGCGGGGAAATCACTAGACGACAAGTCGCTCGCTGGCAAGTCTGCAGACATGCCCACCGGACTTTGTTACTATAGGTCTGTGCAAATGTCTGTCAAGTGTATTACCCAGTGGCGTAGCGTGGACTTATATATACGTGGGCAAAGTCGAATCGGCGAAGCCCCTTTCCGTTCGTTCCCAAAAGCTACCCAAAAACTTTATCTTATATTATTACACCATGGTCTTACCAAACATGATTTGACATCATACCTACTTTACTAATAGTGAAAAAATTATAAGCGCTACGAGAGATGGATAGAAGAGTATTTAAAACAAATATATTTGAAAAAAGGTTTTATTTTTAGTCTTACACTGTAGAACAGTAGACTTTTTAAATCTATTAATTTACATTGTTTCAAAAATAATGTTCTTCGGCTTTTTGCTTTACAAAAATTCTCTAGTAAGGATTTGTAATTGATTTTTATAGCTAAGCAGTTAACTTAGGATCTAGGAGTTGTTTTGTTTGTATTTCAGATACAGAAAAATAAGGCCAATATTATTCAAGATTTTATTTACTTTAAAAATAAACTGATTTTAAATCTGGTAGTGTGAGGCCCCTTTAGGTGCGAGGCCGTGGGCGAAGGCCCACTTCGCCTACGCCTAGCTACGCCACCGACGGGGGCGGCCCGGCGGTCGCGGCGACCCGACCGAGTACAAAGTCCGATGGGCATGTCTAGTCAGTGAATTCCCCGCTTAATGCCTCGTTTTCACTTTGATTAGTGCGAGTGTGAGTGTTTAATGCAGGTGCTTTGTATTAAGCTAAAAATACGTGAAGATAGCTGTGGATCAGTGCGAGTGATTTGTAATCAGCATAGTAAAAGCGAATAGATGCTGATTACTTATGACTCGTACTGATCAACGGCTGTCTTCACGTATTTTTTGCTTAGTATTTAGGACCTGCATTAAACACTCGCACTTGCACTAATCAAAGTGAAAACGGGGCTTTAGGCAGTAGTCACGATGTTAGTGACACGTATTAAGCACGTATTAGACTGTTTTCGTCTTTTATGAGGGGCATTGCAATGAGACAGTTATCTTTTCTTAGAAAGGGGTCTGAATCAACACGGGGAAGACAATATGTAAAGTAATCTGTGGATACAAATACCGAAAAGCTTAAGACTATGGTGGCTTTACATCCCTGTAACAGGTTACGTTCGACTAATCTTTCTAAAAAGAACTTTAGAAAGTTTAGTTAATTATAGCCAAAGTAGTAAGGATTCTTTACATTATTCGTCTAATTATGTTTTTAACTATCCTGGTTTATATATGTTTTAATTACTTTCAGATTTAATGTGCATAATGTCTGCTGCTTCTTCAGGAAGACAAAAACAAAAAGTACATATATTTAAAGTACAAAAATGTCTACCAGTCTTGGTAGACATTTTGTACTTTAAATATATGTACTTTTTGTGCGCTATTCTTTTTGTTTATATTATTATTATATCTACCTTTGTGTATAATCAATATTAAATAAAATAAATCTTTGAGTCTCCAGGTGACGGTGGTTAGTAATTATCCGTAGAACCCTTTGATTGTTTGTTATCCTACATAATAAAAATTAGATAACATTCTGTGTGTATGTTAGGATAATATTTGCAGTCTAGTTCAAAACATCAAACACACGTTAGTTCTTGTCTATAACTCCTATGAATATTTTATAGCTGATTGGATTCGGAATGGCGTATTAAAAATCTTTGATAAGCGATCTGTTCATTGAAGAAAATAAGATTAGATTAGATTGAAAAAAATAAGAGATATAATATATATGTATATATTCTAAAAATAACTTCAATTAACAGATTTTGTTCCCTTCACAATATTATTTGTACACCTAGATATTTTCCACTTTGCGCCATTTCCCCGCATCGTCAGTCTAACTTTTATTACATCTCGAAGAAAATACTGTTGAAACATGTTTCTGGCTTGTCTAGAAGTTTCTAGAGTGTCCGGAAACTAATAACATTACACTTTGATCTGCGAATAAAATGAGGCACTTTTAGTAGAACAAATGAAGTTTGTATACCCTCTTCAACTGTTAAAACTATAATAGCTAACGACTTTGGATTAATTTGACTCCAATTGTTTTTTGGATATTATTTGGGTATTACATTTATTTGTTTACTATAATCGCCTCTGTGGTCTAGTGGTTCGGTGTCGGTGTTGACCATATGAGGTCCCGGGTTCGATTCTCGGGTCAGGTAATTCAAATATGTGTTTTTTCAGTTTTGGCGATAGACTTGCCACCTTTCATATTGTGGGATCAAGTATCTTGGGTGCAATTGTTCTGCCTCTGCCTACCTCTTCGGGGATACGGGTGTGAAGATAGCTTTTTTTAGTTGTACCTTACAGCTCGTTGCATTATAAAAGCTTTTAGTGAATGCCACGGTAACAACTTATTTTTTCGGGATAAGAAGTATCCAGTGTGATATTCCAGGTTATCATCTACCTATATGCAAATTTTATCCAAATCAATCCAGCCGTTTATGCTTGATTGGTTAAGATACATAGAACAATCTTAACATCTAAACATAGAAACTTTCACATTTACAATTCTAGCTGCACTTCGCAGCTCGCTGTGTTATAAAAGTTTTTGGTGAATCCCACGGGAACAACTTATTTTTATGAGATAAAAGTATTCTATGTGTTATTCCAGATAATCACTTACATGTGTGCCAAATTTCATCTAAATCCGTTTGGCCGTTTTTGCGTGATCGAGTAACAAACATCCGAACTTTTTTTATATATTATATTATTTTTCAAATGTGGGAGATTTGTGTCTCTGGGGTCTTTTTTATTTTTCGGATTTTTGGTGAGTTTAATTCATTTCTAACGCTGGTTTTCTTTTACAGTGGAATTGCAGAGGTCACTTAAGCGAGTCTACCAAAAGTTTCAAATTAAAACGATTCCTTCCACGAAACCCCTTCTATTTTAAATTAATTTAAAATTATTTTTTTGTTATAGCACTCACCCCGTGCTTGGGAATCTGGAAAAACCTTAAAAACAACAAATTAATTTAAAATTATGACTAATTTTAAGAAAATTATCTAGATTTAAGGCGACATACATTGATATATAAAAACCCAAGATACACAATCAGTGTCTCAAAAACGTCCTCTAAGAATGAGTGCACAATTTAAAATTGTGCACTCACTTCAAATAGAATCCCGTCACCCACGTCATTGCCCGCACGTCAAAAATACAGAATTGTTCTCTGATACATTGTAAAATACAACATCATGAACGTTAAAAAAATATAAGATATTGTATTTTCGGTAAGGATAAGAGTTTATCAATATATTTTTGTTGTTTATGTGACTAAATATAGGGTGTAATGTATGTTTTTTATTTTATTTGTCTTAAAAATTTACTCGACGCTCCAAATATCATACAACAAAATTTCAGAGGTCACTTTTTCAGTAAAAGGACAATGCATTACAACCTCCTTTAAATTTAGTCGAATAATACAAATTGATCCTGTTACTATTAGTGGAGTCGATTCTTTTTCATTAATAAGTTAATTTCTTTATTAAGAAGATTAATTTTTTTCATTAATAATTTTGAATACCTTTTATAGTTGTTAACCAACTGCCAAAAGAGAAGAGGACATCAATTTGACGATTTTAAAATGTTTGATTATATTGATTACTTATTGTGAGGACCAAGTTAGGTGATTCTTTTTATTCTACTTGTACGAATATAAAATAACAATATATAATTGTGATTCATTGTAAGAGTCACAATTATTTGGAATATGAAACCTTGGAGATATATTACGAAACTTTTAATATAACAATAGGAAATCATAAGTAGCATCGAATTTTGTTCTGTTTACACGTGTTGTTGATAAAGCTTTCTTAAGTGGTAGGAACAGGTTGCGTTAAGAATGTTTTTTTAATTTAATAATTTAATTTTAATAAAATGTTGTTTTTGATTGCGGATATTTTATACTACACATATTATAAATGTTAAAGTTTGTATGTTTGGATGTTTGATAATCACTCACGTAAAAAATGGCTGTACCAATTTGGATTTGGACTCGGATATAAGATGACCTGGAATAGCACAAAGAATTCTTTTATCCTAATACAGAGGTCTGCAGCTAGTCTCGTATAAATTTTAAGTGACTGTTTATATATACGAGTTGTTTTATTTGCATACTAGCATTTGCATACTATCCGCGGCTTTGCTCGCGCATATTTACTTTAGAACTTATTTAACCTTTCTTTATTTTATTAAAAATCTCGGTGGGCGGGTGGGCCGCTAGTACTTTAAAAAAATAATATTTACATATCCATCTTAATCATTTATACACGACATTTTTGTTATTAAAATTTAAGTAAAAAACTTACGACCTGAACTTCCTTAACTTCTAAATTTTCTATACCTAACATCATAACTAACTATACCTCAATTTAAAAATACCTATTGGTAACACACCTCTCGAACAAACTAACCTAATAATTATAAAAGAAATTTATGATTAACAGGAAATATCTAAACTAAAATTACCTTTGGCAATAATATTATATGTACTAAACTATACTCCAAACTAAATATACCTATCTACTGCGATTGCTATGTATATAACACACCTATGTAACCAACTAATGTATCTATATTAAAAAAGTCTGTAAGCTGGTTGACCCTAAAGTTCACCTGAAACTTCGCGCTAAAATGAGGTATTTTAAGCTCAAAGAAAAAAACTATGCCTAAGAATAGACATTTGAATCCGAAAAGTTCAAAAATCCAAATTTTTTTTAAAATGATACTTTGTTCAATATTTGAAAAGATGTATATTATTTCAAAATTATTAACGAGTTTGATCTTTCGAATAACATTCAACGCAAGTTTTTAGCTCTAAATTGTTTTATTATGTTAAAAATGTTGAAAACATGTAAAAAAAGCTTTTTTCAGAATTTTCCGTTATTGATAAATCCCGAACGAAACAACCGATTTTAATCCGATTTGCAGTATTTGACGCAGTATTTTAAGCAGAGGAGCTAGGTGATAAGATTTTAAAATATATCGCTACAGTAGCCTGAAAGTTATTTTAAAATACGAAATAATTTATAACAGTGTAATTTTGATTTAAATATTGTTGAAAGCCGAAAAATGATAAGTTATGGCGGGAAAACACTTTTTTAATTTTTCTTCAATTCGTGCGAAATTTCATGCAAATATGTCCAAGGAATAAAAATTTTCATACAAATTTTATACCCTATTTAATGCCCATTTTCGGAATTGAATTTTGAAAAATCATTCCTTAGTGGATCCCTACATCATAAGAATACGTTTGCGAAATTTTAATTTTCTAGCCCTAAGCGTTTTATTTGTGAAATTATATATGTATAACATTCATCCCCTATTTTACCCTCTAAGAGGTTGTATTTTGGAAAACACAGAAATACGTAGGTAAGTCATTATTTTTGTCGTACTCTTTTGCCGAATTTGGCTTACGCCGTAGTGAGAGATTACATCCAGTTTAATTTGCTTGTACCTTCTTTATACAAAGAGACAAATTCTGGATCAGCTTACCTCACTCAGTTTTTCCGACCAGCCTTGATATTGGAATTTTTAACAGGAGGGTCAATAAAATTTTCAAAAGTCGGCAACTAACCTTTCGTATTGCAAATGTCTATGGGCAATATTCGCTCGTACGCCTGCAAATACTATAACTAAATAAATGTTCGTTAACATAATACTGCAAAAAATAACCGACAGAAAAACTGAAATCTAATTCAAAAAAAGAATTCTACGAAAAGCTAAAGTTAGTTCTAGGAAATTAATGCGTAATAAGTCTGAAGAAAAATGTAAGAATCTATGAACTTAATAACGTAGTCATAGTCACCATTGCAGTAAATTTCCTATTTCAATATATTCTAAATCTATTAGACTATGCAAACTAAATATATTAATATCAAACGTCAAATACTACATGGCTATACACCCACAGTTTGCCGATATGTTTAGGTTCTGTGTAATAGAACCAATAACCTACAATGTTTGAAATATAAATAAATTATTTTAATGGTCACTATTTGCTTTATTGATATATAAATGTTCTACGCAAAACAGATTTTCGGTCACATTTTTTTTATGTAAAATTTACAAACCCATAAAATACTACCTATATATATATATATATATATATATATATATATATATATATATATATATATATATATATGTATGTATATGTATATATATATAGTAGTGCACCCCGGAACCTCCTACATACAAAATTACATGAAAATCGTACTTTTTTATGTTTGTTACTTCAGAGTTCGGTAATTTTATGAATCGATTTGAAAAGTCTTTTTTGCTGGGGAAGTATATTCATTTCCTGCGTGGTCCAATTTTAGTTTTGTGTAGATCTTATGCAAGGTTTCGAAAGCACAGGAAATGGGAAGTCGATTGTTGCAGCTTTACTGCGTTTAAATTACAGAACGTCAATGGTCACGTTATTCATTTCAAATTCAAATTAAGCTCAGGTTTTGAGCACAAAACTACTTAGTCCGGGAGGAATCGGCGCATGAGTACCGAAAACTATTTCACCTCAATTTTTTTATGCGATCCTCTTCAAATTGCCCTACTGATGATATAAATGCATGTTGCCATGGGGCAACCCGGTGCCATATTGTTTAAACCGAAATTTTTTAAGCAATTGCAAGGAATTGTTATTTTTCAACCGGACAATTTTTTTTTATATTCTTTATTGAAATACCAATAAAAAAGGTCCTATGACTTTTCACGATAAAGTTAATATTTTTAAAGATATGAATTTTTAAAGGTTCGAAAAATCTCAAATTTGGGTACTTTCGACCCATGAAAAATATATTAAAAAAAAACATAATGTTTAAGTTATATTTTTTTTAATTCTCTATACAGTAGTTAATAATATTGTTAATAGAGATTTAAAAAAATGTCAGTGTTTATATCTTTATTTTAATTGTTAATTTCGCGTGCTCACAAGTATGCGTCGCTTACTGGACTTCCTGAAGATTTTCATTTTGTTTGTGTAGTTGTATTTCTCTTTTTCATCGATAAGTTGCACGTTGTAGTTATATATATATATATATATATATATATATATATATATATATATATATATATATATATATATATATATATATATATATATATATATGTATCAGGCTTCACTACATCGTTTTCATTTTCACAACACAAAAAATACATGATGGGATATCATCAGAATATTTTCTTTTCTTGGGAACAACTAAAAACGACATGACACATTTATTGTAACGAAAAATCACAAAAACTAAAAATATTTCCATCTAATAATGTTAATAATACACAAAATCACTGAAATGGGTGCAACAACGTTTAACAATATTAAATCTTGAACGAAATAAAAAATACTGAAAAACTGTAAAATGATGAGTAAAAAACAAAGAATGACAGTTGAGAATCAACATGCACTAACTTGTATTTTTATTTTAAATGTTATATATAATCAATAATTTTGTCACAAGAACAAACAAAGATCTTAAGGTTTTATACAAAGAGGTTCAGTGATTTCATGTATTATTAACATTATTAGATGGATATATTTTTAGTTTTTGTGATTTTTCGTTACAATAAATGGGAGTTTCATGTCGTTTTTAGTTGTTCCCAAGAAAAGAAAATATTCTGATGATATCCTACCATGTATTTTTTGTGAAAATGAAACCGATGTAGTGAAAAAACTGAAGCCTGATACATATATAACTGTACAACGTGCAACTTATCGACGAAAAGATGAGGTTGCTATCCGATTTGAAAATTTGTTTAATTCTTCTCTTGACAAACAAACTATTTTGTGGCACAGAACATAGAATAATAACGCATAGAAACCGAGTCGACCCGCGCAATATTAAGCCATTTCAAAGAGGCCTGAAAAGGCTTCTTACGTTCGCCGGCCCCTCAGGCATGCGACACGTGCCACGCGGAGTACAGCTCTCGCAATTTCAAAAAATGTGAGTTACTGTGTGGTGAAATGCTGTCACCGTGCTTCACAAAAGCGTATTTAGGACTTGAAGATAACATTTCACCGATAAAAACTACTTGGCATCGGATATTTTTGTATAAAATCCAAACAAATAAATCATAAATATCTAAGTAGAACGATATTCAAAATGTTGCCAGCCAAAGGGAAAAATATTCTACCACGTATTTGTTTTTACCTATTTTCATTATAATTAATAATATGTGTATTCCTATTTTATGTGCGATATTACATAGCCTTGACTTTGCTTTTGCATAAAAAATAGTTTTTAAGTGTTGAGACTCACCCATTATACTGACACAAATATTACAAATCCGTTTGTCAGACCAATATTATGAAGCATTTATTCGTATATAATGAGGACTTTTAGAAGATAAAAAAAATGTTCCAACTAGCATTCTAGATGCCACAGAAACCATCAGAAAAGAACTCTGTCACTACCAAAGTCATTTTTTTTGAATTTTCTTATTAAATAATATGCCATCTTACTGCATTATTTCGTATTGCTTAGTGTCAAGTAGTTTTATCAGCGATATTTTCGACTTTTATCCACGAAAACATGTAGGGTAACGTGCCTTAAAATCGGTCTACGCCTAATGTCGACCTCCTAATATGTTTATACTGATAATTAAGCTAATATTCCACATAACTTTTAAGAACGCGGGCAAGACTTCATACATCGTTTTTTAATTATTATCTTAAAGTTTAATGTGTTTCTTAAGATTCTATATCAACTGCTTAATTTATCCGCATTTAATAAATATTTTTTTAACTTGGGGAATAGTAGTTAAATAAAGTTGGAATTTAGGTAAGGTTAACGTAAGCAATCAGTTCTCTTCTTAGTAGTCTGTGGTTAGATATTTATCTTGTCATTGGGTGTCTTCAGTACAACAGCTGTTAATCTCAGAAATCTAAGTTAGGTTGACAGAATTCTGAGCTAAGTTTTTGCGAAGACACTTTATAGGTACTTAAAAGAACAAAAAATAAATAAGCTTTAACTATTCTTTAATACAAAAACAGGGAGAATTTTATTTGATACTTATAATGAAAATTATAATATATAAACTTATTGCTGTTTTAATGAAAATGTAAATTAAGTTTTATACAATGATAACACTTAAATTTGATGATAGAATTCAATCAAATTAAAGTCTCAATATTTTTTATATAATTGTTCCTAGCGATATATTTTATTTAATTGATTTAACAATCGTAGAAAATTATTCTAGTTTTATTCTAATAGTGAAAAATAAAACTTTGAATATCAAGTGCCTTTAAATTGTTTCCTTTCTTTGACTACAACTTAATAAAAATAAGTACCCTAAAATAGTTATATTGAAGATTATTTGATATAGACAAAAAATAATTTATATAAATCGTTTTATTTAAAAAAATATCACAATATTGAATATTTAATGCTCATTTCTCTTAATTTTGAGGACCAGCAAGTAACGATCTAATGTAATTTTTACATATCAAATTTTTTCTGCGTAGTTTTAAAGAGACTAAAATATCAATTTATTTCATTTATTTTATGTCTCAAAGAAAGAGACTCAATCATTAAAATTGGTGACCATTTAGATTTTTTCTTTTACAGTTTTTATCAAATTAAAAAGATCATTTAAATACATACCATAAAAAATTGAGGGCATATTATGTTTACAAAAGTTATTTAATAAAATTAAAGTAAATTTTAATGCAAAGTCAATACCTTATTTCAATTTCAAACATCCTTTACTGGCTAACATTAGAGAAAAATGGGGCTGAAATTAGGGAAAAATTGACCGACAATAGAAAAGAAACCAGGATAGAGAGGGTCAATCATTTAAAACTTAACACGTTTACATATTTTTATTTCGTTGTTGAAATCAATTCGAAACATCAATAGTGTAAAATTTAAATATTGATTAACACGAAAAAGAAAATTAATATTTTCTTCCCGATAACGGTTTAAGCCTAATAGGGTCCGAAAGTTATGTATTTGGTTAGGCGGCCGAAATTTGGCTATTTTACCCTATAAATTTCTACATCACTGAGATTAATTTTAATTTTTAAAATTTTAAATAAATAATTTGATTATTAAGTATACATATTTTCGTGTCACAATTTGCACAACAACGAAAAAATCCAAGGTGAAATAGCTTTGGAACGTAGAATTATAACACGTAGAAACCGAGTGGGCCGCGATGTTTTAAGCCATTTCAAAGTAGCCTTAAAAGGCTACGCATGCGCTTGCCGTCCGCTCAGAATCGCGATACATGTCATACGGAGTGCAGGTGTCGCAATTCGAAAAAAATATGACTTACTGTGTTGTTAAAGGCAAAAAAAGACAAATAAAATAAATGCTGAATTATCAAAAAGTACCCTCGAGCTAAATTATTTTCATAAGACTTAGTATAAATAATAGTTAAAGCAAATACAATAATTAATTTTCTTAACATTAAGGTCTAACTAAAAATATTGTGCGCAATTTTTTTTCCACAACTAGCAACTGTATAGTGATAAGTTATGTGTTTCAAATTATCTATTTTTAGTCGATTTACATAACAGAAAAATTATTAATTGTAAGTATTTACCTGTGAAATGTTCACTTTTTTGTTTTTCTAAGGTGTTAAAACACTTCTTTATAGTGCAATAAATCATTTCGAATTATTTTTCGTAAACTGTGTCCGATATAACTTGATCTTATTAAGCATTGACAACTCGCAAAACGAATTGAGCCGTTTCTGGTTCAGTTTTATTTACTCGTTTTTTGTGGTTTCTAGGCGTTATTATTCTAAGATTAGAACCAAAACAGTTGCGGACGCTAGGTGGTGCTCAAGTCGTGCACAGAGCCAATAGTATCCAATATAGTACGTTTAGCTTAAAACATTTAAATTTTTTAAGTTGATTTAAATAAATACTTGATTAATAAGTATCTTATTAATTTTTACCTTAAAACGTTCGTCTATAACGTAAGTATTGTTTCTGCTTGCCCACCCATTTGCTAATTTTCAAGATAGTCTAAGGTTTAGAACCATGGCAAGATTTGTATGAAAGTTAAAATAAAAAAGGTTCCAAGGTAATAGCTTTGAACAAACATACATACACATACACGCACACAGACATACACATAATAACACACAAGTATTTGCCAAGCAATGTATTTCAAACATTTGTATGATATAGGATAATATATTAGTAGATACATATCAATAAGGTTTTTTTTTGTAAGAATTACTTCAATCACTGTTTTTATAACTTAAATAACGTAAATTCGTATTGACCATATTTTTTATTTACGCTCGGTGCCGGTTGGTTACCGCTGTTTAATTACTGAAATTTAAAAAAAATCTTGAGAACCTCTAAAACATTTTCCTGTAATTCTACTCATTTTACCTCACCAGAATAAAAATTGTAAGTTCTAAATTTTCTATATGACTAATAATACTATTGGAAAGACAGACAATCTTTATTTCAGTAAGGTAAAAATATTTTAAATCACAAATAAAAGCACAAAAGCTTAAAAAATATAAGGTTAAATAGCTTTGGAATCATCTTGAGAACATCTAGAATATTTCCCGGCATTTAACATATTTTATCTAACCGAATAAAAAGTGTAAGTTTCAAGTTTATACTAAATGATTAATAATGTTATAGTATGAAAGATTATTTGTATACCGGTCAGGTAGATATATTTTAAATACCGTCTTGGGAAAATATTTATTTACTTGCAACACTATTCGAGTCTTTGGAGTCTTTGTGTGCGTGACGACGCAAGTGATTACACGAAGCTTACACGGACATTGACACGGTTTTGGCCTAAAATATGAACGAAGCGTTGAATGCAATTATCCCTCTAAGCGTTATTACTCTATGGCACAGAACATGTTATGCAAATTACACAAGTGAAGAAAAAATTAGGCGAAGATAAATACAACTACACAAACAAAATGAAAATCTTCAGGAAGTCCAGTAAGCGACGCACACTTGCGAGCGCGCGAAATTAACAATTAAAAAAAAGATATAAACACTGACATTTTTTTAAATCTCTATTAACAATATTATTAACTACTGTATAGAGAATTAAAAAAAAATATAACTTTTTAAATATATTTTTCATGGGTCGAAAGTACCCAAATTTGAGATTTTTCGAACCTTTAAAAATTCATATCTTTAAAAATATTAACTTTATCGTGAAAAGTCATAGGACCTTTTTTATTGGTATTTCAATAAAGAATATAAAAAAAAAATGTCCGGTTGAAAAATAACAATTCCTTGCAATTGCTTAAAAAAATTCGGTTTAAACAATATGGCACCGGGTTGTCCCATGGCAACATGCATTTATATCATCAGTAGGGCAATTTGAAGAGGATCGCATAAAAAATTGAGGTGGAATAGTTTTCGGTACTCATGCGCCGATTCCTCCCGGACTAACTCTCAATTCTTGAAAACAATCTCAGTTACGTCTTGGAATTCAAATACGAGTCTACGTTATTTCGATTGTCTATTTTATATATTTTTTTAGCCTGCTCTCAATAGGAATAGATATATTTTAAAATTTATTATGAAAAAATCAAACGTAGTGTAATTTTTTCCTTATTCTAATTAGTTCGCAAAATGTGGAAGCATACGGTTATATTATTGAACATACGGTTATATTTTTCGCCGTGTTGGTCCCGGCCTCCTTTGAAGAATAGGCCAACTGCCGTTCTGCCAGGCAGGTCGTAAAAGGCGACCGATTGGCTATCGAGTCACTACCATCGTGGCTACTAGGTGGTAGAGTTCTGCATTGTCTCGCCCGTGTCTGGTACCACCGCCTTACCTATTCCTGCCGCAATAGCGTCAGTGCTTGTCGCTTTCGTGTTCCGGTTTGGAGGGTAAGGTAGCCGGTAAACTTGTGGCATTAGACCTCGCCACAAGATAGCAACGCACCATTAACATCTTTGGTGTCTATAGGCGATGGTTGACTATTTCCATCAGGAGACCCATCTGCTTGTTTGCTATCTTATGACATAAACAAAAAAACTCCTCAAACAGCAAAGAAAATATCTGTCCCACTGCAAACACAAACCGTCCTTTCCATTGCGAGAGATTGAAGCGTGAACTTCAGTGCTTTTGTGAGGAGATATATAAGTACATAACAGTCTGCTGTATTGTTTTGTACACAGATATTAAATTTATTTACGTACTAGCTGTTGCCCGCGACTTCGTTCGCGCTGACTTCGTTTACTCCGCACAGCTCTTCCCCAGATAGCGTTATAATATGTAGCCTATATATTGTCCCGACCTGTTAGTAATATTCATGCAAAATTTGAAGTAAATCCATGCAGTACTTTTTGAGTTTACCCCGGACATACATTGACTTTCCTACGATTTTATTAAATGTAATATATGTAAGCCAAGGAAATACAATAAATTGTTCATAAATTTTACTTCTGCATAATATTTTCTTTTTTTGGTCTCAATACTTGGCAGACAATATTGTTTGTATTAAACATTACCATAATTATAGGTAGGGTCATACTCATATCCAATTATTGTTTAAAGTAATATACTATATATCATTTTGATCATTTGTTTACAGGATATTATGATTATTACATTATTACTTACAAATAAATGAGATAATTAAAGAAAGTTTTATAATATATAGTTGAGAACTTAGTGATCCAGTGGCCTAATTGGATCTGGTCATGAGGTCCCAGGTACGATTCCATGGTCCTTCAAAATACGGTTTTCGATTAAGAAAATCAAAATCTCAGTACCAGTTCGGAGTCTACTGGTGGTATGTTGATATCTCCATTTACCTTGAATGAGGACATAAACCCATCGGTCCCGGATACCACAACAAACAACCGATAGTCGTTAAAACGGTAAAATAAGTTGATGGGGCTCACCGCCCATCTCGTCGACTGACAAACCGGTGAAAAATGATGTACCGCAACGACCACTGACGTTCTTCTTACCTCGAATGGAAACCGGGGTATTATAACTAGTGTGTATTAAAAAGTGTTTTATTAAAGGCGGGTTAAATCGTAAATTTTTGGAGAAGTATTGCTTTTTGTTATTTTTATCGCGCGATATATTCGCGCGATAAAAATCATCGACATTAAATATAAATCTGTTAAAATACAAAACATCCAAATGTTAATTTAATTTTTTAAATATTTATCTGACTTTGGGGTTTACGCGAGAACAAAATCAACATCACCAAAGCGTGTATAGAGGTAACTAAAAATATTTTTCAAGATTTTAAGCGTGATAATAGCAAAGTGTAAGTATCATTTAAATAACATACGTTTAATTAACGGAATATGAAGATTAACTTATTAATGATAACTTTATTAAGACTTTTGGAGGTTTTACATAAATCCATAAGGTTGTTTGCAGAATATGTTGACTGAAACAAAGTGTATTGGATGACGAGGGGTGAGATGTAACTTGAATCTTGAGTTCGTAAAATGGGGAGCTATGTCAACGTTAAGGAAATTGGAAAGACGTTTATTCAAGTAATGCAATATTTTTTTTTCTGTCGTGGCCTTGCCTACACATAGTATATAATGTATAATAGACTACTGCCTACTAGTCAAACAGTTTGTAATCGTGGCCAGCCAGGCAGTACATTTCTGAGAACACCACATATGTAAGATACCGGCGACTTCGCTATTTCTGGATTTGTAATGTTGTCTGTACGTTATGGTTGCTAGAAAAGTCACAGTAGTGGCTTTACGATCAAATATCTGCTTATTTGTTATCTATCTACACTAATAATACGAAGAGGAAATATTTCATTGTTTGTACATAAGTTTGTAAAATTGATTGCAATAGATAAGCTCACAAACTATTTAACCGATTTTTAAAATTGTTTCACCTATAAAAAGCCACGTTATTCCGGAGTAAAATAGACTACTTTTTAACCGATTAAATAAAATAAAGTAATGTTTTTAGGTCCCGCGAATGAATTCTTGGCTACAGCTAGCGTTATTTTAAAGAAGTCCAGGATTTACTTAATTTCTTAATTATGTTATGTTTGCTCAGCTAGGTATAAGATACAAAACAGCATACTATTAGGTATTAAAGATTTTTTACTTAATTTACGATTATTTAAATCATCAGATAATAAAGAAGCAGATGGCTCTCCCGATGTAAAGGGAAAATCACCGCCTATCGGCACCAAGAATGTTAATAGTGCGTTATCCTTGTGATGGGGTCTTATTGTCACATGCATAAATTTAACGGCTATCTTACCTTGCAAACTGGAACACGACAGTAATAAGCACTGACGCTATTGCTGCAGGAACAGGTAAGACGGTGGTGTAAGACTCGCGGGCACGATAATGTAGAATTGCACTACTTAGTGGCTATAATGGTAGTGACTCGCACAGTCAATTGCTCACCTCTTACAAAGTGCCTGGTAGAACGGCTCTCTTCGAAAATACTTCCCCAACAGCCACAGCCAGTCTTAAAATTCTTGAAGTTGACATATCGAGCAACATTCAGTTAAATTCCGTGGTTACTTGGAAGGCAAGGCCAAATTAGCCTCAAAAACGCTGGGTGTTCTCAGCAGGCAGTGCTTCACGCCGGCCCATCGTTTACAACTTTATAGGGCGCAAATTCAGCCTCATATGGAGTACCGCTCTCACTTGTGGTCGGGGGCTCCTCAGTACCAGCCCCTTCCTCTTGACCGCATTCAACGTAAAGCGACTCCAATCGTCAATAACAAGACAAGGACAATCATGGGGAGTGTTCCGAGGAACTGTTTGAATTAATTCCTGCCGCAGAATTTCACCATCGGACATCGCGACTAAATTCAAAATTTCATCCTCACCATCACGATGTGAATTTTCAATCCACAACTGTGACATTATCGAGGCACTTTTTCCCCCGCACTATTCTTCTGTGGAATCAATTACCAGCAGGGGTTTTTCCAAGCGGATACGACGGCGGATTCATGGGGTCCTAGAGGCTCACCAGGCAGTCAGCTGTGAAGACTATAATTAATGCCTTCTTGATTTTTGGACTATTTCATGAGGAATTCAGCTCTCGAACCGTCTTTCAATTTAGTAATTGTGTTACGTTAACACAATTGCCTCTGAGCTTAGAATTTACAAAACGTAGGAAACTCGACCTAGGATTCTAAATAGAATACGTAAGTATGGCGAACGATTCAAATTTCGTAATTGACTATGAGAAATAGTTGACCTACTTTTATATTGTAAAACATTGATATGGATCTTATAATAATTGTATGAATTTACTCACATGTAAGTATATAAATATAATCTTAAGCTAAAAAAATGGAACTTACCACTTTAAGGTGGCAAATTAAAAATTAAAATTAAAATGTAAATAAAAAAATAAAATAATACCGATGCAGGGTTCTACATATAAGGGAAATGGATAGTCGGTTATTGCAGTTTTATTCTTTTTAATATTTTAAATGAGATGTTTAAAAAACCATCTTCAATTATAATTGTTGGGTTTACACTTACTACTAAATTGCTGGGCAACTGGAACTGCCTGGAGGCAGGCAAAACTGGACTATATAGTCTATTTTTAAAAATTAGCAACACAGTAACTCCATACAAAATTTAAAGTAATAATTTGCCAAGAATAATCCAAATCGCAAGGGGCATAATTATTATTAGTATATTTACTATCTATACAAATAAATAAAATTGGAGTGTTTGATTGTAATATTAAAATAACCGGTTTTAACTAAATGCATATATGGATGTATGCACGGTTCATATACCAAAATAACACTTTTTACGATTTTTTTCTGTCTGTCTGTTTGTTCCGGCTAATCTCTGGAACGGGTGGACCGAATTTGGCGGGAATTTCACTGGAAGATAGCTGATGTAATAAGGAGTAACTTAGGCTACTTTTTTTAAAAAAATCCCACGCGGACGAAGTCGCGGGCGCAGCTAGTTATATTGTAAGCCCCTTTGTTTTCACAAGCATTACGTATTTCAGTAAATCAACAATAACGACCTTCATATAATCTGCGGGTAGCTTAAGTAATTTTCCCGTGGGGATGCTATTAATTTCCGTTTCAGAATATTTTATCAATTTTATCACATGATTTTGGATGATATATTTATTATATCATCCAAAATATTATATTTTGAGCTTTTGATAAGATAAGATAAGATAAGATAAGATAGTATCTATTGGTACCACATTTTCACATAATCTTTTACAGTAGACAATATACAATATACAATATTTATTAGTTTGTAAGGAGAAAAGAACAAATTAAAAAATATAACAAGTAACAAAATGTAAACTTATACTATTTTTTTTATAAGTGATGTGATACCAAAAGGATGCTCATCTCAGCATACGCTATAGCAATATTTGCTATAACACTGATTTTCACTGATTTGGTTGAATTCCTTCGTGTTGGTTTAGGTCTCTTGAGAAATACATTATCTTAGAATCTGCCTTTTTGAAAAGACCATCAAGGCGTCTTACCTTGATGGTCTTTTCGTGTATGGATGGATCGTGCCTGTTACGTGGTAGAGTTCTACAACGTCTCACTTGATTGGGGGATGTCTAGGTCATGCTAGAAATTACAATAAAAAAAATTTGCTACTATATCAACTATCAAGGATGATTTACAGAACTTCTCGGAGGCAACTAGAGCCTTGCCACAAAGAACACAGGCAATTTTAATTTTGTACAACCTTTGCGTGTCTTTTGGAGTGACGACTATTAGATAAACTAAAATAATTTTCTACGATTTTTAAATAAATTAAATAAAATATATCGCTGGAAACAATCATTTAAAAATAATTGAGACTATAATTTGATTGAATTCTATCATCATATTTAAGTGTTACCATTTTATAAAACTTACATTTTATTACATTTTCATTAAAACAGTAATAAGTTTATATATCAGAATTTTCATTATGAAAATTCTCCCTGTTTTTGTATTAAAGAATAGTTAATGCTTATTTATTTTTTGTTCTTTTAAGTACTTATAAAGTGTTTTTGCAAAATCTTAGCTCAGAATTCTGACTATAATCTAACTTAGATTTTTGAGATTAGCAGTTGTACTGAAGACACCCAATGACAAGATAAATACCTAACCTCAGACTTCTAAGAAGAGAACTGATTCTTTACGTTAACCTTACCTAAATTCCAACTTTATTTAGCTACTATTCCCCAAATTAAAAAAATATTTATTAAATGCGGATAAGTTGAGGAGTTGATATAGAATCTTAAGAAATATATTAAACTAACTAAAAAAACGATGAATGAAGTCTTGCCCGTGTTCTTTATTCATTATACTTTTAAAGTATCTTCACGTTTGTATCCCCAAAGTGGTAGGTAGAGATACAACCGGTACACCCACGATTAACCGAAGAAACTTAGTCTCATAATGTGATAGGTGGCAAGCCTATCGCCAACCGGGCACTTTCCAATCCCGGCCAACGTTATTTTTATCAGAAAACTGACAAATCACGTTTTATCTAATTGCTCGGCCCGGGAATCGAACTCGTGACCTCATATGGTCTACACCTGCACCGGACCACTAGCCCACAGAGGCGATATTATATTTTTAGTATTTTAGGTGAGAGAATTCTGCAACGCCTCTTCCGGGTCGAATTAGGCGATAATTATTATCAGGTCGGCGATGGAAATCCACCACTAACCTTGCCAACCGACAAACCGGTGAAGCGTGCTGAACTGGAAAGTCTATAAACGTTCACATCACGTCCTACCTCGCAAGGAAACCGGCGTTATGACATTTTCTTTAAGAAATAAAATGTTGAGAAATTCACTCAACTATTAAAAATTAGTAATAGTGACTAGCCGTCGCTTAAATAAACAGGTTGAGATATTTTCTCAGTGTCATCTATACCAATATTTTTTATAAAGAGAAAAAAACATTGTATGTTTATATGTTTGTAATAAATGAAATTTAAATCTACTGGACTGATCTTAAAAACTATTTTAGCAATAGAAACCTACATCATGCACGAATGACAAAGGCTACTTTTTTATACAACTGAGCAAAAGAATGTAATGATTTTGGGTCACGCGGATATAGTCGCAAATATCAGCTATAACATACATACATATATAACACACAGCCCTAGGGAAAACTGATATTTTGCAAAGTTCAGCGCACTACACGTCGTTGGCCTTCGCTTTGTATCTACTAGGATTTACAATCTCCATAATATCATGCCCGAGAGCTACGTAAGTCTATAGAATATATACAAGGGTATTATCCAACCTTTTGAATATAACAAATATTTTGTTATTTGGCACAATATTTTCAGGCTTTCGCTATTGGCAAAGCGTAAATGTTTTCGTATAAATATTTATTATTTATACGAGACCATCTATCACTGAGAAACAAAATAACGTTGATAACTTATGTATAGCAGAAAGTGGCCAGCATAGTTCAGGAATAAATAAGTTTTTATAATTAACTAGCAGTTGTCTTCTTGATGTTGCTTAAAGGCACGAAATAAAGAAAACAAGGGGAAGTGAAGAGTGGGCGTGCCGCGTGCGTCACTATTATGCGCTTTTACTCTAAATTGCCTTAGTGATACTTACCATATCATTAGGAGATAGTCGTCGTGCGAAAATCTATTATACACTGAATTATGCCGTATTGTGCCATCCTTGAATGCAGAAATGATAGTAGAATACAGATGATTAAAAATGGAGATATTTCATATCATTCGAAAGTACAATTTTCATTTTATTTTAATTAAATTCCTGATTTAATATAATCTCTAATGATATAACAGAAAGTCAAGCTAAAATCAGCCGTACACCTTACATATAAAGTTCATTTTAGGTTGACCTAATGTTTCTAGAAAGATATGCGTAATGACAGTCATTACGTAATCGTTCTAGAAAGTTCTCTACTCAAATATGATCAACTGAAAACTATGGAAAAATCAATGCTGCCATCTATTGTAGAATAGCGAAACTATTACGATCTTAAGTTTCACTATTGTACAAATAGATGAGTCTATTTTGAATAGACTACAAAAGGACGTAAATACTCTTTTTTTGTAGCAAAATAAAATTTATTGTAACGCACTTTGGTATATTTTTAAATGTTCTGTTTGTGTGTTTCGGATTATTGTTGCTTAAAATGAAAACGACCAATGAAACAATGTTTGCATTAGTAGTTTATATGCAATAATGCTTATTTTATGTGTGAGTGTGGCGATCGCGGTCCTGATACAAATGTTTGTACTTGCCAATTCCGCTTGTTTTCTTTATTTCGTGGGCACGAAATAAAGAAAACTTTATTTCGTGCTTAAAGGCGATAACATACGCCAAACTACGAAATATACTTCTGTTTGAAAGCCTTCTTCTCCTAAACCGTTAATCCAATAATTAAAAAAAATATACATTGTACGTAAAATATAATTAATTTTAAATTTTAGGTTCGTTTTTTCAAATTTCACTGTCATTTTTGACGAAAAAAAATCGAATATCTCTCTTATTTTTACGCAAGATTTTCTGATAAGTTCTAAACTACTGAAACGATTTTGGTGATTTTTTCACTTTATTACAGACATTTTATTGCTTTATAAAATTTAAGTTCAACATTTTACAAAATCATTATAGTGTACCATTAAATCAATAAAAACCTTATTATTTCATTCGCGGACAGTGCTCGCTCCGAAAGTCAGCCTCCCGGTAGCGTTCGTACGAGGATTCTTACTTATTTCTTATCTGTGACGTGATGTCAATAAAAGATTGGAAATAAAGTTAAGCCGAACAGCTGGTATGAGTTTTAAAATTTATAAGTAGTTTTATGTTACAATATTAACATGTTTAATTGAAGTAGATGTAGATACAAAACATAGAAAATACATAACATACAAAATAAACCTCTACCCTTGATCTACCGCAGATTCGCAGATTGATATTATATTGCTGAATAAAATTATATTAATCCGTAAAAAAATACTTATCATGGTATTTATATATTCTATTTCATACTAGGAGATGGCGAGTCAATCGAAACAAGCGAAGAAATATAGATACTTAAAGAAAGTCCGTAACTTTAAATGGAAATCGTATTTTAATTCGACGCTGCGCCGAAAATAATAAACGTTATAAAAGTTTGAAGTTTGTTCAAAGCTTGATTATCGCGGAGCTAAAACATTTTAAAGTATTCCAGAGTTCTTGCGGTTTGTTAAATATACTTATTACTTACTCTTAGTTAAGAAGAGTTTATCCTTTAAGTAGCTTTAAACGGTAACAATTATTTCGTAATCATGCCATGACGCCACCTAATTTTTTTTTATTTCAAGAGAATAATTCCGCGACCGGTGAAGCTGTAACAGTCCATAAGGCTAGCAGCATTTGAACATTCCGAAAAAAAAGAGAATAATTCTTTTTTATATTGATATGATCAACTTTCAGTATGTATGTATTTTGCTCTGAGTCATTAGTAATTAATAAAAATTGGACGATACCACTGATAAGGAATTCAGTTTTTAAATATTATAATGTCAGTTCTCTTGCGGGGTAAAAAGAGTGAACCGAAAATCGTTGGTCATTTAAATGTACCCACGACTGATCGGTAGGTATGTCAGCTGGTGATACGAGTTGCTAGTCTTTAATAATAGTTGAATTTCAGTTAATTCTTTTACACAGAAAGTAAGAGATTATAACAGTATTATACTATTTATTTATTTAACTTTATTGTAGGTACACCTTAAATAAATTTGTACAAAAGGCGGACTTAATGCTTATTGGCATTCTCCTCCTGCCAACCTTTGGGCAAACAGAAAGTATGTAAACGGTGCTTCAGAAAATGTATGTCATATAAGAACATAGATCTTAATAAATTTAAATATATACTACTTATACTATACATATTTATTGTATTTACATATTACTTATATCTATATAATCTATATAAATATTATAAATGCGAAAGTTTGGATGTTTGGATGGACGTTTGTTATTCAATCACGCAAAAACCACTTAACGTATTTGAATGAATCACAGGTAGATGATGACCTGGAATAGCACATAGGCTTAAGGCTACTTTTATCCCGAAAAAATTAGGTGATCTCGCTGGATTCACACAAATCTAATAATACAGCGGGCTGCACGCTGTAGCTAGCTAGCTTACATTGAAACTTTGTTAAACTTTCAATGTAACCTTTACAGGGATGACATTTTAATTAAATTACTCCATTCGAAATGAAAGTATTCGCGAATCGCATTCATAATAAAGATGTAAGAAATACAAGTTGAAGTTAAATAAAATTTTGCTTTAATAGTTATTATAAACGTAATTTCAAAAATTAAACCGATCTCAAATACCTACACCTATGTAAAAAATTACGTTTTAGTAGTTTTTGATGATTTTGATGAAACTTAGATTTTTCCTTAAGTTGATGTAAATCAAAAAGCATTATCTCGATATAGCGTACGACGTACAGACGTACGGACGTTCGGACGTATGAATGAACAGAGGTACAGACGTATGTCTGTCTGTACGTCTGTACATCTGTTCATCCACATATACACAGGCATACAGGCACACGGGCACACAGGCACACAGGCACACAGGCACACAGGCACACAGGCACACAGGCACACAGGCACACAGGCACACAGGTACACAGACACACAAACATACATACACATACAAAATTTAGTATCGATAGTTCAGGTTACTCATATGAGTAGTATCGAACAATGACTTAAGTACCTACTACTTAAATGAGTAGGTGTCGATATCTTAGTGGTATCAGAATGTCCTTAAATTCGTGGATGGACAAATTATTTTGAATAGGTTTTTCAGTTTTTCTGGAAATCGTTACTTGCCCAAGATTGGATACGTGCCCGATTAATCAGCCAGTTATCGTCTTGTCAATTTATGGGACTTTATAGCCTTATCTAATTATGAGTGCGATGTACTTCTACTTTTTTTAGTGTTTTTTTTTTGTAGATACTGTAGCCTTAGGGATATTCGGGATATGTCGGGTTCGACCCCGACGGGGACAAACATTTGTGTGATGAGCATAAATGTTTGTATGTCCGGGTTTAGGTATTTATTAAATATATTCTAGTATTTGTATATGTATTTGTATGTATTAGTATCGTTGATTAACACTCATAACACAAGCAAACAATTTTCTTACTTTGGCGTTAGATCATAAGTGTAATTTATCCCGTGAATATTTATTTATATTAATGCATTAAAATACTGTGTTGAAAAAATTAAGTGCGATTGTGATATATTGTGATATAATTTAAAACTCATTTAAATGCGGATCTAGCCCGATACGTGGGAAAATACTGCGCACCGTATTTCGTAACGCAAATTCACCCTTGTAATCAAAGAGTCGCAAATTCAGTTCTCGGAGTCAAATCCAACGAGAATTTTTAGATATTGACACTTTTACAATAAATAACCAGTAAGTTAAATTGTTTTGCATATAGGACTCAGATGGGAAAGCCATTAGATGTAAAAATAAAGTAAGTAATAATTTACTTGCCCGTTTATAATCACGGTCGATATGATGTGACTTGCCGGAAAGGTGGATTTTTTACAAATAAGATAATAAGAATAATGAATTATAGGTATTTTAAATAACCAATAGTTAATTTTTAAGTATCAATAAACACTTTCGAGTAAACAATTTAACCTAACATGAATAAAATTACTAGAAAATGTTCGTAAAATTAATAAAAATATTTTACTTTTCTGGTGTTGCTAGAGGTGTATGTCACATAATTATTGTGTTGTCATTGTTCGACACTACTCGTGTGTTTTATTCCAAATAAACGAACTCAACCAAGCGACATTTATCAAATCCAAATCCATAACTGAAGAAATCATGCAACATGCTCCTGTCCCAGTGTTAAGCGAGTTGAAAACTCGATACTTAGGGATTGTTGTGGATATACATCTTACGTGGCACTCACACTTGGGAATGTTAATGAATAGAATTTAAACCTTAACATGGATGTTCAAAAAGCTTAGACATATTACAAATAAGGAACTTATAACAAAAATATATATGATATTAGCGCAATCTGTGCTTACCTATGGAATTGTAATATGGGAGGGTGCTAATGAAACGAAACTTCTGTATGTTGAAAGGACACAAAGGCGTCTACTGAAGGTTATGTACTTCTTACCTTTACGACATCCAACTAAAAATTTTATGCGTACGGGAACCTTCCGACTATTCGAAAATTATATATATATACTATTTTTGATACTAAATCTTCATAGAACCCTGACTTACGGCCTTCAAATTAATATAAATAGAAAGAGAAACACATCGTCACTCCTAATATAAATACTAATTCCGCCTTTGCTGCTAAATAATATTACGGTCGGGCAAGTTTTCTGTATAATACTAAATAAAAATAAAATACTAAATATCTACCCTTTAACAACCCAGCATAGTAACGAAAAACTTATATCCTGGCTAAAATCAAACTGCTATCTTGACACCGAAAATCTTCTCAATTAGCCAAAAACAAGCAACAATAGAATAAAAGATAATGGATTTCAATAAACATATAACTACGACAAGTATAACTTTAATTTTAAATATAAACTACTAGCTGACCCGCACAGCTTCACCCGCGAGTATATTAATAAGCCTTCTTAATAGCTTTTAATAAAAATTTCATCCCCTATTCCAGCCCTCCAGGGACTGGTTTTTGAAAAAAAATAGCCTTTGTTTGATCCCGGATCTTCAACTATATCCATGCCAAATTTCATGAAAATCGGTCCAGCGGTGAAAGCGTAACAGACAGCCAGACAGGTTTTCGCATTTATAATATTAGTATGGATGGATACAACGCTCTTATGATAAAATAAATGTAAATGGTAGTAAAAAATATACGCATTCAATATAATATGTATGTATATATTAAATGTTGTTTTTAATTATTATTATTGTTAATTAAAAGATATTATTGTTATTAATAATTCTTACACACACCTACGCCAACATTGCACATACTCAAACACATATAAACGAACACACATACACACACACACTAATACATGGGAAATTAAACGATTTACTTACCTTTTGTTTATCATGGTCTGAATGGGCGGTGACTGCCTAATACAGGTATATTTTTACTTACAAGGAATATCACCATAGTCTATTGTTAAAATGGTTTGTAAAGAAATAAAATATTTTTAATTTTTTTTTAATTTTATTGTAGCGATTTAAGCAATCTACAAACGCTACAAGAAAAAATAGTAAAATTCAAAACTAAAATCCTAAATTACGATATTACAGTTATTTATCTTGCAAATACTATATACAAGTTCCAATGCTTCTCTGGTGGAATTCGGTCCCCAGGCAATTCCACATTTCCTGGCGGGGAAGATCTTTCTTTTCGACATCCTTGTGTGACATCATCAATCTTCACAGTTATGACGTCACCGGACAGAAGTTATGCGCCGCCTTGGTTTAACCACTACGACCTTATAGTGGTACCAATCAGTGGGCACTACAGTGGTGACCCCGACGTGATTAATTAGGATCTCAAGGTGCAATAAGGTTGGCTAAAAGAGTTACAGTAGTTTCCATAAGCCACACATCAACATAATTAATAATAACTCATTTTACAACTTTGTATCATTGAATAAACACTTGCAAGTTGAATATAACGTCAACTAAAAATTTTAAGGATATAGGCTCTCGGACTATTACATTTTAATTAAAGTCGGACAGTGCTAGTGGTGCTACTCACAAAGAATTAAGCTTTTATATTTTTAACGTCGGCGTTTTGTATTTGTAATTAGGTTAAAAATATACGCTTGTTTCACATATTATATTCGTATGTTTTAACAAATTTATAAATAGGTCAGAATTCAATTCAGGTCAGGTTAAGAATTTTATATAAACAAAATAATAAATGAAAAGTATACTTTTATTGGATTTAAACGTATATTTTAACTTCTTAATTTAATCTGTGTATTTAGTGATACATGCTCCAATTTTTTAAGGACAAGGGAATTATTGCAATAGGCTTTTAACAAGATAGATTGGACATCTTATTTTCTTTGAAGCTTGTTGAACGAGGCCAAACTTAGACTATAACGATAGTGTATTCTTTTGGCTTTAGTTTGTAATAATCAAAGAGATTTTGATGATTCAGAAACCACCACAAAATTTCTGTATCACAAAGATTAGCAAAAAAAAAACGTCAAAGCTCGCTCACGTCTTACGTTACATAGGATATGTAACAAGAGAAAATTTTGTCACCTAGCTTTCTCGTCATTTCCTTTATTTGTCTGGTCATCCACTAACATGCATTTGCATATATGATTTGTCTTCATAAGGTAAAAGTCGAGATATTAATCACGCTTACATATGTCGTAGCATGTATGGCAAGAAAAACATGTTATGTGTCAACATCGACAAATATTTCTCTTACGACTCTACATATCTTTGCAAGAGTACGTGTCTTAAGCGTGCTGATTTTAAGTAATAACTGGCACCTTAATTAAAGATATTAAGAACGCATTATTTACAGCTTGCTTAGTACTTTTAGACAGTTTAAGGTTACCCTACCATTTTATATGGAATATGATAAGATTGGCGGTACTATGGAAGGCAGAGGATAATGATTTGGGTAAGTCACTGAATCCTTTTCAACCAGAGTGTTCATAAGGTAGGCATAAAGGACCCTTTTGAATAATCGACCAACTGTCGTACTGCCAACTCTACTCTTCTTAATCTCTACAGTCTTGTGGTCCGTTGTCGGAGTTGACTACATGAGATCCCAGGTTCGATCTCCGGGTCGGACAATTAAAAAATGCATTTTTTCAGTTTTCTGGTGCCCGGAATTGTAAAAAGTGCCTGGCGGGCGATAAGCTTGCCACCTATCACATTGTGGAACTAAGTATCTTAGGCTAATCGTGGGTGCATTGGTTGTACCTACCTCTGCCTACCTCTTCGGGGATGTAGGCGTGAAGATACTTTGTCGTACTGCCGGTGTAACTACTTTTGTAATTACATTTCTTAACTAGCTTTCAAAAAGCTTGGTGTGCTCAGCAAAGCAAACAGTTCTTCTTGCCGGCTCGGCATCGCCTGCAATTGATTAAGATAAAAATTCAGCCTCACATGGAGTACTGTTTACATTTCTGGGCTGGAACACTTCAGTACCAGCTTCATTCTCTTGATTGTATTCTAGGTAGAGCTTATCGGATTGTTGATGACAAGACTTGATTATCTAGAACTGTGCATGAGGTGAGAATTGTGAGATGTAGGTTCGCTCTATATATTTTGTCACATATTTCATTTGTCACATGTTTCGAGGAGTGTATTTCGGGTGAATTTCTGCCGTTTAATTTTATAGTCAGACACCGCGTGAAATTTCTAAGTTCCACCCACAGCACCTGAACGAAAATCTATTATCGTTCGATTTATTAGGCACTTTTTGCTCTGCACTACTTCTTTTTGGAATCAGTTCCCGGCGGGGGTGATTCCGAATGGATACGTCTTAGGAACCTTCAAGAAACGTGCCGATTGGTGCTGGTCGCTGTCATGTTTCGAATAGGAAGATAAGATGGTCGTTAGACTTACGCATTTGGTATTACATCGGTTACACAGATAGCAACGCATCTTTATCATCTTTTTGTATCTCTAGGTGATGGTTGTCGCTTTCCATCAGGAAACTTATAAACACGGTTACTATCCTAATAAATAAAAAATCACATTGTTCTCGATTAAAAGTGTCGCACCCTTTTACCAAAGAGTATACAATACTACGTAAGACCTTTTTTACAGGTTGTCAGATAGATAGTTATTCTATTGTCCATAAAGGCACAGATAAAATATCTGAGTGGCAAATATGAAAGGAGTAATTTCTCAAAAACATGACAGTTACAAATGTACATCATATTGCAAGAGGTCATTAATCGAATAACAACTTGCGTAACGTTGGCGAAAATTTGTGGGCATTTCCTAAATGTAATTTTTAATCAATGTTACCCCGTGTCAGAGTGCTCTGCTCAACTCTTAGTTGTTTATGTTTTGCCTGTGATCGCCGAGTGACCGAGGTTTGACCGTAATTAAGTTTTTAATATTATAACCTTTTACCTTTTGTAAAAGGTTATTATAGTAAAAACTTTAATTTGTAAAATCGCCCACTCGACTGTTTTCGGTTTGTATAAAAAAGGGATTTGAAAATTTTAGCTTATTAAAATAAATTGAAATGATAACGAAATAGATTTATTTGAAAATAAAAATTGCCTAATAAGTAGGTAAATGAAATTACAACATTTTCCTTTACACAATAGAAATTCATCTGTTTACACTTTTTTTTATTTTATTTTATATTATACTAGCTGTTGGCCACGACTTCGTCCGCGCGGACTTCGTTTATTCCACGCAGTTCCTTCCCCGTAGGTGATAGCGTGATAATATGTAGCCTATATGTTGACCCGATCTATTAGTAATATTCATGTAAAATTTTAAGTAAATCCATGCAGTACTTTTTGAGTTTACCCCGGGCATACACACAGACAATCAGACAAACGGACAAACAGACCAACAGACAAAAATTCTAAAAACTATATTTTTGGCTTTAATATCGATTGAAGATCACGCCCCAAGTATTCGTTTAAAAAATATTCAATGTACAGTTGTTTTGACTTTCCTACGATTTGATTATATTTATTGGTTCGCAATTGTAAGAAAACCCCACTTATATTTAACCGTGTATTTACAATACAAATACACACAACACAAAACAATGTAATACACTGAATAACACTAGTCACTTACTGTACTAACACTGAACTTAACCGACTGCACAATAAAACACTTCTCTCTTCGCCCTGGTCCTTTCGAGTATATATAGCTTAGATCAACCATTTGTTTGTCAATAGGAGTAGCTATCTCTTTCTTTTATTTCTAGGTCTCGCCAGCGTTCCAACTCTACACGTTTTTAGATTATTCGTAACGATATGTATAGATTTAAGTCATTCATTTATACAATAGAAATTTATGCCCAGTTTTTAGGGTTCCGAAGTCAACGGACGGACAGATATGTCGAAACTTTAAGGGTTCCGACCCTTATAGTGTCATCCACCTGTCCGCAGTAACTATTTTGAGAAAGCTGTAATTTGGTCTGAATATACATATTACTCACGCTTGAAATCTTGAAAAATATTTTTTAGTTACCTCTGTATGCGTCAATTTATAAATAAATAAATAAATTTTCACGGGAAAAATTACACTTATGATCTAACCCCAAAGTAAGCAAATGATTTGCTTGTGTTATGGGTATTAAGGGCAATTGGCCCACCTCTCGTTCCCACTACTGTAACTTCTGTAAACCAGAATCAACAGCGGCAACCGACCTGATACCACCTTCGCTAGTCGGAGCGAGCAGACGTCTCCGTCCACCGCTCTGACAAATCCCGATCGGCGTGCCTTTCACTTTTGGCGTGCCTTTCACCTCGCTGTTTACGCATTCTTTGTTTCTTGTCGTGTGCATTCCGACGACCGTATACGCGCATTGTGATAGTTTAAAGTGCAGTTATTTGTTTCGTGCTTGTGCTCACTTGGATCGCAGTGTCTTTGTTTACGGTGCCCTGTTTAAAAGTGCTTCTTCTTTTTCCCGGACGTCAGTTAAAACCGTAAGTAGAGTGGCAATACACTTCTCACACTTAGGTACTCACACATAATTAGGCACACACCCCCCTCTTCAAGGGGGGCCCCTGCCCTTTTTTCCCACGGCGTCCACCATGGACGCCGCAGCACTGGAGGCCTTCTTTAAGGCCAACTACCCCGACGCCTTAAATGATTTCCTGAATAGGAAAAACAAGCCCGCCCCGACCACCTCAGCCTCCCGCTTTGAGGAACCCCCCGCTTCCCCTATGGAAGCCGACAACGACTCTGACAACCGCTCGGGTTCGGACGACGACAATTGCGACGGGTTCGAAACGATAACCCGACGCAAGCGAAAGGGGCGAGCTTCCCCCATCAACATCCCCACCACTAGGGCTACGCCAGCCAAAAAGCAGGCGACTGGGCAATCAAGCTCTAAGCCGACCCCAGTCCAGACCGACCAGACTAACGAACCGACGATCGCCGACGCCTCGGATGACGAATCTGGAGCTCGGCGTGAGAAAGTCCCCCCACCCATCATAATCCGCGACAATGCGTCGTGGATTATGATCTCGGCTGCCATGAGAGAGCAGCACATAAATTTCACCCACGCCCGCTCCACGGGCGAAGGGATCCGGGTTAAAATCCCCACCGCAAACGACCACCGTCGTTTAACCACCCTACTGCGCGAACGCAAAGTAGGGTACCACACATATGCCTTGGACGGGGAAAGGCATCTTCGTGTCGTCATTAGAGGAGTCCCCACCGACTACCCCCTAGACAAGATCAAGGCCGATCTTAAATCCCAAGTTCCCGCGGTATTAGAGGTACACCGGATGTACAACCCGAGGTCCCGCGAGCCCTACGAATTAATTCTAGTAGTACTAGAACTAAGCCCGGAGGGCAAGAAGGTGTTCAACGTGAACACCATCTGTGAGACCTCCGGCCTCACAATAGAGACCCCGCGTAACCGCGGAGCCCCCGGGCAGTGTCACAACTGCCAACTCTATGGGCACTCTGCCCGAAACTGCTACGCCCGACCCAGGTGCGTCAAGTGCCTGGAGGACCACGCCACGGCGGATTGTCCACGCCCTAAGCGCGGACAAACCGACGTCCCGACGCCCGCGACGCCGGTGAGTTGCGTCAACTGCGGTGCCCAAGGTCATCCGGCGAATTATCGCGGATGCCCAAAGGCCCCGCACAAACGCAGCCGGGGAAGCAATTCCCAACCGGTACCACCACCACCGAATGCCAGAAATACCAACTATTATACAATACAATTATTATAAAAAGGCCCCTAAGGCCAAAACCCCCCAGGCAGGGCCAAAGCCGGTATCACACTCTGTGATACCAGCACCCCCGCCAACCGTAAACGCGTGGGTCAAACCACCGTCTCTTATAAGGCCTCCAGGTCCTCCTTCAGGTCCTCCTCCTCCTCCTCCTCTCACTCGCAGGCCAAACAATCCGCCGCGCGTCCAACAGGCCAACACAGGGCACACAGGTTACGATTTCACTGACCTCGCGCTGGTCATGGAAATATCCCTAGCGATTAGCCCGGGTGAGGTAGCGGAGTTCGCTCACGAACTCCGTACAGCGACACCACAAAACGTGATCGACGTGATCACTAAACACGCAGCCCTGATGGAAACCATCAGGCGCATAACTGCTAGGGCCTCATAATGGATAGCAACCATAGCCAGAGGATGAAACCTTATTCCCTAACTGTCGCGTCGTTTAACGCATGCAGCTTAGTCAGGCAAATAGACCAGATTCGCGAATTTGTTAAAAATCACGAAATAGATATCCTCCTTGTACAGGAAACCTTATTAAAGCCTTGTAGGCGTAATCCGCGTATAGCTAATTATAATTTAGTCAGAAATGACCGACCAACGAATCGCGGTGGGGGCACTCTTATCTACTATAAAAGAAGCCTCCACATTGTTCCCCTAGATCCCCCTACTTTGGAATATCTCAAAGTCTCAGTTTGCCAGGTGGGTATGACCGGTCATCAACCAGTCATACTAGCATCAGCCTATCTCGGTCCCGGTAAAAGAGTAACAGAAAGAGATCTTAAATCTCTATTCGACATGGGCAACTCTGTCATAATAGGGGGGGATTTCAATGCCAAGCATAGTCTGTGGCATTCCCCCATAAACAACCAAAATGGGTTAGACATCGAACGACTGACGGACAGACTTAACTTCGTAGCAGTAGGCCCGTCAGAGCCCACTAGATACCCGCCAAACGACGTGATACACAGACCGAGCGTACTCGATATAGTGCTGATGAGGAACGTAGATTTACAACTGCGTACAGTATCAGTGTTACACGAACTCGACTCAGACCACCGACCGGTAGTTTTCAAACTAGGTTCCCCCCACCATGCGTACGCCGTCCGCATGAAAAAGATAATCGATTGGAAAAAACTCGATGAGAATTTTCAATCGATACAATCAGAGCACCTCGACCAAATTCCTGGCAATATTAGTACGGTAGAGGAAGCCAAATCCGCCATTAAGTCACTCACTAGCCACATAGAATCGGTAGTCGATAGCTCCTCGCGGGAAATACCGGACGCCTTTCGGGGCAGATGGGAACTACCGGAAGAGCTACGCAACCTACTGAGACGCAAAAACGCCGCTACGCGGCTCTACGACCGATACATGACCGACGACAATCGCCGTTCGCTACGAGCTTTACAAAGAGAAGTAAAGCGGCGCATCGCCGAGTATCGTAACGAACGGTGGGACAGACTGTTAAGTGAGGTCTCGCCATCGCACACGGCCTACTGGCCGTTGGCGAGGGCCTTTAAAAACGAACCAGTAGTAGAGATGCCTCCACTCATTCGATCTAATCAAACGCCCGCTTTTGATGATGCAGACAAAGCCGAATGTCTGGCCGACAGTATCCAAACACAATGTTCCCCATCAAACCAGCCTACAGACCTAGACCACGTCCATCTTGTGGATAGCGAAGTAGAGCGCAGGGCGGCGCTACCACTGGAGGGTGACCCGCTTCTACCCACCGATCCCGAAGAAGTAGGCGACATAATAAAAGGTCTACACAATAAAAAGGCCCCGGGGCCCGATAAAATCACTAATAAGGTAGTTAAATACCTCCCCCCCTCCCTAATATGCCTACTAGTGTGCATCTTCAATGCACTACTAGCCGGCTGCGCGTTTCCAGACGAGTGGAAAGAAGCCACCGTCATAGGAATTCACAAACCGGGTAAACCCCGCAATAAAGTCAGTAGTTACCGCCCCATTAGCCTAATAAATACGTTAGGCAAAATCTATGAAAAAATCATTCTCGCTCGCCTTAAGGCATTTGTTCACGAGAAAGGCCTCTTAATAAATGAGCAGTTCGGGTTCCGAGCGGCTCACTCTTGCACTCATCAAGTGCACCATCTCACTGAATATATCCTAAACGGGTTAAACGCAGCCCCGGGGCTGCAAATTCCCACAGGCGCCCTATTCTTCGACGTCGCAAAGGCGTTCGACAAAGTCTGGCACAATGGCTTAATATACAAGCTATACCAAATGGGCGTGCCCGACAGACTCGTACTCATCATACGAGAGTACCTCACCAACCGCCGATTCAAATTCCGCGTGGAAGGAGCCTTCTCCACCCACAGATCGATTACAGCAGGTGTCCCGCAGGGCTCCATACTGTCACCCGTATTATTCTCCCTCTACACGTGCGACGTACCACGCGAGCCGCACGTCGAGCTCGCGTTGTTCGCCGACGACACCGCCCTCTATACGTCCAACTTTTCCGAAGTAACAATCACCAAGCGGCTGCAGGCTGCGGCCAACGCCCTCAGTGATTGGTTCAGAAAATGGCGTATCGAAATAAATCCCTCAAAAAGTGCAGCCGTGTACTTTCGCCGCGGTAAACACCCGCGACAACAAAGGCGCGGTCTGCGTAAACTAGGCAACATTACCCTGTTCGGAAACGTCATCCCGTGGGAAAAGAAAGTCAAGTACCTCGGGGTAACGTTGGACAGCAAAATGTCATTCAAACCGCACATACAAAGAATGAAAGTTAAGGCTAAGTTCGTTGTAGGTCGGTTATATCATCTTATCAATAAACGCAGTAAAATGTCACTTAGACACAAGGTGACACTTTACAAGTCGTGCGTACGCCCCATCCTTTCATACGCTTGCGTAGCGTTTGCCCACCTCCCCCGTACGGACTTGCATCCGTTGCAAGTGGTACAAAATAAATTCCTGCGTATTGCCATGGGTGCACCGTGGTATATGCGCAACGTAGACCTCCATAACGATCTTGAATTGCCGAGCTTAGCAAAGCATTTCAAAGACATCTCCGAAAGATACTTCGACCGTGCCATCTCGCATCCGAACCCACTGGTGGTAGCCGCGGCTGACTACATCCCAGACCCTAATCCCGATCCCAAACTACGTAGGCCCCGCCACGTTCTTACCGATCCCGATGACCCGATAACTCTGGCCAACGGTTTACACGATAACACTACACACCTACATTCGCGACACCGTCGCCGCCGGCGGCGACGAGGACCCCTGTTTCGCCCTTCGGCGAACCGAGCCTAAGGGCAAGGTTCGGCGGACGGACAAAACAATGCCACTAGCCCTCTCATCGCAAATCACGACCCCACCCTAAGCCGAGGTTCGGTCTCACAGGAGACACCCTTAGGGCGGAGGGCGTACAGCCCTACACCTTTAAATTCTGGCTGAGCACTCTGCTCGCCCCCGCGACCGGTGAAGCTGTAACAGCCCATAAGGCTAACAGCAATTGAGACATTCCGAAAAAGCAACCGACCTGAGTGCTAAGTGTGAGTTTTTCTTTTCGCATTCAATCGTGAGCGCGTTTCGAGTTTACTAAGAATTTGTATGTGATTTGTACAGCGCCACCTAGTGGTAAACTGGTTTCTTACGTTTACCACTAGGTGGCGCTGTACAAATCACATACAAATTCCTAGTAAACTCCAAACGCGCTCACGATCGAATGCGAAAAGAAAAACTCACACTTAGCACTCTGATAACCACTGAGTTGCGAGCTCAGGGTGCCCTGGAGAAAAGCTTAGTTGTCTTGGGACCCGCAAAGAAATTAATCAAAAGTATATAGGAGGAGTAGGAAAATACATCCTGTTTGGGTTTTAGTTTTGGGTTTTTTTGGTTTTGGGTTTTAGGTTTGTTATGGGTATTAGTCCAACGATACTAATACATAGAAATTGTGCACTACAGCCGGGGGAGCCACCGGACAGTAGATCTGTTCTTCTTCTTCGATGCCCCACCAGTCGTAGTGCTTTTTGGTTGAGCCGGGTGCTGGGAAGAATAAATCAAGACCACAACTTTTCTTTTACAATGTGTGCTTTGTTGTAACGAAACCGAACAGCAATAAAGCTAGCACTGTTGCAAATCCTATTTTATGAGAGAGAGCCACTACTTGCCCTATCACTGCCCTACTCTAAACTGGTACCCTTTAGGTGTACTGAAGCCCAGGAACTTGTCTGGGAAACTTAACTTATTTCTTAAGACGTAACGAAACTGAAACTAGAACGGAACGGAACTGATTGTATGAACGCTCGTCATCTTCTCACATCCCGTGTAGGGGGATGGGGAGATGGCTTCGGGGCGATTTGCCCCCTTGCCATGGAAGTAGGCCCTGACCGTGAATACGGCCAGGTCATTGGATAACGAAATTTCAGTTGGTAGATCAGTTTTGGGGGAAGTGTGGATCTTTTTTCGATTGGAATATGAGGTTTCTGACACACCCATGTTCTTCACACTACCGCGAGCGATCGACCCCAGCGGTAAAGACCCGTTGGGAAAGTCCAGCGGAGACCGATCAGCGATCGCAGCGGCGACTTTGACTAGAGGGTTGCACGTGGCCGGACACACAGTTGGTCGGTTATTAATCATGTAAATATTTCTTTTACTTTTAATGCCCCGCATTATCGGCTAAATTTATAAATATATCAAGTTTCCTGAAGCGATCAAAAGACGTGTGATGAAATTTAGTAGGAATAAAACGTTTTCTTACGGTGTACGAATCTCGACAAAATTCATTCTTTGTTATTAATATAAGCAGGGATCAGGATCAGAGGAAAAGTTGCTCGAATGAAACATTACTTTGAACATAAATTTTATTGAAAGGTCTTTTACGTAAGATTTCTTTAATAGAAAATACATCTCTAGCTCGAGTGAATAAACGAGTATTCTTGTGATCATCAACATATTTTTTTTATTAGCCTTTATTGCTGATACTAAACAATCATTTTATACAGTAGCAAGTTGTTTTAACTTAAATCTAATACATCGGGTTTCCCGGTTCAGTGTTCAGCGTGTCCTGTGACAAATAGGCCTCTTCCAGCTGCTTCCATTCTTATTTATTGGTAGCTTTTCTGGACCAAATTGTCCCTCCAATCATCTTGATATCATCTGTCCATCTTCTAGCTTGCCTACCTTTTTTTCTTTTGCCATCACGTGGCTGCCACTCTGTTATAATTTTTGTCTATTTCATTCTGCTTTCCCTTGTCATATGTCCTGTCCATCGCCATTTTAACCGTCTTATTTTCTTTAGTACATTTTCCACCTTTGTTGTAGAGCTAATGTCTGCTGCTCTTTTGCGGTCCTTTAGCGTCAAGCCCAACATACTCCTTTCCATTCCCCTTTGATCATCAACATATAGCCAAGAAGTAATATAATCAACATTAATTTTGCTGCTCTTTTTGGAGTCACAAGCAAAATTATCGTCGAGGTATTTAAAAAATAATATTCTTTGTTTTACTACATAAGGATACTATGGTCTAAGAGCCGGTGGGAGATCGTCCTTCATCGATCTGATAACCAGATGAGACATATATTTTATCAAATATTATTTATAAACAAATATGCCTATAATTACTTGCCTATCCAAAAGTGCTCATGGCAAGTTTTTAGCTTGGCAACAGTACTTTGAGTACGATTTTTTGCAGGCAAGTATATGTGACTGATTTTTTAATAAAATAATCTTAAATTTGATATAACTTTCGATAAGTTAGCAGATCGATGGAGTCACTTATATTGACTTACCTGTTCACACCTGCTTGCCAGGTAGCCATACACAGAAATGAGTAGGCAAGCCTACCTAGGCATAATCTGTGTGTTAAAAATTATCAGTGAAATAAATTTCATTTGGTTATCAAAAGTATGAAAGTGATGAAAAAAAAACGATTAAAGTTAATTTAATTAAAAATAGCTATGAGCACTTTTGGATAGGCAAGTAATTATAGGCATATTTGTTTATAAATAATATTTGATGAAATATACGTCTCATCTTGTTATCAGATCGGTGAAGGACGATCTCCTACTGTCTCTTCTACTACTATGACAATTAGCTATTACAATCTTAAAAGCTAACAATCTGATTCAAACGGCGGTCCTATTTAACAACAAGGGATATCTTCAGGCAAACAAATAACAAGCTATAAACAAGACTACTTTTGTTTTTATATCTTAAGATAGCTCTCCCGATGGAAAGAAAAACCGTCGCCTATAGACGCCGAAGACGCAATAGTGCGTTGCTATTCATGTGTCGGGGTATTTATTAATGCCGCGTACATTAGCTGACCGACATTACCCTCCACACTGGAGAGAGAGAGGGAGAAAGACCTTATATGAACACTTCTCTAATTAAATTAAATCAATCAAATTGCATCTGTCTTATCTTGTGGACATATGTTATTCAGTTAATAGCTAATTTAAGGGGCTGATATAATATAGATTAAAAAAAGTAAATTGTTTCATTTTAAATTTTAGCTAAAGGAGATCGATGAGATCGGCCTTAAGTGCTACAAGAATATAGCCTCAGCCGAAATTATCAAGTTAATTTAATGTATTATAAGCCTTTTTAAGAATTCAATGGCCACTTTGTAATAATAAGTAAATTTCAAAAGGATTTTAGTCGGAAAGTCTTTAAACTAATTAAACTTGGCTTTTTCTTATTTCTAAAACAAGCAAAGAATTTTATTTTCTGCCATAAAGTTAATACTTAGAAAAATATCAGATAAGTAAGATGCAAAATTTTAAATAAAGTAGTGTATAAAATGGAAAACAAAAATGAAAATAGTTATTGCTATAGGATAAGTTACAAATAGAAGGCTGTATAAACAAGCTACTCTAAGTATCATCATAAAGAAATAAAAAAAACAAGAGTCATCTATTAAAACGGTGAAGTTTGAACGAGTAACAAATATTTTTGCTGTAAACAAACGTTGTTTTGTATATCTTTTACTTTTCAGTGGTTAAAATCAAATAATCTTCATGATGAGTGATACAAAAACGTATTATATCTATTTTGGTAAGGGAACGTACGCATACTACGTGACCCGTTTAGGGGGGGGGAAGGGGGCGGAGTCTTTAAAATACTACGGTCAGTCACAGGAGCGGGGGGGGGGGGGGGGCTCAGGTTTTTGTCACGTAGTCGATTTTACTGAGAGAAATCTCGAATTTTTTCGACCTATATTCGAATATACGTCGACAAGAGTTCGTACTGGCACAAAAATGTCGTTGTATGATCGTCTGTACAAAGCTTTTATTAAATGTTGTAAGGATTCCTTGTCAATGCAAACAATCCAAAAGAAAAACGAATTTTGGGTACGGTTAAGAGATGAACACAAAAAAAAAATCCAAAAGAGCTAGAGCGCCTTAGTTTGTTAAAAGTCGAAGAACTCTGTCAGATTGGAACTAAAAAAAAATGCTCGTCTTCTCAATTATTTCCTTAAGGTGGGTATTCTGAGTGTACTTTGTCAAATGCTTCAAACAGTTTATTATTTTTGCATGTTTTTAAAAGTTGATTGGAAATTATAACCTATGTGACTTCCAGCATTAATCCGACATGAACAAAGGGTATTACGGTCTTTATATTGTTTCACCTGATTTTTTTTCTGGCTTGTACTGACTTATAAAAGCCGCTTGTTAATATTCTATTTGTTGCATGGGTTTGAGGTATATTTTTATAATTAAATATTTATTTCTGTTGTAAGAATAAATACCTTATTTTCATGTCATTGATGTTTTGGCACCATAACAGACTAATAAATTTGTTTCTACTCTCGCATGTGTGAAAATTGGTAATGCCTGCTTCTTTTTTGTATTTGGTAAATGTAGCTAACTGTACAAAAAGCTCCACCCACGCAAGATAATCTCGAACTGCTTCCCAACATTGAAGGTTATAATGTCGCGAGAGAGTCTCTTCTATCACTTGGAAAGGTATAATTATCTACTTTTTGCTCTACCAGTGCCATTGATTTTTTTTGTCAACTCTTGTAGGCCAAATCGCCTTTAAAATATGTATGTAACAGCTAAAATGAATTTTAACTGCAACATACATACTAACAACTTTCACGTTCCCGTTAATTTCTCAATTTCATAGTTACTAATATAATACGAGTTAATACTTCTTTTTCTAGCCTCCAGTAACAATGAATATTCCGTTGACCAATCTTCTGCTTTAATGCCTTTTTCATCTGTATCTACAATAGTCCCGACATCAAAACCTTCTGCTTTGATGCCTTCTTCATGATTAAAAATCATAATTATGAATTACTACGTGAAAACTAAAGGGGGAGAGGGGGGTCTTGGCATATACTACGAGTGGTCACCGAGGGGAGGGAGGGGTCGAAAACACTTAAAAAATAGGTCACGTAGTATGGGTATGTTTCCTAATATAAAGCGGCATGAATGGCTTAAAATTGAATGTAATAATTGTGAATTCAAGTACGTCATCTTTGAACGTTTTACGTGAATTTTAGCATTACAAAAAGTGTCCGTCATACAATTTACATTTCAGAAGAAATTAATAATGTATTACAATACGGTAGGCGTCTATCAACATGTGTATTTTTTAGGCCAACTTTGTATGAATTCTCATCATTCTCCTATATATAAATTAAAATTATTTCTCAAAAACAAGTCGCCTCTGTGGTCTAGTGGTCCGGTGTCGGAGTTGACCACATAAGGTCCTAGGTTCGATTGCCGGGTTGGCCAATACAAAAAAAATATGTTTTGCAGTTTTTATCTATAAATCAAGAAAGATAAACTTGGCATATTTTTGTCATACTCATTTGAACATTTTTTCCCACAATGTGATAGGTAGCCAGCCCTAACGCCAACCGCGCATTTTTTCCAATCGGGGGTAACGTTGTTTCTATCAGAAAGCTGAAAAACACATTTTTGAATTGACCGATCCGGGAATCGAACCCGGCCCGGCGAAGCCAAAAATATAGTTTTTAGAATTTTTGTCTGTTTGTCCGTTTGTCAGGAAAGTCAAAACTGTACATTGAATATTTTTTTAAAACAATACTTGGGGCGTGATCTATAATCGATATCGAAGCCAAAAATGTAGTTTTTACAATTTTTGTCTGTTTGTCTGTATGTCTGTTTGTCTGTATTTATGTCCGGGGTAAACTCAAAAAGTACTGCATGTATTTACTTCAAATTTTGCATGAATATTAGTAATAAGTCGGGTCAACATATAGGCTACATATTATCACGCTATCACCTACGGGGGAGTTGCTGTGCGGATTAAACGAAGTCCGCGAGGACGAAGTCGTGGGCAGCAGCTAGTTATTATATACAACAATACGTAGAATAACAATAGCAAATAAAATTAAAAATTTCTAAAACACCCGGACACATTTTCCTATCCTCAGACCGCCATTATGCCTTATATGCATTATTTTAAGAACAAAACGTGAAAGGAGCTGATGATCTTTGAAAAGGGATCCTGTAGCGGTGACGTTATCATAGTTCCTTAAACAACGAGCTTGAGTTGTTTAATTGCAAGCTCCTGTGACCTCCTTTTTTATTTTATGAATAGAAGAAAAATTAAAAAAAAATGTTTAAGTCTCTTGCATCGAAACATGTCCATCTTCTACATCTATTCTATACATATAATAAAATCGTAGGTAAGTCAAAACTATACATTGAATATTTTTTTTAAAAGAATACTTGGGGCGTGATCTACAATCGATATCGAAGCCAAAAATATAGTTTTTAGAATGTTTGTTTGTCGGTATGTATGTCCGGGGTAAACTCAAAAAGCACTGCATGGCTTTACTTCAAATTTTGCATGAATATTACTAACAGGTCGGTAGGCGTGTCATCTAACGTTTGCAATTCGCCAGCGATCAGTGATGACTCTTAAACGTAATTAAAAAATCATCAAAAACGTCGCCAATTGCTTGCTGGTCACTAGATGCACTTTTTGCAACGTCACAGCATCAAAACTAATCAAGCGGCAACGACTACCACTAATGTACAAGGCCGTTATGTGTCTTGCAATAACTAAACAATCACGATAATTTCGCATTGCGAGTTACGTGATCACCCCGCTGGTCAACATATAGGCTACATATTATCACGCTATGACCTAGGTATAGAGTAGGAGCAGAGCGGAGTAAACGAAGTTCGCGCGGACGAAGTCGCGAGCAACAGCTAGTAATAAATAAATAAATAAATTACACTTACTGATCTAACTCAAAAGTAAGCAAAGTGATAGTGCTTGTGTTACGGGTGTTAGTCAACTATACTAATACATTAAAATATATATATATATATATATATATATATATATATATATATATATATATATATCTAATTTCTTTAAACTATATGGAAGACCCGTCGCGAAATCGGGCGATCTCGCGACGGGGATTGAACCCGAGCCCCGTCGATTGCGTAGTCAGGGTCGCTAACCACTCGACCAACGGGGCGGCATAATCTATAGCTACACGATAAACCAACAAGACAATTAAATTTAGATAATTTTTAAAACGCTTTTAGAAGAAAGACCAATGAAAGTGAATGTTTGAGGGAAGATTTATATGTATTTTAAAAACGACTTTCTTAGAAAATTCTTATAATTGATCTTTTTGTGCAAACTGGAACGCAAAACTAATAGCTCTCGGAAACTTCTACGGTAAAACTTAGTTTGATTCGTTTGCAATAAAACTTCTGATCCGGAACTACAGAAGCTCGAACTGCATTTAATTAAACCTCTCGTAATTACATTCTCTTGTTATCTATACGTACTTTTTTACTAGTGTTTTAAAAAGATAACATTTGTATTTTTGAATTTTTGTAACTAATAAACTCGAAACCTCTTTGACTTATCTTCAAAATTCGTTTACCGTTAGAAATATTATCATTACAAAAAAGTATCATCAGGCTCGATTCCTTGTGGGCTAGGCAGAGTAAACCAAACGGATTTAGACTTTCCGGTTCACCGCGATTCACCGGTTTATCGGTTGGCGAGTTAAGTGGTGCTACTCATCGGCGTATTTACCGACATGTTAAGTATAACGGATTATTTCTAGCGATAATCGGGACCGACAGCTTTTCGTGGTCATGCGAGGCACGGTAGTGGTATATTAGTATATTACACTACTCCTCCAGGCTCCTAGCTGCTACTGAGATTTTAGATTTTCGAGAAAAACCTCTAAAAAACCTAAATTACACTTTTGCCCGATCCAGAGAACGAATCCGGGACCTTATGATCTGAGCCGAATAGGCTACCCCTAGACCACGAAGCAGTCATTACATATATTTTAACAGTAAAATTTAATTTTATCAATAAAATAAAACCCAGAAATGACATAGACAATTTTTCACCCGACTGAGCAACAAGAAATAATGATTTTGGGTCACGAGTAACAGCTAGTTTTAAGAACTTAGTGTCACCTCATTGGTCTTGTAATGGGAGTCGCTGTAGACAATACTCGATCTAAGTACCTAGAAACATTTCATTCGTAAGTTCGAAGACTGAATGAATCATTTAAGAGTTTATATATTTTTTAAAAATAATTTGCCATGAACTTAAATATACTGGGTGATTAAAAGTTTAAGGAAAAAATAGCGTAGGTAATCAATAAGCGAAATAGAGCCTTTTTAAGATTATTTTCAGTTTTTAAAGTGCATCAAACTCTCATTAAAATAGTTTTCTATAATACTTGAACGTGTAATAGTAGCAAAATTATTTTGTTTAGCTTCTTGGTGCAAAATAAAAACTCAAAATAATCATTGAAAAGGCTTATATTTAACTTACTAATTGTGCTCCATTTTTTCCTAAAGCCTTGATTAATCACTCAGTATATGGAACTAGCTGACCTGAGAGAACAGTAACATTTCATCGATACACTCTTTCATACAAACTTTCGTCATCTATTTAAGCCTCTTAGAAGTTAGTTATTGAAAAAAGTAGCCTAATTTTGATCCCGGCTCTTTAACTATACTCCTACTACTATATATACTAACTACCCTTGAACGATTTCATCAAAATCGGTTCAGTGGCTTAGCCGTGAAGACACACAGACTTTCGCATTTATAATATTAGTATGCACTAGTATGGATGTGGATAGTATGGATGTGCTATGTAAGTACCATTTACAAAACTTGGTTGATGTAGTGGAATCTTTGAATTCTCTCATTAGGTTTATAGACATTATCGTGTCTTTATAAACAAACTAGCTGACCCGCGCAGCTTCGCCTGCGAGTATAATAATAAGTCATCCAAATAGCTTTTAATAAAAAAAAAACCCCTATTTCAGCCCTCCAGGGACTGATTTTTGAAAAAAAAGCCTATGTTTGACCACGGATCTTCAACTATATCCATGCCAAATTTCATGAAAATCGGTCCAGCGGTTTAGCCGTGAAAGCGTAACAGACAGACAGACAGACAGACTTTAGCATTTATAATATTAGTATGGATAATTACAATGGACAAACTAATAAATCCAATTATCTTCAAAACACCCCATTTACTGTGACACGAGTGATAGTGAACCGAAGATATTAGAGGTAACCACGGATTAGATAATTTCTGTGGAGGTAACTATTAATTATACTAGCAAAAAGCAGAGCTTTGTAAGGGCTCGCAAAGTTATACTACCTAGTAATATTGTTAAGAAAGTATTTTTATGAGAATTACATCTTTTAAGGTACATGGACTTCATTTATTTTTTATATTTATTATCTAACCTAAAAAAAGCCAGCGTATTTTTATCCAAACATTATATTCTCATCAAAGGCGTCGTCAGGCTTTGGTCTAGAAGGGCGCAGGAAAATAAAACCAAAATAAAAAAAACATGTTTCTAAGACAATTTTTTTTAAACTTACAAGAAAAATCCTTTTATCCTACCTAATAACCTATTTAAATGTTCTAGCGATTGCCTGTGGCCGAAAATCGACCATAGATTTCAAAATAAGTTTCTGACGCTAGCCGTAAAGAAAATAGTTTAGTATACATATATTATATGTGTATAATACCATGTATGTCACATGAACGTAGTGTGTGTGTAATGTTTATTTTTATTAATTTAATATATTTTAAGATTATTTTATTGCTTTAATTTATTTTTATTAATTTAATATATTTAAGAGCAAAGCAGTACTTCATGTCAGCCCATCGCCTCCAACTTTACAAGGCAAAAAACGACCTTACATGGAGTACTGTTCTCACCTCTGGGCCGGAGCTCCTCAGTACCAGCTACTTCCTCTTGATCGCATTTAACGTAGAGCGGTTCGAATCGTCGACGACCAGGCTATTTCTAATCGGCTTGACTCTTTAGCGATACGCAGAGATGTAGGTTTGCCCTGCATCTTTTACAGTATTTATCATGGGGAGTGTTCCGATGAGTTGTTCGGACTAATGCCTGCCGCTAAATTCCACCATCGGGCATCGCGTCAAAATTTAAAGTTCCATCCTCACCACCTCGATGTCTGGAAATCCACAACCGTGCGCTTTTGTCGACACTTTTTGCCTCGCACTACTCCTTTGTGGAATCAATTACCCTCGGGGGTGTTTCCGAATGGATACGACTTAGGGACCTTCAAGAAACGAGCTTATTCATTCTTAAAAGGCCGGCAACGCAGCTGCAATACCCCCGGTATTGCGGATGTCCATGGGCGGCGGTGATTACTTACCATCAGGTGCACCATCTGCTCGTTTGCCCACTCTACTGTAAAAAAAAAATTACGCATTTTATTTAAAAATATTGGTTTCTGCAGTCCACCGCAATGTAAACTATAACTGTGCGAGATGTCGTACTCCACTTCTATATAAATCTGTAGTGCCAGTCTCTGCATTCAATTATTTTATGCTTCACTGATATCAATTTTACAATGTGGAAAAATTTTCTGTGCCCGAATGACCTTCTTTATAACTCAAGAACAACTTGACTGGCCGTAATAAAAATTGGTATAAAGTGAGAACATGTGATTTTACTAATAATAAGCTATATAATTTTGTTAATTGTCAATACATTTAAGTAGAACAAAGTGGACAGATGCGAACTAATACTACGAAAATAAATTTAATAAATGTCTTCTATACTCATGAATGATGAAACAAATGCTTGTTGTTGGTATTTAATAATTGTTTTAAAATTTCATTTCATGAATTAAATTTGAGCCTTATAGATTGTGTAATCATAGTCACTAAACACTGTAGCCAGTTTTTAATACACTTTTTTAATATTAGATAGCAAACAAGCAGATGATCTCTGACTCCTAAAGGAAAGAAAAACCATTGTCTATAGACACCAAAAATAATGGTGCGTTGCTCTCCTTGTGGTAGAATGGGATTACCACATGCTTTTTACTTTACCCTTTTTACCTTACCTTACCCTCTAAACCAGGACAAGATAATGACAAGAATTGACGCTTACGCGGGCAATATGTTACGGATCTTTACCACCTACTACTCGCAAAGGTACACGTGTAGCCAATCGTTTGTTTTTACGAACTTCTTTGCAGAATGGCAGACGGTCTATTCTTCGAAGGGAGCGCGCACCAACCCGGGTGAGTATTCGGGACAATTTATATCTTATACAAAATAGTGATTATCTCATAAATCGGCTTAAATTTCTATAAATTTATTACGGGATATTAACCTTCATAACATATTAAAATGGCAATGTTGTTTTTGATTAAGTAGCAGTAATTTTAGGAAATATTAGGACGTTGTTTTGATTTGAAAAAGGTTTGTTATTATTATTATTAAAAAGCTTATACCCGTGGCCTTGCAAGCGTGAAATAGATCCTTAATGAAAAAAAAACAGCCTATTATCTGTGTTGATACAGAATTTTGAAGAATAGATTTTCTGCCAAGTACCTAATTAGTAAAAGAGAACCATTGACTAAGCGTGTTATTAATACTGATGGAGGAGCTCCGCAACGTCTCTTCTAGGTATGGTACCATCGCCTTGCCTATTTCTGCTGAAATACTCTCACTGTTGTTCTGGGTTGTTAAGGTAGCTGTTAAATGAATGTATACATTACATGTATACCAAACGGATGAAGAAGCACCATTAACATCGTTGACGACTATATTCGATGATTATATCTTTTCATATATTATTAACAACTATCAGTCTTAAAACGTCTGACAGTAAACCACTCAACTCCAAGATCATACACTGTCCCCCCAGGTTTGTTAGAGGAGGCTTATTGGTTAACTACTTTAGTTCATGAGATCTTGGGTTTGATTACCGGGTCAGAAAAAATGTTATTGTGTTTAAAGAGCTGCAGTTATAAACAAGTACTCACCGGTCAGATTTGGCGCACCTGTGAGATTTATGCATTTGTTATTGTGTATTGTATTACATTTGTCTTTCTATTCTCCTAGTGTTTATACCACTTGTCTAGGACCCGTAGGTTTTAATTCGCTTTCGATGCATGTCAATTTTTGTATCAATCTTAATTTATGCAAGTACCTTTTATGGTTGGCAATAAATTTTTTGTGGCTCTTTAAAACTTTGGCATTTTGTAAACTGTAATTTTTTACTCTTCCGACTCAAAAGGTTGCCGACCCCCTGCTCTAGGTGTTATTATACTACAAGGCTTACATATTTTTATCAAGGATACTAGTTTATATATACAGGTGACTTTTGTTTATTTATTTATTTATTCATCAACAAAAAATAACATTTACATTTACAATAACATTTTTGACTCCGCTAAAAAACTTGTTTAAACGTAATTTATTACTGCAGTTTTTAGAGCAAGTTACAGTTTAATTACAATTTATGTTACAGCTAGTAAGTGCAGGTAATATTTTTCCAAGCTAATTTCCTACGTACTAAGCTTTTGTAATTCAGTTGGCAACGTGCCATGTATTTTCCGCGTTGTAGAATTCCACAGGTGACCTAAACTGTGATTTGGCTTATACGATAATCATTCGGTACATTTCAATAAGCAGAACGAATTGAATATATTATATTAATTAAAAGCAAATTCATTCCAATTAGTGTCCGTTAGGTTTGATTACAAAATGATTTGTGTCTCTATCGACCTATTCGATCAATTGGATTTAAGTACACAATTTTAATTTCTATTTTATAGCTATATATTTCCATTTTATACCATTCTATAGCCAAATTGAAGTTCGCATAAGAATTATAAAATGGCAGTAATTTTATAATTCTCATGCGAACTTCAATTTTATCATCTTAGGATTTGAAAGAAATATTTATGTGTGTGGCCACGTCCCGATTCGGTAATAGTTATAAAACTGGCGATCCATGAAATGTGCCTCATGAAGATTAATTTGAATGGAAATGCGATTCGATTTGATTTGGTTTGATTTGGAAAATGGTGACATTTTATTTTCAACATTTTCCATTTTTTATAAAATGGAACATGGTGAAAATGAAATTTCACCATTTTCCAAATATCGTGAGAATCATATTGTTACGATTCTCACGATATTTTTGATTAAATAAATGATGTTAACATCTGTACAATTCCAATATCCACTTTGTGGTTGTTGTTCGCATTGCTTATATGCGCTCTTCGATTTTATCACTCAAGGATTTGAAAAAATATACCATCAAGCTTATATCGCCGAAGAGGATGGCTAGATGTAACCATTGAACCGCCGACATTAAGTTCCGTGATGTGGCCTGTCATTTTTCTATTTTTATATTATTAGATAGCTGGCAAGCAGATATCTTTAATGTTGGAAAGTGGAAACCATCGCCTGTAGACACTAAAAATACTAATGGTGTGTAGCTATCCGTGTGGCGGGATGGCAATGCCACATGTATAAGTATACGGGCTATCTCATCGTCCAATCCGAGACATTATGTTTATAATGAAATTATGTACCCTTGTAATAAAACAAATTAGTAAAATAATTAGGTTAAGTATGTTTAGATTATGCGAACTATGCAAAGAATATTTTAGTTTAATAATTATTTAGTCGAATAGACTGTTTATAGATATTAAAATATAATTTATTATTTCATTTATACAGAGATAAGTTTTGAGTTTTGATTGAGGGTTAATTACATCGATAAAATAATTTATTATTTGATATTTAGCAATAGTTTAATACAAATTCTCTATAGTATTGCCTCATATCCCTTACTCAAACTTAAGGTAATATAAAGGCTTCTATTGATATTACTGGATATAAAATAATCTCACATTCCCAGTTTGTATTGTTCCCCGAATTTACTAAGCTATGTATCTCAAGCCGAATATAAGCAAGCCTAATACTTCCGTTAGCTTTGTGACGGTATGAAGATATTATTCTATGCTTTAGTGTCAGCCTCATATATAATAATGCAAATTAGTTAGAACGATGTTTGAATTGAACAGTAAGAGCATAATGTGCATGAAGTAACGTATATAGTGATATTGCGACTTTTTGTTTCATTTATTAAGTATGCAGAACTAAAATTGTTAAAAAATCATGTATAATGTCACCAAATTGCTTAATTATTCTACACTTGTGTGCTTTTGAAATCGGAATTAAAATTTTATAAATAAAGTTTGAAACTTGTTTTCAAAGTTTATTTAAAAACTTTACGCACGTTTCTATTCTGGAGGGTGGAGAAAAAGTTTTAATGGTACTTTGACTCTACTTTAAAATGTTTGCCTTAGTGATAGAGTTCTACAACGATGCACCCGGGAACCCGGAACATTAGCTTCGCCTTCTTCTATCTTAACGTAAGTTCTTTTCCACAAAATACTAAGATTACAGAAATTGATCTTTAAACAATACATACGTCGGTTACAAGTTACAATAATAAAATTATTTAAGCATCGTAAAACTACAATAACAGTCTTTCAATCTTATGTACCCCTGAATATCCGGATAAAATATGTTTACTAAATTTATACGGGACCAAAGAGAAAGTATACCCTCCAAAATTATAAATAAGAGGTTTTCCAATAATTTAGTAAATAACCGAGAATTGCGGTAACAACTACAAATAACATCTACTGGCGAATTTAGAACCGTCTATTTGTGGGCAGTCGTCTGAAAAAGTGCGTGTTTAATTTTAACAACCAAATACCATACCAGTGCTACAAGTATGACTGACATTTAGTCTTGCGCATTATAGTTCACAATTGGGAGCGCTCATTTTAGTTCGCAGCTCTTAAATGAACTAGTTCGATCTTTTAGTTCGTTAGTTCACTACTTCAATTCGCGAAAGACCTACTTGTTGTCTTGTTCGCTTGCGTTGATCAGCAATTTAATTAGGTAAAAATAAATGACAAAACCTGTTTGAAAATAATCAACTTTTAATCTTTGGAATTAGTATCTAGTACATATTAATTTGTATTTATCTATCTACTAATAAAGGTACAGAAAACTGGTATGTTCTTACCCACTTTAAAATAAATTTAGACATGTTCTTATCATAAAAAAACATAAGTTTTGGTGTTATTTTAACAGTAACATCATATAGTAGGTACTTATTTTTGTTAATAAACCACACCAAAAACCAAAGAAACATTTATAAATTGTATTTACCTGTTAACAATAAATTATAATATGGGTATCGTCACCAAGTCACCGCTCAATTTCGCGCACCAAGTCGTAAAGAACTACTAACTTCACATTTTGTCTTACTAATAATCGATGCGCATTGCGCGTTGTATGGTGAACTGTGAACTATACAGTGGCGACGCACCGCGCTCTCGATTTCACGCCGTCGAACGAAAGAACTAAAGTGAACTAAAGAGAGACGGGTCTGCGAACTAGTTCGTGTAGTTCGTCCATAAGATCGCTCTTCCGACCTAGTTCGTTCACGAACTACACAAGACTACTAACATTACGATTTTTTTTTCGGATTGACTGAATCACTGCTGGCTTACGAGCCTTAACAGCTTCACTAGGTGCGTGGGCAAGCAGAGTGCTCGCTACAGTTTAAGGTTGGGGGGCTGTACGCCCTCCGCCCTCATGGTGTCTTCTGTGATACCAAGGTGTCTTCCGTTGACCAGAGTTATTGGGTCATCGCGATCAGTGAGAACATGGCAGGGCTTACGTAATTTGGGATTGGGAATTTATTTCGGTTGTAGTCTCCCGCGGCTACCACCAGTGGGTTTGGTTGCGAATTTATACAGTTGACATATCTTTTGGAAATAGCTTTGAATTATCTTGCTGACCTCGGCAAATTGAGATCTTTATGTAAGTCTACGTTATGCATATACCACGGTGCAGTCGTGGTAACACGCAAGAATTTGTTCTGAACTACTTGCAGCGGTTGCAAGTCTTTACGGGGGAGGTGGACCAACGATATGCTGACATGCGATAAGACAGTTCTTAACTTAGTTCTTACCATAGATATATATTACACGTCTACTCAAAGTTTTTACCTTAGATTTATATACTCAAATGTTCTTACACACATCTTGTTAAGTGTCACCTTATGTCTAAGTAACATTTTACTGCGTTTATTAATAGGTTGTATATCCGACCTACAACAAGTTTAGCCGTAGTTTTCAGTCTCTATAGTACGGTTTGAGTGTCGTTTTACTGTCCAGAATTACCCCGAGGTGTGTGACTTGTCTTTCTACGGGATGACGCTTCCGAACACGGTAAAGTTCCCTACTTTACAGAAATAACGTCTTTGGTATCTCGGTTGTTGATCACGGGGAAAGAACAGGGCTATACGTTTATCAGGGCTAATTTCGATATGCCATTTTCTGAACCAATCGCCAAGGACGCTGGCTGCTGCCTGCAACCATTTGGTGATTACATGTTACTTGTTAAAAAATATCATATAGAGAGAAATTAAGAGAAATGAGCATTAAATATTCAATATTGTGATATTTTTTTTAAATAAAACGATTTATATAAATTATTTTTTGTCTATATCAAATAATCTTCAATATAACTATTTTAGGGTACTTATTTTTATTAAGTTGTAGTCAAAGGAAGGAAACAATTTAAAGGCACTTGATATTCAAAGTTTTATTTTTCACTACTAGAATAATTTTCTACGATTGTTAAATCAATTAAATAAAATATATCGCTAGGAACAATTATATAAAAAATATTGAGACTTTAATTTGATTGAATTCTATCATCAAATTTAAGTGTTATCATTGTATAAAACTTAATTTACATTTTCATTAAAACAGCAATAAGTTTATATATTATAATTTTCATTATAAGTATCAAATAAAAATTCTCCCTGTTTTTGTATTAAAGAATAGTTAAAGCTAATTTATTTTTTGTTCTTTTAAGTACCTATAAAGTGTCTTCGCAAAAACTTAGCTCAGAATTCTGTCAACCTAACTAAGATTTCTGAGATTAACAGCTGTTGCACTGAAGACACCCAATGACAAGATAAATATCTAACCACAGACTACTAAGGAGAGAACTGATTGCTTACGTTAACCTTACCTAAATTCCAACTTTATTTAACTACTATTCCCCAAATTAAAAAAATATTTATTAAATGCGGATAAATTAAGCAGTTGATATAGAATCTTAAGGAACATATTAAACTTTAAGACAATAAATTAAAAAACGATGTATGAAGTCTTGCCCGCGTTCTTATAGTTATGTGGAATATTAGCTTAATTATCAGTATAAACATATTAGGAGGTTGACATTAGGCGCAGACCGATTTTAGGGCACGTTACCCTACATGTTTTCGTGGATAAAAGTCGAAAATATCGCTAATAAAACTACTTGACACTAAGCAATACGAAATAATGCAGTACGATGGCATATTATTTAATAAGACAATTAAAAAAAATGACTTTGGTAGCGACAGAGTTTTTTTCTGATGGTCACTGTGGCATCTAGAATGCTAGTTGGAACATTTTTTTTGTCTTCTAAAAGTCCTCATTATATACGAATAAATGCTTCATAATATTGGTCTGACAAACGGATTTGTAATATTTGTGCCAGTATAATGGGTGAGTCCCAACACTTAAAAACTATTTTTTATGCAAAAGCAAAGTCCAGGTTATGTAATATCGCACATAAAATAAGAATACACATATTATTAATTATAATGAAAATAGGTAAAAACAAATACGTGGTAGAATATTTTTCCCTTTGGCTGGCAACATTTTGAATATCGTTCTACTTAGATATTTATGATTTATTTGTTTGGATTTTATACAAAAATATCCGATGCCAAGTAGTTTTTATCGGTGAAATGTTATCTTCAAGTTCTAAATACGCTTTTGTGAAGCACGGTGACAGCATTTCACCACACAGTAACTCACATTTTTTGAAATTGCGAGAGCTGTACTCCGCGTGGCACGTGTCGCATGCCTGAGGGGCCGGCGAACGTAAGAAGCCTTTTCAGGCTTCTTTGAAATGGCTTAATATTGCGCGGGTCGACTCGGTTTCTATGCGTTATTATTCTATGGTCTCGTAGCTCTTGCAGTAGTTCCCATTTGCTCTGGTAGGCGTCTGGTACTCGTATTATCACCAATATGATACAAGTTACGCTAGATTTATTAGTTCATTTTCCTACATCATATTTTTGCATTTTTTTAAAGGCCATATAGGCCGAATCCTTGAAGGTAAATTTCTGTGTTTACTTATAATTTTGCGGTAAAACAGCTAATATTCATAAAATACGATATATAAAATATCTAATGGTTTTCAGTAAAAGATACCTCGTATACACGATATTTTATGAATATTGGCTGTTATAAAATACTGTATTATTAAAGAAGAACTGTATATCTCTTTCAAGAATATTATTGACCATTTCTTGTAATAATCCCACTTACAATACTCGTTATTATAAACCGGATAGTTTTAATTGATCGATAAATATTAGTGTAGGGCTTTGTCAACTTAGAATACTAAAACTCAGAATATCTACTAAAGTTCAAACAAACGAAAAAGCTCTAAACTTTATTACATTAATCTAGATAAAAAAGAGTCTTGCAGAATATAAGTTATTACATAAATAATTTGTCACAAAATTAATTGTGTGTAAATAATATTGGTGCTGATAGTCCATCCATTCATAATGTTAAGTACTTACGAGTATAATTGGTGCTAATTTCACAAGTATTCTTTTATTCTTACGGAGAACCAAGTTTTTAAACCTAGAATTCAGATATTTACTACTGGGTCAAGTTAAAACTCGTATTTTTTGTTGGTTGTCTATTGATTTTTTTTACTTTTTAAATTTTTTTGTACATTCGAATATATGTTATATTGTTGCAATTGGATAACATTTAAGTATGATGATCTATTGAGGCGTCCAAACACGTGTAAGTACTACATTTTGTAAAAGTGTATATGTTTGTACGTTTGTTCGTTTGTAGGTATGTTAGTACGTGTGTACGTCTATGCATTTGTACGTCTGTGCGTCTGTGCATCTATACGTGTGTAGGTATGTCTGCGCATCTGCGCGTCTGTACGTTTGTATGTCTTATTAATGTAATTATCATACGATTAAAACATGACTGGCTCATTTAGAGAATAGCTCAATCAATCAAACCAAAATCTGTAAACGGTTGACCCTGCAGGCCATCTCTGAAACTTCCCGCTAAATTAAGGTATTTAAGCTCAAACAAGTAAAACCTAATATAGATTAAGATCTAAAATATTGCTTTAGCTAAATAATCTACAGGTTGAAAAATTTCGAAGCAATGTTAAAAAAAATTTTCAAAAATATCATTGATAAATCCCACATAAATTGACCGATTTTGACACAATTAACAGTATTTGATGCAGTTTTTAAACCAGAAAAGCTGATAAGATTTTTAAGTCAATTGGTGTATTTGAGTGACTGTAATTTCAAAAAAAAAAGTTTGCTAAAAACAACGTAATTTTAATGTTTGAGAAGCTGTGACTTTAAAAATTAGATTAGATTTTGATTTTTAAAACGGAGTTTGTCGTAGTTTTTTTAGTACTAAAATATCATAGAATACCAAAAAATGATTAGTTGAAAAATTTCGAAGTTATATCGAATATAAACTTTTTCAACATTTTTCGTCGACGATTATTCCTAAACGGATAAACGAATTTTGATGAAATTTATGGATTGGATGTAGTTCTTTGAGGAATAGAGCTGATTAGTTTTTGTACTCAATCGGTTCACTAATCTGGAAGTTATATTAAAAAAATACTGTTTCGCCAAAACTTTTTTGGTTTTTTTTTTTCAAAATGTCTCAAAATTTCCTGGGCCGACTTGGTTCAAATTTCAGGGAAGTGTAAGTTGAGCGGAATCCAATCGAATGCCATCAACCGCGTTTCGGTCGGTGCAGCCATTTAAAAGTTATGAGATGAACACGAATAACACGAGCACATAATTTGCTTACTTTTCACAGCGATATTTATTTATTTATATTTTTATTATGCTAAAAGATCTTCACACTAAATCTCATACTGTGTAATCAGAGAGAATTTAATACCATCCCATTGCTGTTGCAGTGCCATATATTCCATAAAATTGATTTTAATTTTAAAAAAGCAGCCATGAACATTAAATGCAATTTTGAGCTGGTATTTCGATGTTCTGCTATTATATATACGGAAGCGGAATACTTTTTTTCACTCAAATGTCACGTATGAGATAGTAATAAAAACTGATACAAAACATACAGCGAGAGTTTTATTTCAAACATATGTGGGGAAAGAGCGTTATTTTGTTTTCGGATGGGGTCGCGCCCGTCGAGACTGACTGTATTACATCACAAAACAGAACACTGGCGTTTATTACGTGACTAAGTAAATGACATCACTGACGTTAGAGCTTTTTGTTCAGAAAAGGTCGACATAAATCAGATACTTACGCACGTGTATGCTAGGTAAAGGTGTGAGTACCTTTAGCTTAATCTAAGGTAATAGGTTCGATTGTCGAACAAAACAGTGTTGGGTCAGATCAGGTCAGTCAGGTTGTATTAGCATTCCCGTACATCAGAAGAACGCAAAGCTGTTGGTCCCAAATAATTGCATATAAAGCTATTAAATGGCACGATGGGAATTAGGTACAATTAATTTTACAAGCCAAAAATCTGATGGTGTTAGTTTGATTCACTCTACTTGCTTGATTAAGGGTCAGCGTAATTATATTTTTAACCGACGAAAAACAGAGGTTATCAGTTTGATATATATGTATGCAATATTGTTGGGATTGGATAAAATTTGAATGAGATGATCTATTTAGGCGTCGAAGCGCGTTTACTAAATTTTTTATGTATGTTTCTAATATCGATGATAGTATAGTTAATATTTGAAGTCGGTTTAAATTTTTTATTTACTATTATCATTTATAAAGTAGCAAAAGCAAAATTTCTTTCACTTCCGTTTATAGAGTAATAATAATAATAATCTTTATTGTAACAATTAATTTTAAACGTTGACAAATTGCTGCTATCATTTGAGTTAACGTGAGCTGTGTTTCAAATTATAGTTCCTTTCGATTAGTTTATTATACATATCATATTAATAGTAACAATCACTGAGAGAAAAATATAACAATGTAAGAAAAGATTTTTCTTGAAATTTCAAGGAGCTTTAAAATGTTATCGAACATTCTTCATGTTTACTGACTTTTCGTCTTCATGGATTCTCGCTATCACGTCTATGTACAAAATTTTCCTGACTGCATCTTGGCGTATTATACCGCTTAGAAGCTGTTGTAAGTTATCCGACATTGTATACATGAGATCTATTAAGAGCAAACTTATGTTTTATGCAACAAACTTCGTCTTCTACAAGATTACGTTCGTATATTACTCTCACGATGGAAATTTATTGCTAGTTCGTTGTATATAGTTTAAAATGTGAATTTGCCGTTTAAGATAGTCTAATTCAACACATAAAACTCGATTTCACATACTTGAACTCTAAAGCAGCTGCAGCATTTTTTGTTTAAATCTATAAATTTTGAACCTCGGTAGTTTTTGGGCTTTTCGCTTTTTGCGATAAATACTACTCTGAACAGGCGAAGTTTAGACGTATCGGGATTGGTTTTTGTGATTCTGCTGTTATGCTGCAGCTTATGAGTCAGGTAGTCGTGGTCCTGATTACGTTCATTTCGGTGTAGGAGTAAGTTTTACAATTTTTCAATTTTTGGTTCTCAATTTTCAAGAGTTTCCATGTCACATTTTCGGAATGTAATTTTACTATTTTTAGTAAATGGGTATTGAAATATTATATCTAACTCCCAATTGTAGATAGCCAATAAAAAACTAGCAGCTTATTTCTTTCTAATGGCGAGAAATTTCAAAATATATGCTTTTTGGTGTAATTTCCAAGTATAAGAACCATGGAATTTACATAAAACGCATGGACATTTTCATTTTGTTCGCAATAATTAAAAAAATATATTCAATGTTTATACTATAATTCATTCAAACACCAGATTAAGTGATAAATATTGTTTGTCATTTGTTTGTTTTCTATTTAAAGTTGTTAAACTAAAGCTTTTTTATCATTTAGACTGCCTCGTGGTCCTGGGTTCGATCCCCGGGTCGGGCAAAGATGTTATTGAGGGTTTCTGGAGGTGTTCTCGAAAACCTTAAATCTCCGTAGCAGCTCGGAGTCTGGTGAAGTGGTGTATTACCACTTCCGTGCCTCGAATGAGTACATAAAACTGTCAGTCCTGGTTCGCTAGGAATACTCGATAATCCTAAACATGTCGGTAAATGCGGTGATGAGGATCACCACTTATCTCGCCAACCCACAAGCCGTTGAATCACGATGATCAAGAAAGTCTATATACGTGCAGTTTAATCTGCTTACCTCGTAAGAGAACCGGGCGTGATGAATATTTTTTTTACTATTATCATCTTCAAAGTCTAAATATTATGTTAAAAGTGCCAAAACTGAGTCTACTATTTATGTTTTGATGTTAAGACAAGTATACAACGTAAAGCGTAGTACTCCGTCCAGGCTAGGCTGGGTAACTGCTCGGTTGAGCATAAATTCACATTTTTCGCTAATCCTGCAATTCGTCGATACTAAACTACCTACGTACCGATATAATTGTATCGTCGCTACAATTACAATAATTTTTATCAAAATTCCTCTTAAGTTTTTCACATAGTTTCAATTGCATGGCTTAGAAAAGCAAAAAGTGTGTAGTACACACACTTTATCGCTAATTTGTTTCGCTATATCTAATTGCTGTACCTATGTAATTTTGAGGAATAGTGTGCTCTTGAACCTGTTTGATATGTTATATGCTAATGCTGTACCAATGCATGTAACGAAGAGTATATAAACACTACAAGGTTATCAAAATGTTAGAACAAAATTGGTAAAGTGCGTGGTCCTACCCACGCGCAATGTAGGGTTCTAGAGTTGTCCGTCATAGTGATGCGGTCTAAGAAGAAGGCTTTTATTGTTTCATAACATGGATATTTAACGTCAATGATGGATATATCCATAAACACCACAGCTACATCCACACACATCTAAAAATGTGGTACCAATAAATACTATATCTTATCTTAAAATAGAAAAAAAAAAACAATTTTCAATGAAATATTTTGAAATTTTTGAAGTTTCAAGTTGACTTTTAAGCTCGCATCTATACTAACTTAAGCACAAGTTTCACGTCAGTTTCATGTTTAAAGTTTGGTTCACATACTCGTAATATCGGAAATGGTAGGTATACGCTATTATTTCCAGTAAGAACAACATGCTAAGCCCTAAGTTTAGCGAAGTGGAGAAATTCAGAAAAAAAAAGAATCGCTGAAAACATTCGCCAAATAACGTTTTAATGCATATTAGAGCCGTTCATAGTACCGAAATTAACTTTTATCTAATCTTTTTTTCATATTTGATACGATATTTAGCAAATTTTTTTTATATTTGATACGATATTTAGCAAAATTTTACCTGCTACCTGTAAGGCATTTCCGTAGTCTATAATGCTAATGTTTCCATGACCCGCAAATGTTTTATATTTTTTTTAGAAAAAGTATAAGATCCACAACGTGTCGGATTTTCATATGTTTTTTAAATTTGCATAGACTTTTGAAATGTTTGTGTAATGTACTTTCATTTAGCGATTTCAAAAATACTATGGAAACTAAACGGAGAACACATTTTTGAAGAATCATCCTTGAGTGATTTTCAGCATGGACAAAATTTACCGTAAAGTAAGACGTGTTGCACCTCAAATGTCTGTCGTCAGTATGGATTTGGCTGTGTATTGTATTTCATTAGTTGACTTCTTGCGTAGTTTTAGCGTACGTAGAATAGGGCAGCATTGGAATATTAGGGTAGGAAGGGTGGTGTAAGGGTAGGTAGGTGGTGGAAGGCTATGGAAAAAAAGAAAAGTGGGATAGGAAATGTAGTTAAAAGTAAAAAAAAATAGTCATTGCAATTTTTTAAATTTTACTTCTACAGAAGTAAAATTCCACATAACAGCCTTTTTAACAGCAACAACGAAATATTTTGTCACACGTACAGTCATTTTATGGGTCTAGCGATATTAGTCATCGGACTACAAGGATTTAGATCGGACTCTAGGTCAGCCAATTTGCTTCAAACTAATTTTTCAATTCTATTAAAAAAACTTAACTTCTCCGAGACTGGTAAGTGCTCGATTTGTCGATAAATTGGCCACGTTTAAAATCATTAGATTTAACAACTATGTTTGAATGTTGAGTGAACTGTAACTCCCACCTAGTGTAGTGTTCCTAGCACCAAAAATAGGGGTAATACGGTTTTAGAGTTTTTTATCGGAGATACTAAAGCGACATTCTATTATAACAAAATCTTTAATTTTTAAATCTATGTTTCTTGTCACAGGAAGGCTTTTAAAAGATCTTCATTTATACATATATATGAATCATATGAAGCAAATGTATAAGAATCTATAATTACACGCATCGCACGTGACACTTCGCCTATACGAACATACGAACGAACACACGTTCTCTTTTTCCATGAGGAAAACTACCTGCCTATATTCAATCCTATATTTAAAAAACAAACCAATTAAGAGTGTGGACAAAGGTTCAAATGAATTCTGCAAATATACTGGATAAAGGTTTTTACCAATTAACAACGATTTAGGAATCTGACCTCTGTAATTTGAAATCACTTTTTATCCGCTGTATATAGGCCAAGGTCCTACTAAGGTTTTTATTTCATCTCTTACGTTATCGCTATTGTAGGAATATGTTGTCTGATTGGCGTACTGGAGTTAAGTCAGATTAAGTTTTTGCGATTCTGTCCGTTCATCAATTTGTTATAGTGACGTATCTTATAAACTGTAATAGATACCTAAAATTTTTATAGTAGAAGGGGCAAACGAGCAGGGGGTCCACCTCATAGTAAGTGATCACCGTCGCCTATGAACATCTGCAATACCAGGGGTCTTGCAGTTGCGTTGCTGGCTTTTTAAAAATGAGTAAGCTTTTTTCTTGAATGTCCCCAAGTCGTATCTGTTCGGAAAAGCGAACTCGCCCCTAAAGTGCGAGGCTGAAAGTGTCGAAAAAAGGGCACGGTTGTGGATTTCTAAATATCGAGGTGGTGCAGATGGAATTTTAAATTTTGATGCGATGTCCGATGATGGAATTTAGCGGCAGGAATTATTCCGAACAACTCATCGAAACCTGTGTCTAAACAATCCGCATGATAAAAAATATACATTTAAATTTATCACAGCGATAATCTATACATATAATAAAATCGTAGGAAAATCAAAACTGTAGATTGAATATTTTTTTAAAAGAATACTTGGGGCGTGATCTACAATCGATATCGAAGCCAAAAATATAGTTTTTAGAATTTTTGTCTGCTTGTCTTTTTGTCGGTTTGTCTGTTTGTCTGTTTGTCTGTATGTATGTCCGGGGTAAACTCAAAAAGTACTGCACGGATTTACTTCAAATTTTGCATGAATATTACTAACAGGTCGGGTCAACATATTGGCTACATATTATCACGCTATCACCTACGGGGGAGGAGCTGTGCGGAGTAAACGAAGTCCGCGCGGACGAAGTCGCTGAACAACAAATATAAAAGCTAAAAATTCGAAAGGGTTGCTATGTTTTTTTCAACGTCTTTTGTCCATCCTTTATAATTGAAAAGGATACAAACGTTGTGGATGCGGATGCGAATCCGTCTTTACTTGGCTGTAAGTATTCTTTAGATTCATAGTTCTTTTAGTGATAAATAATTAAAAATTCATTTTCATTCATTTAAAATCGAATGTTATTATTTTTCAAACCAGCTTTAATTCACAATCAAGTTTCACTGATGAAACAAAGAATATTGACTGCACAGGGTGAACAAAATGCTAAAACCAAATTATATTCTTATTTGTTTGCGCCATAAAGATAGGAATTGTTTTTCACAAAGGCACGCTTTATTCAATTATGCGAGAATAGATTCTACCGACTAAGTCTCCATTGATTTGTTATACTCCAAATATAATCGAGAACAACAAACCATTATAGATGAGTTATTTCTTTTTTCTTCAGATATACTGAGTTTCTTAGTGATATTCTTAGTCATTTATCATAAATAAAACTAAGGTTACCTTTGATTAATTATTTGGCAAGGGTTTTGTTCATAGATGTAAAAATCTTACATAATATATTGTGGTTCATACATAATATGAAATAGGAGTTTTAGAGAACTGACCACTTAGATCACAAATATCTGGCGTTTGGTCTCAAATTAAAATTTTGAAATTTAGGCTCGTCATTCATATGTTTCCGCACCGCTTGGTTTTTATTTGACATCATACTGTTCTCAAAATGGAAAACTAAGAATATTCTAATTTAAAAAAAACGAGTTCCGCCGTGGCTTCAACTTTGTAGAAACAGCTATAAATGACCAAACATACTGACGTAGGCCTCAATGGGCCGGGCTGCATCGTAAGAATACCCCTAGATCGCTTTATACATTTATATGAACTATCGCACACTGCAGCGGGGATAACGGGCCGCAACGAAGCGGATATTTTCATGGTGGCTTTCGGTGAATGCGATGCGCTCCGTTTCGCCTCGTCTCAGTATGCTCGAGCCTTAAAGATAAATGATGTGTTACGTAACGACCAAGGAAGGTACTGTAAAATAAAACACGGAAAGTTTTTAATTCCGTTTTCAAATATTACAGTGTAAGTTTAAGGAAACAATAACCCTAAAGAGAAATCCATTTAATTTGCAGCATTTCGCAGACTCACACGTCACCTCTGCAATGCCACTAAAACTGAACTAAAATATATTTTGTTTCTATTTTCGATTCTGTTTTGAAGTTGGTATGTAGATATTAAGCTGTAAATGTAAGTACTGTATAAGTTGAAACAATTTTGTAATTTTGTGGCATTAACGTAAATTTTAATAGATAATATGAAATCTGGTAGCTTTGCGTTCGGCATCTTAGTTTACCTACATTATGTTACGAGTATTTTAATGGAAGCCCTAATTTAAATGACTTAATAACTGAGACGATTTGTTTGTAAAAAATGAAAAATATAGTGTATCAAGCTATCGGCGAGTATTTTTTCAGTAAAGGAAAAAGGTTTTAGCCTTCGCTTTATTTATTTTTTTACTAGCTGTTACTCGCGACTTCATTCGCGTGACCCATAATCATGTAGTCAATCGAGGAAAACTAGGATTGATTTACAAATAAATATCAGATGAATTTAACGCCGTTCAAATGTGGCATCAAGAGTTTCTGTAACCATCGTGTTTGAATGAAGAGAATCATGTATTGGGAGATAGCAAAACAAATCTGCCGGTACTGGGACAGTTTTGTATTTATTACTTGTTACCATTACTTAATTTTATTTAGTCGAGTAAAAATAGCCTGTGTTACTCCTGGATAATGTAGCATTCTATAGGTAAAAGAATTTTTGAAATCGGTTGTGTAGTTTTTGAATTCAGTTGAAACAAAAAAATAAAAAATCAAATGTTTCCACTACAATTAAAAACACTGTGTAGTTTAGATTTAGATTTAGGTTTTAGGACGAATAACATAACACATAAAATAGATAGGTGGGTATAATACGAAAAAGAGTACTGAAAACTATTTTTTTTGTTTATCATAAGATAGTAAACAAGCTGATGAGTCTCCTGATGGAAAGAGTCAACCATCGCCTATAGACACCAAAGGTGTTAATGGGGCGTTGCTATTTTGCGGCGAGGTCTAATGCCACATGCATAAGTTTACGGGCTACCTTACCCTCCAAACCGGAACACGACAGTGACAAGTACTGACGTTATTGCGGCAGGATTAGGTAAGGCGGTGGTACCAGACCCGGGCGAGACAATGTAGAACTCTATCACCCAGTAGCCACGATGGTAGTGACTCGTGTAGCCAATCGGTCGCCTTTTACGACCTGCCTGGCAGAACGGCAGTGGGCCTATTCTTCAAAGGAGCCCGGGGCCAACACGGGGTAAGCTGAATAGTTCAACAGTACTATTTAATATGAACATTAATTTCGAGCTTTTATTTTTAGACATAGGAACCCTCAAGGGTAACAAGTTAATAAATACAAAACTGTCCCGGTACCGGCAGATTTGTTTTGCTATCTCCCAATACATGATTCTCTTCATTCAAACACGATGGTTACAGAAACTCTTTATGCCACATTTGAACAGCGTTAAATTCATCTGATATTTATTTGTAAATCAATCCTAGTTTTCCTCGATTGCCTACATCCTTTCACATTCATCCTGTAAGTACATAAATCCATTTTATTAACCTTTCACCTCTCATTCTGTCTCCATAACTGAACCAATGGAAAATGACTTTTTCCTTTTAAAATCGACAATTTTTTCAGTTCCAACTTCTCTCTCACTCTAGATATTTTTGTGATTAATACAATACCTTACGTTTCCATTTTTTTGTATGCTAACAAAATATTTTTCTTGTAAATAGAAAAACTTACTTCAGCGGGGAGATCTAGGCGGAAAGTGGATTAGTTATATCCAAGAATAAGTCACGTTCAATCTAATTTTGTCAGAAGTTTATTTAAGCCTTCCAAGTTTAAATTACTCCACGTTACGATGCTTAGAGTAAGTTTTATGACACTAAAATACTCGTATATAAAACCTCGAAGTTAATAGACCGTGGTCCCATGAACAAACTTTTTTGATTAATAACAAGCTGAATTTTTGTAAACAGCTTCGTTTTGACGAGACAACCATTTTTTCTATCTTCGAAGAATCTCGAATCGGATAAAAAGTAAGTAATAGTAATTTAATAAAACTGTCCAGCCCATCCCCAACACGTCGACTTCAATAAATATACTTTTTACGAGCTTTTATACAATTTTATGAAAGTGTGATGAAATGCATAGGTTACATATTTTGTCAATGTACTTCCCAAAAGGAGAAGTTTTTTTTTTATATCATAAGATAGCAAACAAGCAGATAGGTCTACTGATGGAAAGAGTCAACCATCGCCTATAGACACCAAAGATGTTAATGGTGCGTTGCTATCTTGTGGCGAGGTCTAATGCCACATGCATAAGTTTACCGGCTACCTTACCCTCCAAACCGGAACACGACAGCGACAAGCACTGACGCTATTGCGGCAGGAATAGGTAAGGCGGTGGTACCAGACCCGGGCGAGACAATGCAGAACTCTACCACCTAGTAGCCACGACGGTAGTGACTCGATAGCCATTATTACTTATTCTGACCTGATCGGGGAACATACATAAAAATATTTCGTCGATTTGAGAACCTCCTCCTTTTTAAAGTCGGTTAATTACTATTTTAACAATGACTGAATTTGGTGAATAAATTAATATATTAGTATGGGTGGTAAACCTGTATACCAATGAGTATACACTTTTAATACCAAAAAAATTGCAGAAATTGCTATACATGGATACAATGTTAAAGACTAAAGTTTAACAATGTACGTCAAACTGTTACATTTTCATTGTCAGTGAAAAACTCAGAGAACTGACTTATGCCAAACCCTTATGGTTTTGTAAATAAATTGCTTCCAATTTCTCCTACGTTCCTAGAGCTCTTACAATTTGTCTAAATCAGATGCTCGCAAATCTTTTTTGTACATTTATTACTTGGGTTTGTTCGAATCGATTTGTTTACTAAAAACACATTGTAAATAATCGATCCTGACCAGCCTGTTGGTTTTTTTTTTTGTAGAAGAGGGGGCAAACGAGCAAGAGGTGCACCTGATGGTAAGTGATTACCGCCGCCCATGGACATCTGCAATACCAGAGGTCTTGCAGTTGCGTTGCCGGCCTTTTAAGAATGAGTAAGCTCTTTTCTTGAAGGTTGTGTGACTTTTTTTTATAAGATAGCAAACAAGCAGATGGGTCTCCTGGTGGAAAGAGTCAACCATCGCCTATAGACACCAAAGATGTTAATGGTGTGTTGCTATCTTGTGGCGAGGTCTAATGCCACATGCATAAGTTTATCGGCTACCTTACTCTCCAAACCGGAACACGACAGCGACAAGCACTGACGATATTGCGGCAGGAATAGGTAAGGCGGTGGTACCAGACCTGGTCGAGACAATGCAGAACTCTACCACCTAGTAGCCACGATGGTAGTGACTCGATAGCCAAACGGTCGTCTTTTACGACCTGCCTGGCAGAACGGCAGTTGGCCTATTCTTCAAAGGAGGCCGGGACCAACACATTGACTACAAAATCGATAAGACTCAGGTTCGATTACTGGCAGGGAAAAATATTTGTGTGATGAGCGCAGATATTTTTGTTACTATGGTTTAGTGTTTATTAAAAATATTTGAGTGTTTATATGAATTTATAGACTTGCGCGTCAGGTTTTTTGTCATAAACACGAAGCAACACATTAAAGCGAAGCAACTTCTTATATAGGTTTATTTTCAACCGACTTGAGAATGAGGAAGTTTTCAATTGAATTACATTTTTAAATAATTGCTAAGACTTCTATCATTTGTAAAACGACTACAATTTTTTTATTTTGTATCATGGTGTTCTCCATGGGACCACATTTTTATCAAGAAATAAGTTTTAATATCTCATCTTTAAAACTGTGTAGCAATTGTTGTACTTTAAAATACACTAGTATTGGGAAAAAATGGTCGCAAGATCCATAGGAATTACTTGTTTCTCGTTTTGATTTAATAACATTGTTACCGTTATACTCAGTTTAAAGTATTTTGTAAATAAATAAACACCATCACTTCTATACACCCGAAAGATTGAGCTATCGCCGATTGGCAGTGACATTTAATATAATAACATGAAATCAGTCTAATGTCTAATCTTGAATATGATATATTTTTCAGAAAAACTAAAGTAAAATTAGCAGAAAACAAATTCTACTAAATGTACTTCTCTCTACCTCTATCTCTGTCTATATCGAGGTCGGTACCGCTTGTCCAATGAGACGAACATTAAAATGACGTCTTTTTACCTTCAAGAAAGCCTATTTGGATTGATTTCTATTAATACTTTTCAGGACACTTAAAATTTGATTTAATAGAACTTATCTTCAATCGCCAATTTATATAAGTTTATAATTTTGTACTACGGCAATACGGTCATAGACATTGACACCCACAGGCCTGCAAAGATGAACTTACGCTCTTCGACATTTTATATTATGTATTTAATGGATGGATGGCACTGAGTATGTGAAAAGGTGAAATTAATTAAATTTGCTATTATTTGCGAGCGTGAGTAATACTCACGTTGAGTGGGGTAGTGTTCATTTCTCCCGAAGATGCTTCGGTTTCGAAGTGAAACGTGCGTTGAGTACGTAAATTGTGTGCTTTTGTGCTTGGTGTTGACGTGGGGGAAAGTGTGGTAGATGTGGGTGGATAATTGTGCTGCTGGGGTCTTCTTTTTTATCCGGAACATCGGTGAGATTTATCCATTTCTTAAACCGACATCTTTCTTTTCGGTGCCATCGCGGAGAACATATAGAACAGTTCGCGGAAATTTGTGTTTGCAAATCGCACGGCGTGAAATCGCGAATCGTGACTTAATAGAGGAGTATAACACCGGAGATACTGAATCAAAGGTACTGTTTCCGGGGCTGGATACAAGAAGTTTATTTATTCCTCCAAATCCTTATCGTCTCTGCAGAATTAGTTATTTCGGCCAGAATAGTGAGCGACTGATTGTACTGCTATTAGACTGAGAGTGAGTGATATTGCGAATTACGGACGATGCCTACACTTTTCCAGTGAGACGGGACAAGCGATTATCACCCTAAAGAACTACTTGCATAGTACTGTGGAATTATTGGGAGCGAGAAAAATATATAGTGAAACGTTCGTTTAAAGATACGATCACAGAATATGCAATTAAAAAAGGACGAAGTGAGCCAAAGAATAAATAATGTGAATCATATCTGTCTCCGGAGCCGGAATAAGTGAATAAATTCACCCCGAGAAATAAAGATTACCCACCTCTAGACTAAAACAATGTATATTTATATATATATATATAAATATACATTATATATATATATATATATATATATATATATATATATATATATATATATATATATATATATATATATATATATATATATATATATATATATATATATATACTCAGACTCTAAGATCGCGCGTTTCCTAATAATGATATATGATAGGGATAATTTACGGCCATCGATAATTTTATAAGATAATATAATATCATAAAATAAAACTGGCCAGCCTCATCGGTACTGTCATATAGTGAAAGATCAAGGTAACATTGAGAAGCCCATTGTCCCAGAAAGTAAAAAGATTAATTTGTTTGAAGCGTATAGAAATCCACACACCACAAGCCATACCGCATTTAAATAAGTAGAGAAGATATGTTACTTTTACAAAGCCCCAAACCAGATATAAATTTTGACGCTCTCTTTTGAGAGCTTATATTTTATAGCACAAACCGAGAATGCATTGAAGTTTTTCCTTTCTCCTTCTCTCGATGACTTTTCACACGAAATTTACGATTTATAATTTTAATTCTGTTCGTACGAACAATTCTTTCAGGGTTCAGAAGCTAAAATATTTTTTCCAGTGAAGGCCGAACGACTTCTAAGCCTATCCACGAAGTTTTGGTTCAAGCCTAGAATGCCGCATAATTTAATAAACAACCTCGTGTTCTAGCAGACTGCCTAACTCGTAGTCTAGTTGACTGCATAAAGCCTAATGTACTGCATCGTAGTTTACTTTACTTGTGGTATTTTGGACTGGCTCATGACCTAATTAGCAACCTTGTGGTTTGTCGGGGTAACCTCTTTGTATAGTTGGCTGCCTCATAGCCTAATTGTGGTCTAGTGTACATCCTTGTGGTTTTGTGAACTGACTTATGACATAATGAACATCATTGTGGTGTAGTGGACATATCTCGTAGTCCAGTTGACTGCCTCATCGCCTAGTATATTACTTTGCGGGCTTAGGGACTAAGTCATGACCTAATTAACAACCTCGTTGTCTAGTGGACTGCCTAACTCGTGGTCGAGTTGACTGCCTCATAGCCTAGTGTACTGCATTGTGATCTAGTATGCTCCCTTGTGGTCTAGTGGATTGACTCATGACCTTGTGTTGATTCTGGTTTACAGAAGTTACAGTGGTGGGAACGAGAGGTGGGCCCATTGCCTTGACTGTGCAGCACAGACATGTTTTATTGTAAATATTAATGTAAATAGATAGTAAGGCAGGATAGAATGTATATTTCGTTATAGTTCGTAAGTTTTCTATAATAAATAATGTTCGTTTTAGTCTTTTATTCGCCCTAAGACCTACATACAGCTTTGTTGTATAGAAATAATAAAGCTTTATGTAACTATGATCGTTGCCTATTAGGCATATTACGAATAAAGCGAGTTCCACGCAGTTGACGACATTACGAGTCGACTCTTGCGAGATAATATTTATATGCGGGAACTCGCAATTACGAAAATCCGAAAAGTGCAAAATTCTTTGTTAAAACAAATGTTTTACGATTGTAAATAGTATGTATAATGTAAGTATAAGCCTTAGGCATATGTTTAGACACTTTTCGGTACTATAAAGATAGTTAACAGGATAGTACGACCTGAAAAGGCGTACAACTCTGTAATTGTAAGAGTTTCCGAGGTCCTGTAAGAACGAATAATGTATATAACACTCTTGTTTGTTATTATATAAGTTTATTTGTGTTAGATCCTTGTATATAAATAAGAAATAACACATTGTAATTAGATTTCGGTAGGTCTTAGGGCATTACGTACTTTGTTTTGCATATATTTGTAAAAAGGTAGTAACGTTGCACTCGCTAGAGGGCCACACTAGGTAATTAGAGGTAGGAGAAGCTACCTAAAATAAAATTATTAAGATTAGATTACGAAAAGTAGGATTTTAACAAATCCCAGACATTGTGGCGCCACACCCGGCGCCATTTGTCTTTGTAGATTTCCGCCGCGCGTCTGGCCGCGCGCTATAAATATCGGAGAGCGCGGCCATACAATCAGTTCCGTTCCAGTTCCGTTCCGATAAAGTTACAGTTTCGTTACGACTCAATAAGTTTCCCAGACAAGTTCCTGGGCTTTAGTATATCCATAGGGTACCGGCTTTAGAGTAGGGCAGTGTTAGGGCAAGTACTGGCTCTCCATAGAATAGTTAAATATTTGCAACGGTGCTAGCTTTATTGCTATTTATTTCGTTACAATAAAGCGCCTTTGCAACGTAAAGTTGTGGTCTCGATTATTTCTCCGGCACATCCGGCTCAACCAAAAGCACTACGGCTGGTGGGGCATCGAAGAGAGAAGAACAGATTTACAGTCCGCTGGCTCCCCCGGCTGTAGTGCACAATCACCTTATAGTCTAGTAAATTTTATCGTGGTCACACTAACCCCTTTATATTATGTTGGACTGACCTAATAATCTAATGTACTGCCTCTTGGTCAAGTGGATTCCTTCATAGTCTAGAGGAATTCCTCATACTCTTGTGTATTGCATCAAGATCTAATAGACGCCCACAAGGTCCATTATACGTAAACTACTTCATAGTCTAGTGGACTGTTTTGTGGCCATGTTGACTGCCTGGTTGTTTAGTGGCGATAGCCACCGTAATGGGATTATCGGGACCGGTTAGTAGTACATTGAGAGGCCTCGTATACCTAAGGACGGGATTTGCGTTAGTGACGTAATCTGGCGCAGCTACTATTAATGCGTTGGAAGGTCGGCTGCTTTCGCAAAGTAATTTTTAGATAATATTTTGAAATGTTGGAGATGCAGATTTCGTATGTACCACGGGCAACACGTGATGGTACGCATAAATCTGTTTAGGACCATTTGCAATTTGAGGAGGACTTTAGGGGACGCTTGGGCAAAAGCTATGCTTGCGTCGGACAATATCGGCCTAATGCACCGTTTTGTAAAGAGTCAGATTATTTTTAAGTAACAATTTACTGTGCTTATTGATAAGATATATAAGAAGGCTAAGTATGTATTGGGAGTTTTGTTTGACTTTTTAACATATGGTTTAAAACTCATTGTGTGACAGCTTAGCGTGGCCCCGAGGTATTTGTCTTGTTTTTCTCATTGTATCGTTTTGTCAAACATGGTGATAGTACCTAGTTTGCGGCGAGACTGGTGTTAGTCCTTTGTGTCAGTTATTGGTAGAAGTACATCGCTGCAATTTTTTCCGGATTAACCAAATGCCCCACTTTTTAAATAAATCGCCCAGTGCGGTGGCGTCCTGCTGTAGTATTTTTGATAGGAGGGGTCTACTTATACTGCTGGTGTACAGAGAGAGCAGTGTCATCCATGAAGAGAGCTGGCTCCACGTGCTATATACGTAGAGCATATCTTGTGTAGAGGGAGTATAATATGGGCGAGAGAACTGAACTCTGCGGAACTCCTGCCTCTATTGGTCTGGGGGAGGAGAGCGTTCCTTCTTCTCTGAATTAGAAGTGATGTTTAATTAGTAGTCTCGTGTGATGAGTACGAGTCTATCTGGCACCCCATTTGGTCTTTCCAGTTAGACAACAGAGTACAAAGTGAGCATTATCCGACTTCAGTGATGGTTTGGTGGGGTGTTAGCTATGAAGGAGTGAGAGCCATATTTTGTGAAAAAGGTATCAAAACATTGGCACAATTGTATTAAGACACTATTCTTGAGAAGGTAATTAAGCCCCTAAACAACACCTAGTCCAATAACCAAGAATGGTCCTTTCAGCTAGACGGCGCCGGATCATAAACCTAATTCTGGTTAGAAACCAACGTTTCTGACGTCATCAGAGCTGACTGACTGGCTGAAGACTGGCCGTCATATAGTCCCGATTTTTATCGGCTAAATTATGATTTATCGTCAGTTTTAGAATAATAATTTTTGGCTTGCTCTAATTGCCATGAAAATTTGCAATACCCTAAAACAATCCATACCATTGGCAGTGAAGAATTTTCCCATAGAAGGAGTGTGTGATTTTATTAATAACGTGCCTCAACGCGACGTTTAAAGAACTGTATTGCAGCCAATGGAAGCCCCTTCGAATAAGCTTTATATATTTTAATGGATTTATATTAATGTATTATACTAACATATTGTAATAGTAATAAATGTTACGTGCAATAGAAAAAATGTTTTTTTCTTTGTAACAATATTTAGGGCAAGACTATGTAATATTAGTACAGACTGAGGTTACTACCGTTGCGAGTTATTTTCGTTTTATAGCCCATAAAGCCAAACTACCTACCTCGTTGGCTTAGTTCATTTTATAGCCCTTAAATTAATTTCGCAACTTGACTAACTAAGTACGTTTAATTATAGATCAGATTCAATGTAGATCGGATGAATCGGTCTCAAATTTGATTGTCAGACTTTGGAAAAGTATATTTTTCTATCTATAAAAACTCAGCGCAGTAGTACAGAGTCAGGAAAACTATGATATATTCTCATACCTTAAAAGTCTATGTAAGTTTCACAAATAAAACGAATATAATAAATGTTTCTCGGGTTAAAATTCATTGAGGCGTTTAAGCTACAGCAAAATTTCCTTTTCTTTCCTTTATTCCTTTCCTAGCGTACCTAGGTAAAATGCTTTTACATGTTACTAGCTGTTGCCTGCGACTTTGTCCGCGCGGACTTGTTTTACTCCGCACAGCGTCTCCCCTGTAGGTGATAGCGTGATAACATGTAGCCTATATGTTGACCCGACCTATTAGTAATATTCATGCAAAATTTGAAGTAAATCTATGCAGTACTTTTTGAGTTTACCCCGGTCATACATACAGACAAACAGACAAAAATTCTAAAAACTATATTTATGGCTTAGATATCGATTGTAGATCATGCCCCAAGTATTCTTTTTAAAAAATATTCAATGTACAGTTTTGACTTTCCTACGATTTTATTATATGTACTTATAGATTTTCTTACCTCAATATTTTCTAAAAAATAATAATTTCCAAGGAAAAATCACACCAGTTCATCTAAACCCAAAGTAAGCAAATTATTTGTTTGTGTTATGGGTGTTAGCCAACGATACTAATACATAAAATACATATACATGTACAAATACTGTTACATCTATACATATAATAAAATCGTAGAAAAGTCAAAACTGTACATTGAATATTTTTTAAAAAGAATACTTGGGGCCTGATCTACAATCGATATCGAAGCCAAAAATATAGTTTTTAGAATTTTTGTCGGCTTGTATGTGTGTCCGGGGTAAACTCAAAAAGTACTGCATGGATTTACTTCAAATTTTGCAGGAATATTACTAAAAGGTCGGGTCAACATATAGGCTACATATTATCACGCTATCACCTACGGGGGAGGAGCTCTGTGGAGTAAACGAAGTTCGCGCGGACGAAGTCGCGGGCAACAGCTAGTACATAATAAACACCCAAACTCAGAAGTACAAATATCTATGTTCGTCACACAAATGTTTGTTCCTGTCGGGAATCAAACCTGAGCCCCATCGACTCGTAATTATGTTCGCTACCAATTCGACCAACGGGGCGGTTCTTTATAGACAAAGGTCAACCTATACTTCTTCAATCTATACTTCTATGCGAATATTAAAAAGAGGGAAAAATTGTATTTTAGTATATTTGTAAAAAATAAACTTAATAACTACTGGACCAAATCAACACTATCCAAGAGTAGTAGATGCGGATACACTTTTTGGAATTGCACGACGCCATCCTCGTTTTTTTATCGATCGTCGAGGTGCACTGCACTAGGCATTGCCATATGGTAGTCGTTTCACGTACCCGGACAAAGCGGTTCGATTCGACATTTTTGATCCGAATCGCAAGGGACTGGAATATGCTTCCTGAGTCTGTGCTCCCCTACGAGTACAACCTGGGGATCTTCAGAAGAGTGAACCGGTCTAGGGAAGCGCGTTCCATCTTAGGCCGCATTTTAGCGTATCATCAGGCGAGATCGTGGTCAAGCGCTTCCCTATCGATACCGTGAAAAAGTGATAAAGGCTACTTTTTACCTCACACACAAATAATGATATTGTGTCACGAGAACGAATTAAGTCGCGAGTAGTAGTAGTTAGTAATGTAACTAATTGGTTTCTCTGAAACGGGTCTAACGATTATGACGAAATTTTATGCTTACATTGTCTTTTACTATTAAAATTAATCTAGGTAAGTGCTATCTCCGTGACGTGTTCGTTTTCGTATAAAAAAATATCATCCGAACGGAGCTCGGTCGTACAGCTATTTATATAATATGGACGGATTTACAATATTTCCTTTTTTGTTCGGGAGAGAATAGTTTGGTGTCATATAAATTTGCCGAAGGAGAGAAAGTGATAGAGATATAGAAGATTGGAAGTCGATTGTTGCAATTTTAATGCATTAAAATGATGTTATTATCTTTGTACATATAATCAAGAAAATAAGATTCTTTCTGAATTTACATTATAAAAAATACGTAATTGCAAACTTCATGAGGTTTCAAATGTAAAGCGTACTTATCTTTAGTGTAAATCAAATAGCCTGGATATATCCAAACTTGTCTGATAAAACATGTTACGGAAATTAACTGTGTCCCCGTGGAAAACGTCGTGATGTTTAAAATTGTAATGCGCTGTTCATTTTAAGGTTTTATTACGTTCCTCGTAAACATTTACCAATTTTAGGGTTCCGAAGTAAACTAGGAATCCTTATAGTTTCGCTATGTCCATCCGTCCGTCCGCAGTCTTGCTCGGCGAACTTTAGTACTAGAAAGCTGTAATTTGGCAAGAATATGTACATATTAGTCATGGCAACAAATTGGTAACATAAAATCTTGAAAAATATTTTTTTAGGGTAGCTCTTCTACATGTAAGGTGGGAATGCTCATTTTTTTCAGGTCTTTCAGATTCAATGAACCTAAAAAGCAGATCTTAAGAGACGAGCACAAGCATGACGAAGATCTATGTTGAATACAAAATCTTGAATGTCTACAGACGAAAATAATCTTTTACTATCAGAAAGGATGCGTGTTTGTTTCATCGTTTTCTAAAATAAATTGTGGTCTTGTTAAGAAGCAATTTGTATAGATCTAAAATACTTAAATAAAACAACATGTAGGTAAACATTACACCTGTGGGAAAATTTTGTAAAATTGTAAAAATAGGTAGATAAATCATACCGTCATATACTAAATGTACACAGTATGCTGTCCAATTAAAGTTTTATGTGAATCCCAAGGGAGTAAATCCACTAATTTTACCTAGTCCTTCTGTTTTAGGGCAATGGGCCCACCTTTCGTTCCCACCACTGTGACTTCTGTAAACCAAAATCCACAGCGGCAACCCCCCTGATAATCACTGAATTGCGAGCTCAGAGTGCCCTGGAGAAAAGCTAAACTGTCTTGAAACCCGCAACGAAATTAATCAGAAGTATATATAAGAGGAGTAGGAAAATATATCCTGTTTACCTCCCTTTTCAACAGGAGACAGCAAAATGTTAAAAACATAAAAAGCTACGAAACGAGACTTTTATGATCAGATTAAGCTTGATTGCTTTTGCACCATGGAAGTAATCTTAAAGCCTGGCAAAGCCCCTGAAGATGTCTCTTCTTACAGACCAATCAGTTTACTACCCATTTTGTCAAAAGTGTTGGAAATACTTATCCTGAAGCGACTAAACATAATAATTGCAAATAAAATTAAACCCGACCACCAATTTGAATTTAGAAAGAACCATGGTACAAAAGAACAGGTACGTAGACTAGTTGAAGAAATTCATAAAGCTTATGAAAAAAGAAATACTGTTGTGCTGCATTCTTAGATGTTTCACAAGCCTTTGACAGATTTTGACACGATGGTTTACTATATAAAATAAAAAGACTACTCCCAACAAACTACTACATATTCTTAAAATCGTATCTTACCGAAAGATACTACTTTGTGACGCAAAGAGAAGAATCAACTACACTACATAGGCCTTATGCAGGAGTGCCACAGGGTGCTTGGTCCAATCCTCTACTTAATTTTTACCTCAGACTTGCCTATGACGGACGGAGTTATCATCGGCACTTTTGCAGACGACACTGCTGCCCTAACTGTTCACGATGAACCGGTACAAGCAAGCAGCATGCTTCAACGATCATTAGACAACATTACGGAATGGCTAACCACCTGGCGTATAAAAGCTAACGAAACAAAATCGATACAAGTTACCTTTACTTTGAGACGCGGAACATGTCCCCCTGTGTCCCTTAATGGAGTACAGATACCACAATCAAATGAAACCAAATACCTTGGACTTTATTTGGAGCGCCGTCTTACCTGGAAAAAACACATATTTACAAAACGTAAAGCACTAGGCATCCAATTAAGAAAAATGTTCTGGCTACTCGGCAAAAAATCTCAATTGTCACTAGGAAACGAACTGCTATTATACAAAAGTATTCTGAAACCAATCTGGACTTATGGAATACAACTAAAGGGGACTGCCTCTAACTCTAAATCCAATCCAAAATGCTGAGGATAATCACAAAAGCTCCCTGGTTTATTACAAACCAACAATTACGTCACCTTAAAATGAAAACAGTTCAAGAAGAAATTAGACACTTAATGAAATCATACAAAAAAAAAGACTAGATAATCACCCAAATACACTAGCAGTGCAGCTAATGGATACTAACTCAACATTTAAGAGACTAAAAATAAAGACACCCAAAGATTTATAGGAAATATTGTAGACAAAGGGCACAGTCGCTGGACTGTCTACCCTCCAAGACAACTAAATGTTCTTAAGAAACAGATTGCAAGAAAAGTACGGAAAAAGTAAATAAATAAATGGACAACACCAACGCGACTGCCATTCATCAATTAATTCATTAATAACGTAAATTACTGGATTAAAATGGCGACGTATATTTGTTTGAGCTTGCGGGTTGATAAATTTTAGTCTGGTCTTTCTATCCAAATTTGCGTTTACGCGCCGTATCTAAAGAAGATTCCCAATGTCTGTTTTTCGGTTCTCCTCGCCGAGGAATTCTTCACTACTTGCAAGTTACAAACGGAACAAAAAATAGCCTGTGTGTTACTTCTGGACATAAACTATCCGTCTAAAATTTCATCCTGATTCAACCACTTCGCATAAAGTATTGTTAGTGGGATATTTTCCCTTAATAGTTCGGGGCCCATTTTAAATGGTCCATATCTGCCATTCTGCCCGGCAGTTTGTAAAAGACAAACGAAAGCCAAATGTATCACTAACATTATGAAAGTAGAGATTCGCAAACTCTCATCCGGGCTTGGAACTTGGAACATAAATGCTTATCATCGGGTATCCGTTTTGGAGAGTAAGATAGTCGTTAACTTATGCATGGGGTATTATCACCCCGCCGGATCACGGATAGTAACACACCATTAACATCCTTGATATCTATAGGCGATGATTATTTCTTTCCAAACGCTGTAGGCTTATTTGCTAACTTATGATATAAAATAGTGACACAAGGTTTCAGGAAGATAAGGAACTGTAACATGTTTCCTGCTTTTTAATCTAAGCATCTCGAATACAATTTAAAAAGTATCTTCAAAGTATGAAATTCCTTCATAACTTTATGTGTACCCAGATGTCATGCACTTTACGCCATTTTCTGTTATTGCCGTGTTAAATTTTATCACGCGTCCTAGAAAATACTGTGGAAACGTGTTTTGGTTTGTTTTTAGTTTCTAGTGGATTGGCCGTAAACGAGTTACGTTTCGATTCGATCATTATGTCAGATTATTTCACTCCAGTGTATTTTTTATAAGTATATTTTAAGTGAATTAGGTATTCCCTTTTGTTTAATGGTATCGTAAGTTTACGTGTAAGTTGATACCAAATAACCTGAAAAAAAATATGTATGTCAGATGATTTCACTCCAGTTTAATTTTTATAAGTATATTTTAAGTGAATTATTCCCATTTGTTCAATCTATATTAATTATCTATATTAATATTATAAATGCGAAAGCTTGGATGTTTGGGTGGATGTTTGGATGGATGTTTGTTACTCAATCACGCAAAAACTACTACACGGATTTGAATGAAATTTGACACACAGGTAGACGATGACCTGGAATAGCATATAGGCTACTTTTTATCCCGGAAAAATGAGAAGATCCCGCGGGATTCAACAAAAAATATATAATGCAGCGGGCTGCACGCAGCAGCTAGTAGTATCATAAGTTTATGTGTAAGTTGATACCAAATAACTTAACTCCGCAAATTATACGTTTAAATATAAAACCACCAACATTTTATGTATGGAATATTTATTTATATATATAGGTACTTCTCAGTAAAATAAAATGTATATTACTTATTTATCCTTTTATTTTATAGATAAGTCCAAGTAAGTACTACTTTGATCCTGTGGTAAGTTCGTTCGACTGTAGAGGACAAGTTCGTGGGTGAGTGGCTCTTGCAAAAAAATTAGTATAGTATTTCTAGCTATCTTTGAAGGTTTGTAGTGGAATTCCTGAGTTATAATACACACAATATATTTTATTAGTAGAATTGTATTTTTTATCACAAAAAAGCCATTGGGGAAGAAATAGGCAGAATTGGCATAGATGATGTCGTCTCTAACTTTTTTATATCGTAAGACAAACAAGCAGATGAGACTCCAGATGAAAAGAGACAGCCATCGCCTATAGGTACCAAATATGTTAATAGTACATTGTTATCCTTCTACTGCCTCGTGATCTATGGAATAGCCTATTCAGAGCCTCAAGCACGAAATTTAAGCGTTTTCGTATCGTTAACGTATCGAGGACTCGATACGTTAACGGAGTATGACGATAGTAGGAAGCACGAAGCACCTTCTATCGACTCTCGAGACCTCGATACGATTACGCTAGTGACGTCATCCTAACGTAAGCAGGAAGGTACTAGTTTCGTTCAAAAATTAATCGTATATTATCGGTTTCATTATATTCTATATAGAAATATATTTATTGATAACTAAAATCATACCTAACTCAAGCATAATTAATAAAATACACAAAAATAAAGAAATGCATTCTCTACTGTAAGAAAAATCAAATTTATTTTGACGAAACCATTCTAACAACGATCTTACGTTGTTCTACGGCTTTTGAACGAGACGACCGCTTGGCACTTCACATAGGTATATGATACCAAACAAAGACAAGGTCAAGTTTGTTTATAATCAATCGTACGGGCTCTCGAAAACATTACAAATTTAATTGTTTCCTCGCATTAAATATAAATAAAATATTATAAAATGAAAACTAGACTAGCTTTATGCAGTACATAACTATGTTCACCATAGTGGAAAATTACGTCATTCATGGAAAAGTACGTCCTGGAAGTTTTATGTAACTTATTTATTATGTGCAGTTTTTTGTTTCGTGATGTGAAGTGAAGATTGGATCCTTTCTTCCAGAAACAAGATTCCTCTAAGGAAATAAGCTCTAGAGTTATCCTGGAACTCAGTCTTAATAAAGTTTTTCGGCGGAGTTGCTCACAGAGAAATGTAAGAGCCTCTTTGTTGAGGCGATATTTATTTTTAAATTCGGTACCATTTAAATCCATAGGATCAAATATTTTTCTCTGTTTAGTCCTACATCTAACTTCTCTGAAAAATAATCTATACATATAATAAAATCGTAGGAAAGTCAAAACTGTACATTGAATATTTTTTTAAAGAATACTTGGGGCGTTATCTACAATCGATATCGAAGCCAAAAATATAGTTTTTAGAATTTTTGTCTGTTTGTCTGTATGTCTTTTTGTCTGTATGTATGTCCGAGGTAAACTCAAAAAGTACTGCATGGATTTACTTCAAATTTTGCATGAATATTACTAACAGGTTGGGTCAACATATAGGCTACATATTACCACGTTATCACCTACGGGGGAGGAGCAGTGTGGAGTAAACGAAGTCTGCGCGGACGAAGTCACTGGCAACAGCCAGTATTGTAATATAAATGTAAACAGTGAAAAATTACCACAAATAAAAATGTGAGAATAAAAATTGCTTACATCGAATCTCGTCTATTATTTTCTTCATCTTGAAGTAAACTTCCAATGAGAATATAATAGAGAATTACGTTGAAATATAGGTGGTATTTGCATTTTTTAGCTTTCCGTTGATTGTATTAATATCCGGAAGTAACTAAAACTACTTAATTTTAAAAAAAAACGAGCGTAATAAATAATTTTAAACAACTCGAAACTTTTTTCACGGGCAAATTGTAAGTGAAAAAAGATTCGTCACCTCTCGATACCCAGCCTTCGAAATTTGCGATACGATACTTCAAAACGCCGTTCGTGCTCGCAATTTTGTTACGTTTCACGTATTTCTCGATACGTTTGCGATACGAAAGTTCAATAATTTGCTTGTGCTTCGAAATTTAGTTCCATTTACGTACGATAGGGGCGCTGATCATTTTTCATACGTTTATTTCTCGATGACGATACGAATACTTTTTCGCAAGGAGTTCGTGCTTGAGGCACAGCTCAGATCATGAGTCGAGCAAAAGTGTAATTAAGGCTTTTTCGAGGTTTACTCGAAAATCCGAATTCTTATAGTATCTTGGAATCTGGCGAGTAGTGTGTTACCACTCACGTGCCTTGGATGAGCACATAAAGCCGTCAATCCTTATTATCGCTAGAAATAGTTGATAATCGGTAAAAATGCGGTGATGGTAATCACCACTCATCTCGCCAACCGATAAACCGATGGATCGTGGTGAAATGGAAAGTCTATAGACGTTCGGTTTATTCTGCCTACCCCTCAAGGGAATCGGGCATGATGAACTTTTTGTTATCCTTTTAATTTTATCGGAGAAAACAAATTGATGATTGTACTGGGTGATTATAAAAGGTGTTGGAAAAATAAACATAGTTGGTGCCAGTATTAACACGCATATTCCGTGGTACCGAATTCATGGAAGACAGCTTTGGTGCATCCCATCCCTAAAAAAGGAGATCGCTCTAATTCGTCTAACTATCGGCCCATAGCCATAACCGCCTTGTTCTCCATAATTATGGAGACAATCATCAACTCTCAGCTCCTCAAGTATTTAGAATAGAATAGAATAGAATAGAAATCGTTTATTTAAGACATACACCACAACACTTACAGTAATTAACACATACAGTAGCAAAACAAAAATACAAAGGATAAAAACACAAAACAAGACAGAATAATTAGGTATTTGACAATATACAAAAAAATACCACCAAATACAAAAACTTGAAATAAAAAAAATATATATTTATGAACAAATCAGAGTGGTACATAAAAAAAATGCTAGTGCAGTAAACATAGACTATGTGTATTATATTTTTATATAAAAAGGCAACAAATTAGGCATCTATACATATAATAAAGTCGTAGGAAAGTCAAAACTGTACATTGAATATTTTTTTAAAAGAATACTTGGGGCGTGATCTACAATCGATATCAAAACCAAAAATATGGTTTATAGAATTTTTGTCTGTTTGTCTGTTTGTCTGTTTGTCTGTTTGTCTGTTTGTCTGTTTGTCTGTTTGTCTGTTTGTCTGTTTGTCTGTTTGTCTGTTTGTCTGTTTGTCTGTTTGTCTGTTTGTCTGTTTGTCTGTTTGTCTGTTTGTCTGTTTGTCTGTTTGTCTGTTTGTCTGTTTGTCTGTTTGTCTGTATGTATGTTTGTCTGTCTGTCTGTTTGTCTGTTTGTCTGTATGTATGTCCGGGGTAAACTCAAAAAGTACTGCATGGATTTACTTAAAATTTTGCATGAATATTACTAAAAGGTCAGGTCAACATATAGGCTACATATTATCACGCTGTCACCTACGGGGGAGAAGCTGTGCGGAGTAAATGAAGACCGCGCTGACGAAGTCGCTGGCAACAGCTGGTACATAAATAAAATAGAATAATCTAGAACTTACAGAGAGTCTATTTATTTTAATCTAGCGTTTGATGTCCACGTTAACTGCATTGAGTGGTGTGATGTCTTAAAATGGTCAACACTCAGCTGATGTTGAGATTTTTATCCCAACGCTGATTTTCAGTGTCAGCCAAACCACGCTGAGCGCTCTCGAAAGCTGGCAATGGTGTAGTTTTTACAATTTTTGTCTGTTTGTCGTATGTCTGTTTGTCTGTATTTATGTCCGGGGTAAACTCAAAAAGTACTGCATGGATTTACTTTAAATTTTGCATGAATATTACTAACAGGTCGGGTCAACATATAGGCTACATATTATCACGCTATCACCTACGGGGGAGGTGCTGTGCGGAATAAACGAAGTCCGCGCGGACGAAGTTGCTGGCAACAGCTAGTACGTTTATAAATGAACATAGAATAATATATGTAAGTGCATTTCACAAAGTAATAAGATAATTCACACTCGTGCGCAAGAGCCCTGAAAAGAGTTTTAATTTTGTTTTTCCTCTTCAGTCGGTAATACGGTTACATTAGTTAATTAGAATGTAAGAAAATGTAACTTCTCCTATACAACTATATACAACTTATTCCTTAATTAATTACAAGGCTTAAATGATAATATGAAAATTATTTGAATTAATTAATTTATATTTTGCTCAAATTGTTCAAATATGATTTATAAATATTATTATTTATTGAATATTCATGGTATTAATTAAGTGACAAAATAATATGAGCGATGTTAAAAAATATTTAGAGTAATAATATTATTTACTTCCCGAAATTAATAGAAAAATAATTTATACTAATATTAAAAATGCGACATAACTCTGTCTGTCTCTTTTTCACGCTTAAACCACTATCCCGATTAAGATGAAACTTGTTACAAAGATAGTTTGATACTTCAGAAAGAACATAAGATAGTTTTTATCCCAGGAAACCCACGGGACCGGGAACTATGTGCGTTTTTATTTTAGATTTTTTCCGTTTCTTGGGCACAGCTAATATATGTATATCATTTTATTTATGGATTTCAGTGTTGATTAGATACTCCTTGTATTTATTTCTAAAATTGTTTTTCATCTCCAGTTCTCGTAGAGGAGGTGGTAGGTCATTCCAACACTTTGTTGCCGCGTATCTGAAACTGCCGCAAAACGCTGTAGACCGATGCTGACCTACAAGAAGTAAATACGACGACGCCCTTGTAACTTGTGATAGATTTGAGTCCCTAGCCCAATGTAACCTGTTATATAAGTACATGGGAACCTTAAACTTAATGACATTAAAGAGCAGTGTTGCGAAGTGTAGCTGCCGTCGGTAGTCCATCTTTAGTATTCTTGCCTTGTTGATGAAGAGGGTAACGTGGGCTCTAGGCGGTATGTCAAAGCAGTATCTGGCGCACGCATTTTGTACTCTCTGAATTAAGTTTTTACTTCGCCCTAAAAGTCTAAGTCCAACTACCGCATCGGCGTAATTAAATTGAGATAACACTAAAGATTCACATAATTGTATACGAAGAGAAGTACTTATTGTTTCTCTTATTTGATATAATATTTTTCATCTATAGAAATAGTTACGAACAGTTTCTATAGTGTGATTATGGAATCTCATTTGCTCGTCAAATAGAACACCAAGATTACGCGCTTCGCTTGCTCTGTCTATCAGCGTACCCTTAACTTTAATGACAGGCTTTAGAAGAGCACCAGCTGATTAGCGACCGTCAGTACGGTTTACGTCGCGGCCGTTCAGCTTGTGACCTTCTGGTATACCTAACTCATCGGTGGGTGGAAGCAGTTGAGTCCAAGGGGGAGGCGTTGGCGGTGGTAAGTGGATCACCAGTTTTTGGCTGACCGGAGCATTAAGATCGTTGTCGACGGTGCGTGCTCCGACTAGACATGCGCAAAACGGTACTTTGAAGTGTAATGAAACATCACACATCACCTTTGAAAAGGTAATATCACCCGCAAACATCACTCATCACTCATTACTCATCACATCACCTTAAGGAAATATCATCTCGAGTAGCGTTTAGTGTCTTGCGTTGCATGTGATGTATGCATCGCTTTTTTGTGCGAACTACGAGTCATTACACTGAGTATATATTTCTTTCCGAACCAGAATACCATAATAACTGTTGATTAAACTGACTAATAATTTTAGTCTCATTGAAAGTTTTATTATAACATTACGATTATATTAATCGTAATTACATTTTCAATTCGTCATGTAGGTACCTGATTTAAAAGTATCATCACGCCGGTACCTATGTGAGGTAAGCAGAATAAACCAAACGTCTATAGATTTTTAGTTCTCCACTATTCACCAGTTTCTTGGTTGGCACACCATTCCGCCAGACTCCGAGCTACTACTGAGATTTTAAATTTTCGGGTAAAGTATCTTCACGCCCGTATTCCCGTGTGTAAGATTGTACATCTTACTAATAACAAATATGAACCGAATTGCTATCACCAAACGTTTCCAATTCAAATCATTCTAACATACTTAACGTACTCGTATACCGTTCTCCCAGCTCGAACCAACGATCTCGGTATTATTCGATTTATTTAAGTTATACTGCCAGTTGCATATCTCCCGCACGTTGCGCACCACACTCTTTTCTTGGTAGTATAATATCATATGTGATACGGCCAGAAACGACACTAACCGAACTGTACCGAGTGATGAATGAAGTAATGTGTGATGGTTGAAACGCTAGTGTGATGTGTGATGTTGCATCACCTTTCCGAGTGATATTACTTTTGTGATATTACACGCATCACCTACCCATGTCTAGCTCCGACCTTAAATCTGTCAATGCTGGTGTTCCCCAAGACTGCGTGCTATCACCGACACATGATGATGACACATGATGCGAATTCACAACATACATTGCTATGTGGATGATAGTACTGGTGATGCTACATACTCCGGCCGAAGCGATATTTCTCGGGAACACGTCGAAGAGTGCCGAAACAAGCTTGTGTCTGAAGTCGAGAATCGACTTACCGATGTTTCTGAATGGGGTCATCAAAACCTGGTCACTTTTAACCCCAAGAAGACACAGCTTTGCGTGTTCACCGCAAAAAAGACACCCTTTGTCGTGTCACCTCGATTTGGGGATACTCTCCTGACAGCTTCAGCTAGTATCGGAATCCTGGGAGTCGACATATCGAATTACGTATAGTTTCGCGGTCATTTGGAAGGCAAGGCTAAACTAGCCTCTAAAAAGCTCGGTGTGCTCAGCAGAGCGAGACAGTACTTTTTGCCGGCCCATTGCCTTCAACTTTATAAGGCACAGATTCGGCCTCACATTGAGTACTGTTCTCATCTCTGGGCCGGAGCTCCCCAGTGCCAGCTTCTTCCTTTTGATCGCATGCAGCGTAGAGCGGTTCGAATCGTTGACGACCAGGCTATTTCGAAACAGCTTGACACTTTGGCATTACGCAGAGATGTAGGTGCACTCTGCGTCTTCTATCGTATTTATCATGGGGTATGTTCCGACGAGTTGTTTGGATTAATTCCTGCCGCCGAATTTCACCATCGGACATCGCGTCAAAATTTGAAGTTCCATCCTCACCATCTCGATGTCTGGAAATCCACAACTGTGCGTTTCTCCCGACAGATTTTGCCTCGAACTACTTTGTTGTGGAATCAATTACCGGCAAGGGTGTTTAGGTACTCATTCTTAAAAGGCCAGCAACGCAACTGCAAGACCTCTGGTATTGTAGATGTCCATGGGCGGCGGTGATCACTCAACATCAGGTGCACCTCTTGCCCGTTTGCCCCTCTTCTATATATAATATATAGAAGAGGGGCAAACGGGCAATATATATATATATATATATATATATATATATATATATATATATATATATATATATATATATATATATATATATATATATATATATATATATATATATATATATATATATTTCTTCCTTCTATTTCTTGCTTATTTTTAGTTTTTATAGCACACATTAAACCCACACTAAAATAATTTGCACAATCTGTATATATATTACCATGTGTTGGTCCTTCTGAAGAAAATAGACCATCTACCGTTCTGCCAGGTAGATCGTAAAAAGCGAGCGATTGATTATATGTGTCGCTACCAGTGGCTACTAGATGGTAGAGTTCTGCATTAGCTCGTCCCTTACCTATTCCTATCGCAATAGCGTCAGTGCTTGGCACTCTCGTGTTTCAGTTTGGAGGGTAAAGTAGCCGATAAACTTATGTATCTGATAGACCTCGCCACACGGATAGCAACGTACCATTAACATTTTTAGCGTCTACGGCAATGGTTTTCTCTTTCCATCTTAAGAGTCATCTGCTTGTTTGTTATATAAGATAGCAGATATAGAAAAAATATATATTAAAAGTCCCGTCTCACTACCTGACATATCAATGTCCAGCTTAAATCGTAGGACTAAGAGGGCTGAAATATCAGCCTCCGTTTTACTGATTGGTTGAAAATAGCTTTTGAACACGTTACTTGATAAGATTTTTTCAATAATATTTCGAATATATATTTTACTGCCTTGCATACTCTGACCGACCAATGGACATACAAATAGACAGGATTATGATGTTATCCAAACAGATAGCTCTCTCGGTGAAATATATGGAATCATCCCTACTGTTATATAAATTGTAGTTTCTGTCAATTTTTGAGTGCTCTCACACACACAACGCAAACTCGACGAAATGGAAATGCGTTACGATAGAGAAATGAACACATAAATGTATAAGATTAAGCCATGGAACTAGAGGATTAAGCAGGCAAGAGGATGAGATAGAATACATTGACATATTATTTTATATTTAAAATGTAATCATCTATTTATTGGTTCCAAACCAGACAGATATAAAACACATGTTTTACTGCAACTTAAATTTCATTCAAGAATTCACAATCAATGTTGTCTTTGTCAAATTTTGTATAAACATATTTTCATAAATCTCAAAACTTTCACCATACTGATTTTTTTCTGTATACCCTGTTATAATATAACTCAAGAACGGCTTGACCGGATTGCTATGAAATTGATATAAATTAGTGTACAGTGTTAATTAATGGCGCAAATGATAGGACATACCTATAATTTTTTTCTACAAGGAATTTACGCCCAGCAAAGTGTTACTTGATGTATCATTTACTTACTATAAGTCATTATTTCTTTTCTATTTTTACGTGAATAAAAGCATATGGAAGTCCTAAACAGCCGTATATTGATCGATTCCTCTAAATAATAAAGAGGGTATTTGTCCCACTGCAAACAAATACCCTCCCATCCATTCAGAGGGAGTGAACCATGAACTTTAGCGGTGTTTGGTCAACTGTGTGAGGAGAGATATGCATACCGTCAGCTGTATTGCTTTGTACGAATGATTGTCTTGTACGAAAATATTAATAATTTTAGGAAAATTTGCTTTTTTAACCCCCCGACGCAAAAATGAGGGGGTTTTCAGGTGTTTACCTGTGTGTCTGTCCGTGCCATCTCGTTTTGAGACTTCGGTTGAAAACTACACTGGAACGTGGATATTTTAAATTCTTGAAAAATTATATTTGATAAAAACGTAAAGTACTGAACGCCGAACACACAAGTTTATTTGTACAATTGCCATAAAACAAATGTTAGCAGTATTAAAAGGGTAACCTTTCTGAAAAAAATATTTCGACGTTGGAGTTCTATTAATATAAAGCTCAACATTTATGTAACGCAGTAAATAAACACAGGAACTTATAAAACTTTTATTAGACTGCTTATGTTATGTACTTACGTATTCTCGAGATGAACATTGATTCTGGCTTTGTAGTGTTTCTTGAAAAGTGTACAATTAAACTGTTGACTTCAAGAATTGAATTGAATTATTATTGGAAAAGTTTTTAATCAAAACTTTTTTTGATCTTAAGTATTTGTTTGTTTATTTATGTATTACTAGATGACCCGGCAAACGTTGTTCTGCCTTTTTAACTACTCTTATTTTTTACACGGGGAAAAGTAAAAGTAAAATACGTATGAGTTTTAATTTAGTTTTTGAATATAGTAACATCGATTGAAATTGGATTAAAGTTGTTTCACTTATGAAAGCTAGATGGTATTGTTCGTTTTAACCTGAGTAATTTATTCTAAGAAACCATAGCATGGGTCGCGAGACGTGAAGCACCACGAACGTCTCACGATGGTATAAATTTGGCCGTATAAAGTAGTTGTGGTTATGGTTAAAGAATATTTACTTCTCACTAGCTGACCCGGCAAACGTTGTTCTGCCTTTTCAACTACTCTTATTTTTTATATATTTTAACACCTTTTAAACCTTTCCTGGACTTCAACAATTAATTCAAAACCAAAATTAGCCAGATCGGTTCAGCCATTCTCGAGTTTTAGCGAGACTAACGAACAGCAATTGATTTTTATATATATAGATAAGAATTATAAAAATTCACTTACTGAGAGTATAATAAATACATTTGATTCACTATTATTTAAAACACTTGAGCGTACACATTACATACGTCACACAATACAGATATTGATAGTTCGGGTAGCTGGACACAAGCGTTTTATGCTTTGGGTAGAACAATTTTAAATAGTTGTTGCTAACTTGTTGAAACATTGATCTTAAAGACGTTCCCAACTAGATGAGACATTGATCAAGATTTTATAGAATTAATTTTAATTGTTGTTATATTTATTATTTGCTAGAGAAAGCATAATACAATAAATTTTATATTTTATTGGTCCCGGCCTCCTTTGTAGAATAGGCCAACTGCCGTTCTGCCAGGCAGGTCGTAAAAGGCGACCGAATGGCTATCGAGTCACTACCATCGTGGCTACTAGGTGGTAGAGTTCTGCATTGTCTCGCCCGGGTCAGGTACCACCGCCTTGCCTATTCCTGCCGCAATAGCGTCAGTGCTTGTCGCTGTCGTGTTCCGGTTTGGAGGGTAAGGTAGCCGGTAAACTTATGCATGTGGCATTAGACCTCGCCACAAGATAGCAACGCACCATTAATATCTTTGGTGTCTATAGGCGATGGTTGACTCTTTCCATCAGGAGACCCATCTGCTTGTTTGCTATCTTATGATATAAAAAAAAAAAAACGGTAGGTACTATTAAACACATGATGATAATATTACCCATCATTCTTACAGACTTTTGACTATCAGAAGGGATCAGGTGTAAGAATTTAGGTGATTCAAGTAAAGAATAATTAGGTAAATAAACAAAATTTTACTAACAAACTAGAGTGTCCACATAAACAATTATTTTATATATATTTTTGTAATAAAATAGAACACACTTCAAAAACTATTGCATTTGATTCTACTGCTGATTCTGAACAAATTAGTTTCGGCTTTCGTATTATATATATATATATATATATATATATATATATATATATATATATATATATATATATATATATATATATATATATATATATATTTAATTATTAAATTATTTATATTTGTAAATGAACCGATTTTAAACTTTTTTTATCATTTACCATTAGAAAGCTACACAAATTACTTTTTTATCCAACTGCACATATTACAATTTTTTTGGCATTATAAATGCCTTGAGTAGTTTTTTGAAACTTGCAGTAGCTTTTGCGTCCTTAATGTATTTTGGAAAATTGTTACATAACTGGGCACCTTCATATTCAATATTTTTTTAACCATAATTTGTTCTATGTGACCGAAGAATTAAATCATTAGAATTACGTAATTTAAATTTTTTGCATTTGATTTATTTTTTGAAAATGTATATTTGTTTTAATCTCTTTATTTAGTATTTTTCTTATCAATAAGTATGTCGAATTTTTCAAAACCAAAATATTTTTGCCTGATATTCAATATTTTTGTTTCTCTATATATTTTTTCTGTACTGACGCGGAAATTATAGTTATATAGAATTTTAATCAACTTATTTTGCATTGTTTAATGCAAAATAAGTTGATTAAAATTCTATATAACTAAATTGAATTTCTTTTAATTATCTGGATATCTATTTTCAAGTTAATGTTGCTATATTTTACATTTTTTTTTTTGCACAAAAGATAACGTAATTTGTTTTAGCTGTATTTAATGTCAATAAATTAGATTGAAATCAGTCATTTAATAAATTCAAATCGCTTTGGGCTTTAGAAACTATGACATCAATTGATGACCCAAAATAAAAAATACTTGTATCATCAGTTTAAAGGGTGATTTCACCTGCAAGTTGTAGGTAGGATATGTCATTGACGTAAGTTATAAAATAAGTGGGCCTAAAATAGAACCTTGTGGTATTCCCCGTGCGTTTTCTTTAAAACTTCTTTGCAATTTATTAATTTAACTGCCTGTTTTCGGTTTTGTAGGTATGAACTAAATATTTTATGACCTTCGACTCCTATTTGAAAAAGTTTTTAAGTATTTCTTTAGTTTTAGGCACGTATTGTAACGAAGGGTGGATGGAGTTCGAATGATTGTTGCACTTACATATAATAAGATTTTAAATAGACAGATTTTAATTAATATAATACTTAAAAAACCGGCCAAGTACGAGTCGGACTCGCGTACAAAGGGTTCTGTACCATCATCTATAAAAGAAAATCACGTTTTTTTTATTAAAAATCTATTGTATCTAAATCTATTGTATCATCTGTTGTATCGTAGCCCCCCTTTAATATTTACTTTATTTTTATTTATTTATTTATTTATTTATTTTGAAAGGACATATACAAATAAATATTCTGTGAAAATTTTAAGCGTCTATGACGGCGGAAATACATAATTTTTTGAAAATTTCAGCTTTCTAGCTATCACGGTTTATGGGATACAGTCTGGTGATAGATAGACGGACAGACAGTCAGCAAAGCCTTCCCGGAAGTCAGGGAAGGATCCTGTTTTACCAAGTGACGGATTTAGGCTTACTACCGCCCTAGGCTCGGTCTGACTCGCCGCCCTTTTTTTAACAAAATTCTATACATTCTGATTCACAATTTTATTGTTATAATATAATTTTTATTGTATTGAAATAAAATTATTAAACAATGCAAAGAAATATTTATTAAACTCTTACAAAATAAATAATAAGCATTTTTCTCGAATTATCGTAGATAGCTTAATTTGTAAATCTTTTCTTCAAACGCCATACTCATGATAATAACATTTTAATAAACGTAGCAATATTACATAGATCACTTCAATCGAGATATCATATATCACTTTAATTTATATCATCATATATTCACTAAAATTTGATAGAATTTTATTATACTAAATTCTTGCCTCTAAATTATTTAAATTTGTTAAAATTTCTAAGTATAGTTCAACATATTTGCAGCTATAAAAATACCGTCTCGTTTCGATCTAGATAAAAATTAAATTTCCTTTTTTTCGAATTATATTCATTTAAAAGAAAATCTGTAAGCCGTTGACCCTGCAGGCCGTCATTGCTTCTTGCCGAATTTCATAATTTTAAGTTACCGGGAAGTACGAATATACTATAGGTTTTGATTCTCTTTTGAAGTCGCAAAATATGCAATACTAATGGTCATATCTTTTGATCCTGATGACTTACAAGTTTTTTTTTCACAGCTAAGCGGGACCAAAGACACAAGTATTTTTTTTAGAAACGGGGGCAAACGGACAGGAAGCTCACCTGATGGTAAGTGATTACCGACGTCCATAAATAACTATATTACCAGGGGTCTTGCAGTGGCGTTGGCGGCATTTTAAAAATAAGTAGGCTCTCTTCTTGAAGGTTTCTAGGTCTTATCCGTTTGGAAAAAATTCTGTCGATAACTGGTTCCACATAGGAGTAGTGCGAGGAAAGTGCCTTGAGAATCGAGAATTTCTAGGCTTTTACTAGTGAAGATAAATGTGTATACTCCATTTGACTATTCCATTGTACAAAATCGACGTAAAGATTAAAATAAAAAAAAAACTTGATTATGACCTAGGGGTCGCCAAAGTGAATCTTCGTTCGCCCAAATTAATCGTTACGTTCATGCCACATTCATATACCTATGCTTTTAGTTTTTGCGTTTTTACATGAAAGACACTTTCATCTACTATCTATCAAAGCAAGCTACACTTAGCCACACTGCAGGCTATTATGCGCAAAAAGTACTGTTGCTAATAATAACCCAGCTCATTCTGAAGATCTAGTACCCTGGAGGGATGCTTAAACAGTTCCGATTTAGCAAAGTGCAGTAAATTTTAATTCCTCTTACTTAAACAGCCTGAGGACAGGATTTGCTCATAGTTACGCCCCACACATGGGGTTTGTCCATTAGCTTCAAGGCGTGTGTGTGTGTTTATAGATTTGGCAATGTCTCGTTATCAGCCTACATATTTTTCTCATTTTTCAATCACATTTGCAATCACAATAGAAGTAGGAGTCACTGAACACATTACATTATATTGTAGGGAATAACCTACAATTAGTTATTAAATATCCTCTCCCATACGAGTGTGTATGAGAGAACACGTGTAGTACATATGGGCGACGGCTTCAATTTTGTAATACAAAATATATTTTCTTTATATTGCTCAACTAGCTGTTGCCCGCAACTTCGTCCGCGCGGACTTTGTTTACCCCGCACAGCTCCTCCCCCGTGGGTGATAGTGTGATAATATGTAGCCTATTTGTGAACCCGACCTGTGAGTAATATTCATGCAAAATTTAAGTAAATACGTGCAGTAATTTTTGAGTTTACCCCGGACATACATATAGACAAGCAGACAAAAATTCTAAAAACTATATTTTTGGCTTCGATATTGATTGTAGATCACGCCCCAAATTCTTTAAAAAAATATTCAATGTACAGTTTTGACTTTCCTACGATTTTAGTATATATATAGATTTTAATTATCATAATGAAATATAAATTAACAAATGCATTTACCTTTAATTACTTAAATAATGCCAGCCATTAGGTAATGGCGGCAAATATTATGTGTTGCCCAAAGAATGCTGGAATCTTAATATCGAGTCTTTACTTTTTAACGCGTCTTATCCGCCATTGTTATTTTTTTCAATTTCAGGACTACCAGTTTAAAAGAATTAAATTCACACACGTATAACAAAGTCGAGCAAAATTTTGCTTATTAAATAAAAACCTAACAATATATAAATTAAAAAATAAATAAATTCACAACGGAAGTGGGAGTCAATTAATATCATTAAAAAGGTTATGAATCAAGCACGCAGCCATTTAAGCGTCTAAAACTCTAATGTATCTCATATTTACAAAATAATGGTCTCGATTTCAGATAAAATAAGTTTGACACTTGCGCAGATTACTCCGCTAGTTTCAATCATCGCAACCACTGACCGAAAAACTTTCTCTACGAGAATTTAAGAGAAGCTTATTCGCCGCTCATAGTAGATGCTATTCACACTGAAACAATTTAACTTTTTTCTCCTTTGCATAGAAACATATAGGTAGGTACTCATTGGCCTACTTGTATTCGAACTGAAGATATACATTATGAATATATATAAACATGAGATTTCAATCCGAATGCATATCTTAAACACGAGATTTCAATCCGAATGCATATCTTTGATGCACATTTTAAGAAAATATCTGGGACAGTTATTACTCTATGTGGGACAAAGTATGGAGCATACAAAACCGAGATTGTTATAAATATCTTGATAGCTATACCCTGCTTTGAACTTGAGTTTTACTTAGAGTGTTTCTCTTCGGACAATACAATAAACCGTGTCTTTTAATAATATAACGAGTACTAGCTGTTGCCCGCAACTTCGTCCGCGCGGACTTCGTTTACTCTGCACAGCCCCTCCCCCGTAGGTGATAGCGTGATAATATGTAGCAGTAGATGTATTTTGACCCGACCTGTTAGTAATATTCATGCAAAATTTTAAGTAAATCCATGCAGAACTTTTTGAGTTCACCCCGGACATACATTAACTTTCCTACGATTTTATTATATGTATATAGATTAAAGTTTACTGTTGTTGCGGGGTAGGCGGGGTGAACCGAATGTCAACAAGCTTTCCGGTTGAGAACAATTCACCCATTTATCGGCTGATATTATTCTCATCGCTGTATTTGCAGATCTGTGACGATTATGGCATATTTCTTGCGTTAACCGAGATAAACAACTTTAAATTATTATCTATATTAATTATTAATATTAATTAATAATTAATCTATATTAATATTATAAATGCGAAAGTTTGGATGTTTGGATGGATGTTTGTTACTCAATCACGCAAAAATTACTGAACGGATTTGAATGAAATTTGGTATATAGGTAGATGATGATCTGGAATAGTACATAGGCTATTTTTTATCCCGGAAAAATTAGGTGGTCCCGCGAGATTCACGAAAAACTTATAATGCAACTTAGCTGCACGCTGCAGCTAGTAATATTATAAATGCGAAAGCTTGGATGTTTGGATGGATGTTTGTTACTCAATCACGCAAAAGCTACAGAACGTATTTGATTGAAATTTGGCATACGGGTAGATAATGACTTGGAATAGCACATAGGCTATTTTTTACTCCAGAAAAATTAGGTGATCCCGCGGTATTCATCAAAAACTCGTGATGCAGGTGGCTGCACTCTGCAGCTAGTCTTATATAAAGCTGTCCAATATTTGAGGATTGTCTTTATTTAAAGAGTATTCACACTTCATGCGCTATCATTTTTTGTAAGGCATTGGCGGTCTCTTTAAATATTGAGAGCCGGCTGTGGTGTATAAAAATGTGGTTTTAAAGGTTAACAATATATCATGCTTACTGGCAACCCTACCCTCCAAACCGAAGCACGACAGTAACAAACACTGATGCTATTGCGGCAGGAATAGGTAAGGTGTTGGTATCGGACCCGGGCGAGAAAATGCAGAACTCGAGCACCTAGTAGCCACGACAGTAGTGACTCGCATAGCCCATCGTCGCCTCTTACGACCTTACTGGCAGAATGGCAGTTGGTCTTTTCTTCAAAAAGCCTGGACCAACACGGGGGGAAATACACAATTATACAGCTAAGTCTACTGATAACTCAAAGAGTGTTTGTTATTTCTTTTGGGTGGGGTATTTTTATTTTGTATCAAGTAAGTAGCACCTTGTATATTAGGAAGAAGGAATATCTCCGTATTTTCAATGCGCTAAACGCAGAATTATCACGTTGACTTTAACACCAGAAAAACTGCCCATAATATGACAGGTGAAGTCGACAAATTCGCAGGTTATGTTTTTAAGAAAATTGAAACATATATAGTGTGACTACTTAGGTGACGGTCAGTCCGAAAATATTAAAAAGTGACAGCAGAAAAGATTCTTAAAATGACATAGTTTCAATAAAACATTGAGATCATGAGGATTTTTTAGTCTGGTTAACAAGTGCTTTTTAGGTCAAAACTTTTTCTAATTCTCTAAAAAATTTGATTTAGGTGTCATTCTATTCGGAATGGCATGTAGAAACTTTTTGAAAAAATTGAAGGGCCGCTCGCAAAAATTGCAAAAGTTATGAACAATTAAGTGAAAAAAAACGTGGGGTTTGGTTTTTCGCAAATATCTCAAAAAAATATCTCATAAACTAAAAGAAAAAAGCACTTGTTAACCAGACTATTTCAACAAATAAAAGGAAAAACTTGCAGTTGTTTCGACAATGTTAATTAAAACAAACGACGCGACGCTTGAACATTTTTATTTTCTTTATTTACCACAGTCACAATGACACCTTCAAGTGTTTTATTCAAAGTAGATAAAAATATATATACAATTTATGACTTAGTTTATTGCTGAAATAATGTTATTTTCAGAAATAGGACGTAAGTACGTTATTAGAGAGTACGTTATTACCTACATTATTAGAGAGGATTTAAAAATCTGTAAATCTAAATCTATCTATCGAATCTAGACCAATGATAATGTTATGTTTTATGGCTGCACTGTTATTATTATAAAACAAACGTGAAGATTTTTATATTATCGACAGATACACCGCCCGTGCCAGGGAGTTGAAAATTTCATTGCTTCGTTTTCTTTTTTCTCGAGCGATCGGCTAAGCCAGCCAGACAGAGAAAGGCGATTGAGACGGGACATTGTCTTGTCTATTGTTACTCCGGCTAGCCGAGATAAAATAGTTGCTGCTTTACTCCGAACAGATATAAATGCCTTACCCACGCGCGCATTGGGTGAATGACAATCAATGTGTATTTAAACATTAAGGCGAGGCATCGGGAAAAACGGGAAAAACTGGTTTGCTAAATCACGTTTTTTTTGTATTGATTGTTAAATAACAATTTTACAAAAATTACACGATATACCTGAAGATATTATCTAAGGAATGAGCTAACTTATTACATGATAGAATGTACTTTATTCGATCATATAAAATTCCGAAAACAGGCTATAAAAATCTCTAAAACAAATAATTTGTTAATCATATTTCTAATCTTCCACATGATTTTTATATGGTGATATTTAGTTATAAATACAAAAAAAATGTGCTAAATTTTGGTTTTCAGGTGATATCCTATATTTATTTATCTGAAAATTAACACGTTTCTCAGCTGTTTCAGAACTTACCGCGCCACCCATTTCCTATAGAATTGACGCGCGTCGAAATACCTCGCCTTAAAGTGAATGACAACATCATCAATCACGTCAGGCTCAAACCTGCGATCTGAGGAGGGCAGCGTGCGAAATAGTCACGTGTAGTAAACAAAACAGATAGTCCAAATACAGGTTAATTGTAAAAATATATACTGAAGGAGGGTGTTCAGTACCTACTCGACTCTGATACCGAATACGTAAAAAATACGTACTTAAATTTTGACCTAATTATCCAATAAAAATGTTTATGTACGGAGTACGGACAACCATGTTGTTTACAGACAGCGATTTGCCGTTAGCACACCGCTAGGTGATCATACATTTTGAATATTACTATACTGTCATTGAAGTTTTTTATATAAAAAAAAATAGACGTGTGGCACTCGGAGACTGCCGCGGTAAAGCTATTGCATAGCATTTTTTATCAACTTATGCAATTACAATTATATATTTATTTTAATTATACAGTATTTTTTTCTTTGTTTATTCATATTTAAAACACTTTGTACACAAATTATACGAGTACAGATATTCACTGTTATACGTAGATGATAAATACCTATATACCTACATACTTTCTCACAAACAGCTGATTACGGTAGTTTTCCATTACAACCAATGCCACCTAAAGGCGGGTTGCTGAACTAAAGAAACAAGCGTGATATTTCAAAAAGTCATTAAAAGTTCTGGTATTTATCGATAGATGGAAAAACTAAAAAGTATCACCGCTGTGCCGGTCGGAGTGGGAGGTGTTAGGTTTTTTCGTTACGGAATTTCTGGATTCGGTCTCCACGCTCAAGGCCCGCGATAGAAGCTATGCAATAGCTTAAAAGTATCTTCACGCCCGTATCCCCAAAGAGGTAGGCAGTGGTACAACCAGTGCACCCACGATTAGCCGAAGATACTTAGTCTCACAATGTGATAGGCAAGCCTATCGCTAAACGGGCACTTATCCAATCCCTGCCATCGTTGTTTTTATCAGAAAACTGAAATAACACATTTTTGAAGTGCCCGACGTTCCCTGACGAGTTCCCGAGTTCAATTCCCTGAATTGAACTCGGGACCTCATGCGGTCCACACCGACTCCGGACTATGAGACCACAGAGGCGATAATATTTATTCTCTCTTATTATATTTAATTATCTAGGCACTATCGTGTTTTTTAATACTATGCGCTCCAACTAAGAATAGGACTGCACATGTTGTCAAACTTCATATCATAAGTGTAAAATTAGTAATGTCAACCAAAAATATTTGTTTAAAAATAGGGCTGATTTATTGAAGAACAAATAACATATAACATTCATATAATTCCATTATAATAATACTAGCAAAAAGAAGAGCTTTGCAAGGGCTCGCAAAGTTTATACTATCTAGTAATATTGTTATAAATGTATTTTTAAGAGAATTACATCTTTTAATGTATGGACTTTATTTATAATTATCTAACCTAAAAAACTCAGCGTATTTTCACCTAAACATTACATTTGCGTCAAAGGCCCGCGTCGTCAGGCTTTTTCTAAAATCAGGAAGTTCCTGGTTTTACGTCGATTTACGAAATCAAAATCAAAAAATGTTTTATTTAAATAAACCTTCAAAATTTTTGGACTACGCAGGTGCGAAGAATTGACGGTAGACACTCAGCGGATACATTTTTCGAATTTTTCTCTCAGAGAAACCCTCGGAGTTCGATTCCAGAGTCAGGCAAATGAAAAAATGTGTTTTTTCAGTTTTCTGATAAAACAACTTTGCCCGGGATTGGAAAAGTGCCCTACTGGCGATAGGCTGGCCACCTATCACATTGTGGGACTTAATTATCTTCAGCTAACCGTGGATGCACACGTTGTACTTCTGCCTACCTCTTCGGAGATACGGGCGTAAATATACCTTTTTTTAGCTTTTTACCCTCGCCTCGGGCTAAGATTGGGAATTGATCTCAATACAATATAAATCGATTAATAAATCTGTACTGTTTCTCAATAAGCATATTGTGAAACTCTCTAACGCTCTAATTACTCTGTTCCCAGCAAACATCCCTGCTCTAGACCTAAATCCTCCTTGTGCCTCCCACAATATTACTTCGAACTTCCCTTGCATTCTCCTTTCAATGATTTTATCATACACCTTCGATGCCAAACTGATCAAACTGATGGCCCTATAGCTATTGCAGTTTATACTTGAACCTCGCCTTTATACGAGGACACGATAACCGCGCGCCGCCAGTCAAATATGAAGAAACAATTCATGAAGTAGGTAGTCTCTTAATAAGTTCAAAAATTCTAATAGAAAATGTATCTTGTATTGTATAAATTGTACCTTCTATTTTTTTGTTTTTATTAAATGGTATTTTTATGGTAGATAACAAATCTAGACATGAATATAAACTACCACGTCGAAGCTCAAACCTAAAAATGCGATATTTTTTCAGTACAATGTACCACAAAAATGCATAGAAAGTGGCCTAGTGTAGGGCTCGCTTCGCTCGCCCTAATTAGTGTTCCATATCATACTACATGTACCCTTGTTGGTTTTTCCCGTGTTGGTCCCGGGCTCCTTTGAAGAATAATCCAAATGTGGTTCTGCCAGGCAGGTCGTAAAAGGCGACCGAGCGGCTATGCGCGTCACTACCATCGTGACTACTAGTTGGTAAAGTTCTGCATCTGCTCGACCGGGTCTGGTACCACCACCTTACCTATACCTGCCGCAATAGCGTCAGTGCTAGTCTCTCTCGTTCTCTAGACTCTCTCTCGTAGACTCTCGTGTTCCGGTTTGGAGGGTAAGGTAGCCGGTAAACTTGTGCATTTGGCATTAGACCTCGCCATTAGATAGCAACGCACCACTAGCATCTTTGGTGTATATAGGCGATGGTTGACACTTTACATCAGGAGACACACCTGCTTGTTTGCTATCTTATAATATATAAAAAAAATGTACTTACGTAGGTACATGTAGTATGATATGGAACACTAATATTATAATCGGTAGCAAAGTGTACCTATTTAAATAACGTCATTATAAACATAATTTGAAACACGTAATTCATTTTAAATCTATGCAATACTAGCTGTGCCCGCGACTTCGTCCGCGTGAAAGAATTTCTAAAAGTCCCGGGATTTTATCAGCACAGTTCCCGTTTCCGTAGGATTTCCGGGATAGAAACTATCCTATATCCTTTCTCAGGTCTCAAACTATCTTTGTTACAAATTTCATCGAAATTGGTTCAGTAGTTTAGATGTGAAGAAAAGACAGACAGAGTTACTTTCGCATTTATAATATTAGGATTACATGTGACAAAAAAGATTCAAACACCAATGATGTCGGCGACAAAGTCGTTTTAATAGAGGATTTAAAATCTGATAGACACATTTGATTAAAGATTATGTTTAAAAATTAAATTTATTTTTATATAACTTAACGCTGCTTTACTAAAACAAAACTGAATAAATTCCGTAATGTAAGCCACGATGAACTATTCAGTTCAGAAAACCTCGCCGTATTATTCCTTATTCGGAACATCTTTTATATGACCCGTCGCCACCGGTCTCAGCGACCTCTTTTTCACCCTGCGCCTAATACAAAAAAATATATTACAAACTGAGAGAAGCTTGTAACATCTGTCTCCTCATATTCTGCCATGTCACTATCAGTAGTTTAGTGCAAGGCTGTAAGCGGTTATAACAAATGTATGAAAAAATATAAATAAAACCACACGAAGCACAGTTTCAGGCAATACTCTCTCTCCGCCACAGGCAATACTCCGCCACACTACTAAGGTAACTTTAAATAATGACCACCAATAAGGTTGTACCACTTTACTAAGTGGAAGTAGATATTTCAGGAACATGAACACAGGAGGAGGATATTTCACATTATATATGTTTCTATGTAGGTACCTGACTTAACTTTGTAACGTAGAGACACACAGACAGTCGTCACAAAGACAGTCCATTTTTATCGGCCCATGGTCATCCGCGGATGTCGCATGTTTCACATCGCATAAAAATTTAAATGTTTTCTTCCTAAATTCGTCGCTAGATTAATAAAAATATATATTATACGAATATCGACACGCCCGGTACCCTTGCGGGATAGGCAGAGTAAACCGAACGTCTATAGACTTTCCGGTTCACCATGATTCACCGGTTTGTCGGTTTGTGAGATGAGTGGAGATCTTTGCATTTTACCGACCTGATAACGATTATCGACTGTTTCTAGCGATAATCAGGGCCGGCGGTTTTACTTGATTAAAAGTTGTAAGTTTTTTTAAATTGTAATAACAGACATTACAGACTCAATTGTAGGCTGACATAGTTGCCAGCAATAACTAGCTCAAGATATATAACAACGTATTCACATTGCTTTTTTCGACATAATGTATAACTTAACATAAACATGGAAGCAACGTTTTTGCAAAAGAACCTAATAGAGGACTTACAGCCCTGACCAATTTGAAAATGTATGAAAATTTGTTACGATTTCTTCGTAAGATTTGGGTTTCTGTGTGTTACGTAAATTGCATTTCCAACGGCTATAATGTTACTTTATCAGAAACTTTTCTCGTTTCAACAAGGAAAAAAGCAGTTTTTATTTGAAATTAAGTTTTATTTCTATTAATCACTTATAGATCTATTGATAGATTAAATACGTAATTTACTTCAGGGATAAAATACTTAAGAAGCTTATTATAGAATCTTATCTTTTATTTCTTTGTTTTATTATTATTAATTACTTGTCCTATTATATTAATTACCTATTGACCGCCCCGTTGGTTGCTTGGCTAGCGATCCTGAATACGCAATCGACGGAGCTCGGGTTCAATCCCCGACGGGGACAAGCATTTCTTTGTTTTTTTTTCAACTTTGTTTCAAAAAAATGTTTCTATTTCCAGGTTTGGGTTTTTATTAAATATATTCCAGTATTAATATATGTATTTCTATGTATTAGCATAGAATAATAACGCATAGAAACCAAGTCGACCCGCGCTATATTAAGCCATTTCAAAGAAGTCTGAAAGGGCTTCTTACGCTCGCCGGCTGCTCAGATCAGCTCACCGTGCTTCAAAAAAACGTATCCGCACGTCGAGCTCGCGTTATTCGCCGATGACACCGCCCTCTGTACGTCGAATATTTCCGAAGTAACAGTCACCAAGCGGTTGCAAGTTGCGGCCAACGCCCTTGGCGATTGGTTCAGGAAATGGCCTATCGAAGTAAATCCTAGTAAAAGTGCAGCCGTCTAATTTCGCCGCGCTCAACATCCGCGACAGCAGAGGAGCATTCTGCGGAAGCTAGGCAACATTACCCTGTTCAGAAACATCATCCCATGGGAAAGTCGTGCTAACGCTGGGCAGTAAAATGTCATTTAAACCGCACATACAAAGAGTGAAAGCTAAGGCTAAATTCGTTGTAGGTTGGTTAAACAACCTTATCAATAAACGCTGTAAAATGCCAGTTGGACACCAGGTTACACTTTACAAGTCGTGCGTACGCCCCATCTTATCATACGCTTTTTTAGGGCAAATGGCCCACCTCTCATTCCCACCACTGTAACTTCTGTAAACCAGAATCAACAGCGGCAACCGACCTGATAACCACTGAGTTGCGAGCTCAGGGTGCCCTGGGGAAAAGCTTAGCGCTCTTGGGACCCGCAACGAAATTAATCAGAAGTATATAGGAGGAGTAAGGAAATACATCCTGCTTCCCTTCCTTTTAAGCAGGAGACAGTAAAATATTAAAAGCATAAAAATGCTACGAAATGAGACTTTTACAATCAGGTTAGGCCTGATTGCTATTGCAAGTTTGGAAATTAGGGGCCTACCAAATTGGCCTACTTAATTCTGCTTCCAGTAGTAAGTATGACAAAATCGCTTGAAGGCACGGCAGTTTTCGCGTGTTCCCGTAAGGTCGGAGTATAATAGATATAATAAGGCAGTCAGCAATCTTGTCCGGCCAAGATTGGTTAGCGGCCGTGTAAACGACACGTCTGTGTGCGTGCGGCGATTCGGGTGCCCTGAAAGGACGCCCGACGCCCGTCCTGTAAAGGACGGTCTACCTACTGAAAATCTATACCATAGGTTTGGAGTTGGGACCATGATTCTGAGTCGGGATTTGCTGGAAATTTGTGTTATATTTTTTTTGATGATGTTTTTACCTTAACTAAATTTTTATTTATGTATGATTTGATTTATTTTAACACTGTACGGTGATCTTTCTAAAAAATAGTAAAATTAAAGGAAATACACGAAATAAGCAATGTATTATGCGTTATAGGTATACCCCACAACATAAACGTAACGTAAATATGGCACGTTTCTTTAATTTTTGTTGCACCTGCACAAGTGCAGAATTTCGGTCGGGGAAAATCTATCTATGTAAATTCACAAAATAATAACAAATATCTACATGGTTTTATTAAGATACTAAACAATGCCTTTGACAATCGGACAGAGTTTTTGTTACACACTGTATAATTAATCTATAATCGACCTATTACTTTTTGGATAAGAATCAAGTTTTTAAAAAGTTGAAAAGAAGAAATTGATCGAAATTTATCTCAGTACCTACATAATCTGTACACGCGTATATTGTGTATGCGTATGTGCAGCTATTATACACATAAACATATACACATAAATCTTCGCCGTGTTGGCCCCGGCCTCCTTTGTAGATTAGGCCAACTGCCGACCTGCCAGGCAGGTCGTAAAAGGCGACCGATTGGTTATCGAGTCACTACCATCGTGGCTACTAGGTGGTAGAGTTCTGCATTGTCTCACCCGGGTTTGGTACCACCGCCGTACCTATTCTTGCTGCAATAGCGTCAGTGCTTGTCGCTGTCGTGTTCCGGTTTGGAGGGTAAGGTAGCCGGTAAACTTATGAATGTGGCATTAGACCTCGCCAAAAGATAGCAACGCACCATTAACATCTTTGGTGTCTATAGGCGATGGTTGACTCTTTCCATCAGGAAACCCATCTGCTTGTTTGCTATCTTATGATATAAAAAAAAATAAACAACGGCGGCCTAATCCGTTTAACCGGGCAGAGAGGGTAGGTAGGTAGGGTATAGGGTAAGCACGATATCTGCCTGAAATACAAAGTTATCGAGATTTTATTAATAATATAATAATCTTATAAATAATATAAATATATATAATATACTGAAAACCAAGTAAATATGCTGTTTTGAAATTCTAGAAATGTTTTGCTTTATTAAATCCAAAGCGATTTGCCTAATTTTGAAAAAATAGAAATGAAAATGAGAGTTAGGACTTGTAGCGACATTTCATAATAAAATTACATCTCAGAACTCAGTCTAAGGATTCCCAAGGGGAGGTAAGGAGACAAAAGGTTGATCGAATGCACAATCAAGCTTCTAATCTGTGATAAAACGTGAGCTGAATTATAAAATTACGACATTGTTTCCGACAAGTTAGAATTTGATTTTACCGACTGAAATATTAGTTGACTAGTTATGGGACATCAGAATTTAATCAGAAATCAGAAATAATTTATTCAATAAAACTTTTTACAAGTTAATTTGACACGTCAACATATTTTTTTTTAAAAACTACTACCGGATCGGAAACGCGGCCACACACTGAGAAGATCCGACGGAAGAAACTCAGCGGATATACATTACATAATAATTACTTATATAATATATATTATATAACTCTTATATAATATATATTATATAAGAATAACGCGTATTGCTAACCTTGTGCTCTATCGTACGCTTTTATAAAGAATAGGCCATTCGCCACCCTGCCGACAATACTTCAAAGGCGAATGAGACGTCAAAATTACTGAACGGATTTGCTGAAATTTGGCACACAGATGATGTGCACTACAGCCGGGGGAGCCAGCGGACTGTAAATCTGGTTCTTCTCTCTTCGATGCCCCACCAGCCGCAGTGCTTTGGTCGTGAGCCGGGTGTCGCCGGGGGAAGAAATAGAGACCACAACTTTTCTTTGCAAAGGTGCTTTATTGTAACGAAATAGCAATAAAGCTAGCACCGTTGCAAATATTTGACCTATTTTATGGAGAGCCAGTACTTGCCCTAATACTGCCCTACTCTAAAGCCGGTACCCTATAGATATATACTAAAGCCCAGGAACTTGTCTGGGAAACTTATTGAGTCGTAACGAAATTGTAACTTTACTGGAACGGAACTGGAACGGAACTGATTGTATCCCGTGTGGACTTCTCGCGCCCCCCAGCAGAGGGAACGGGGAATTGTCTTCGGGGCTTTTGGCCCCCTGGACAAGGTATCAATCGCTAGCCCTGAACAGGGCTAGGTCATTGGGTTCGGACGGTTTGAAAAACCATTTCCTGTGGATGTATTGTGTGGAAATAGGGTAATTACTATTGTTTTTAGGATAGTCGGAGTTCCCTCCCACCCGTACCCCCCTCAGTACAGAGGGGGGAGGGGGGGGGGGGGGGGGAGAAACAGTTTATAATTTGAGTAGGTCACGGGGGTATGGCCGCGCGTCAGGAGGGCGCGCGTGCCAGGGTGCAATATTCTGGATCTCAGGAAGGGAGGAGGAATCGGCTCTACCAAACATATTTGTGGCGAGTTTCTTGATGAAAGCCTCCAGGCTCTCCATTTTTAGGTCGCGGCTAATTACCTCATTGGTAACGTATCTCGGGGCGTTAGTGATCCTACGCAGCGCTACATTTTGTTTGCGTTGCAGTGTCTGTCGGAGATCGTTGGCAGTGAATTGATACCATGCAGCTGCTGCGTAGGTGAGCCTTGGTCTTATATATGTTTTATAGAGACCTAATTTCGTTTTAAGTGGGAGCCTGGAGTTTAGTATTGGCCGGAGCACCGATAACACCACTTGTGCTTGGTTAGTCACCATTTTAACATGGCCTCTCATAGTGAGCGCATTGTCAATCTTGACCCCAAGGTATTTTACTGCTTTGGTCCAAGTTATGTCCTGCCCTTGGAGTTTTAAGGGAGTAAGTGTCTTATTGGTCTTCGTTCGCTTTGGTAGAAGCGCCTGGGTTTTGGAGACGTTCACCGAGAGCCGCCATTTTCCCAGCCAGTCCGGTAACAGGTCGAGGGTCTTCTGGAGCTTCTTGATCGCCAGAGCAGGTGAGATGGAGATGGATATGTAGGCCGCGTCATCGGCAAATAGGGCCAGGGAACAGCCGTCTCCCGCCGGGATATCGTCTGTGTAGACCGAGTAGAGATTTGGCGAGAGACAACTGCCCTGGGGAACTCCTGCTGTTATAGATCTTTCTGATGATAGTTGGTCTTCTACTATGACTCTGAAGCTGCGGTTTTCCAGGAAAGATGCAATGATTTTAATGAGTCTTCTAGGGGTGGAGGTGTGCGCTAGTTTGAAGAGAAGGCCCTTGTGCCAGACCCTGTCAAAGGCCTTCTCCATATCCAGTAGGACTGCCACTGCCTGTTCTTTCTTATTCCTCGCTGAGGCAAGCATGTGCAGCACTCTTGCCAGTTGCAAGGTCGTGCTGTGTTCAGCCCTAAACCCATATTGTTCATCCCGGGGTTTTATGTGGGGTCCAATTTTGTGTAAGAGGAGTTTTTCGAAGACTTTCGAAGTTGTCGGCAGCAGTGTGATGGGGCGATAACTTTTTGGTTCTAAGATATTCTTCCCCTGTTTTGGGATCATAATAATGTGGCCTATCTTCCAGACTCTGGGGAACTCTCCAGAGCGCAGAATACCATTGAAGAGTCTGGTTAATGATACGATGGTTTTGTGTGGTAGGTGTCTCAGAGCTTTATTGGTTATCTTGTCTGCGCCCGGGGCCTTTCTTGGTTTGGTCTGGAAGATTTGCCTCCGCACCATCTGTGGGGTGAAGTAGATCGGATCTTCGGTCGGTTCGAGTGTTGGTGTAAGGTAGTCTTCTAAAAACTCCTCGATCATTTGGTCGTGGGCAGAGTCGTTGCTGGGGTTTGGGCTGAACTGGCGTTCCAAGAAGTCTGCGAAGATTTCCGCTCGGTCCTCCGCACGATATCTGGGGGTACCGTCTGGGTGTTTCAGTGGGCGTACTGGTTGTGGCGCCTTTGTGAGCTGGCGGCAGAGGCGATGTAAGGAGCCCCAGTCGTCAGCGGCCTCTTCCAATCGGGTGTCCCAGCTTTCTGTATTTATTCTTTCTAAGTCGGCTTTGATCTCGGCCGAGAGTCTATTTAAAACATTTTTGATAATTGGGCATCGGTTGTTTTGCCATTGGCGGCGTAGTCTCCTCTTTTTCTGAATTTTTTCTCGAAGGAAGTTGGGTAGAGATGGAAGTAAACGAGAAGAGGTTGTGTCTTTGGACGCTATGTCTACGGCTTCTTTTATACTATTAATTAGACTCTCAGCCAGTCTATTTACTTCTTCAGCTGAGGTGGCGGGGTAATTTGGTGTATTTGCCTCTAGATGATTCTGAAAGTTTCTCCAGTCTATTATTTTTTTCGGCATCGGTGGGGCGACTCTGGTGGGTGGGCTTTGGATGACCGCGAGAACAGGTAGGTGATCAGAGCCCATGTCATCGAGTGTAACCTCCAGGTGTACAGTTTGATGTAGATGTTTATGGACCAGGAGGTCGAGCACATCGGGGGTAACGTTGGGGTCTGGGGAGTAACGAGTTGGTCCGCTGGGTCCGCAGACGGTCAGTTCATGTTGATCTGCTATGTTATATAGTCGTCTTCCTGATGGTGATATAGTAGTGGAGTTCCAGGAGTGATGTTTAGCATTCCAGTCGCCGGCTGCAATAGTGGGGTGAGGAGAGTTGAATATTTCTAGTATGTCAGAAGAAGATACTCTTTCTAAGGGTGGTCTGTAGATACTATAGATTTTTAGTGGTGAGCCGGCGACTAGGATTTCAATGCCAAGAGCTTGCATGTTTAGCAAAGAAAGATTCGGTAGTGGTTGGTGGACCACTCTTTTATGTACCAGAATGGCTAGTCCCCTGTACGCCGCATACCCGCTGTGTTCATCCTTTCTATAGGTGGAATAATTTGGGATTTTAAGTTTGTCCCCTGGGCCCAGTAGTGTTTCGCATATGAGTGCTACATCTATGTCCTGTTCCCGTAGTAGGTATTTGAGGGGCGCGGTCTTGCCCTTTAGGCCGCGGGCATTCCAGAAGACCGTCCTTAGGGACCTACAATCCATAAAGTGCCAGTAGGTCCGTCATACCCCTAAGGACGGCCGACACGGGGTCTGATCCCTCTCTTAGTGCCCCCAGCACATCTTGGAAAACATGTAGTGCTTTCTCAAGCACCACAAGCTTCCCTTCGTCCGGGGACACGGAGGGCATCGTTCTTTTTGTAATGTTATCCCTTTTTTGAGGGGGTTGAGTCATTGATTTTTTGGCCAGTTGAATAGTTGGCAGGTCCTCAGTTTCTGTGTCACGGCTGCTTTCTGGCAGCTCGGGTCTCTTTTTGGTTAGTCTCTTTTTCTTTTTCCTCCTATCTTTTTCCCCTTGGAAGCGAGGTTTTGGGTCATTCGCCGGGGCCATGAGAGTTGTAGATGTTGTTGGTAACTGCTCTTTGGGTTGCTCTTTTGGTTGGGTAGTTTCCTCTCTGGTATTCTGTTTTTCCGAGGTTGGAGTTGGTGTCGTTAGTGCCACCGTCCCCGCCCTCTTATTTCTAGCCTCACGTTTAAAAATCGGGCATGTGGTGCTGTTTGCGGTATGAGAACCGCCGCAGTTTGCGCACGTTGGGGGTTCTTCGCGTGGGCGTGGGCATTCTTTAGCGCGATGTTCCTCGCCACAGCGCACGCATTTTTGGGGACGATGGCAATTGTGGGAAGAGTGGCGGAATTGCTGGCACCGGTGACACTGGGCCGGCCCCTTCTTCCCCCGCCACGCTTCCACTTTTACTCCAGGCATGTACATGAGTTCATCTATATCATATATTTTTGGCAGTGTGTCTTGTTTTCTTTTAAGTACCGCCAAAAATATACAGCCAGGTCGTCCGGCGCGGGCCCTTATGGGTCTGACGTATTCGACTTCATGCCCTAAGGAAGTTAGCTCATTTGAAATATCCTCAGGCTCTGTGTCGGCCGGGAGTCCTCTAATCGCCACCTTGATGCTGCGCTCGCTCGGAAGCGAGTAACAGAACCAAGAGAGGCGCTCGGTTCGTCCCAGCTCAGACAGGTATCTCTGAACAGCCCTATATTCAGATTCATCTTGTGGAGTGAACCTTACTCCTCGGCCAAATGGTCTGGCGTTTGGTGTGTGGCCAAGTAATCCCCGTAAAGTACGGAAGTGGTGGGCCCAATTTGGTAGTGACTCTACTACTAAGGGGGGGTATCGCCCCTTAGGTGCCGATGTCTGGGAGTCTGTTGGGGGAGTGGTTTGCGCAGTTGGTAATGTCTGCGTTTGATTCGCCAGCGAAGGGCGAGAGGCTGTCACAGATGCAAATGATAGATTTTGTGTATGTGTAGGGGGAGAAGGAGTAGGGGAGGGAACTGCTGGGACACACTTACGTTTGGGTTCCTCCTGTCTGCCGTTCTCCTCACCTTGTTCCCTCTTTCTTCGCATCGGAGTGGGTGGTGGCGGCAGGAAGATGGGGGTGGTCTCCATCTCTTCTAGTGCAGCTGCTTCTTCAGCTGTGGTTGGTACTGGTGGGCCTTCTGCCTCTAACGCGGCACTGCGGTCATTCAGGTGTTGAGCCATGGCTTGAATTAGCCCCTCATCCAGGAGTTTGGATTCTGCAAGGCGGGCCATCATAATATAATTTTGCTCCAACCTTGTTTTAGGAGAAATCTTTTTAGCTTGTGCTGGGGCTTGGTTTTTCACCGTCTGGGTATCATCGTCTGCAGACGTGGTGTCGCGTTCGCGTTGGTATGATGCACTCGCGTTTTCGCGGCGCGGGTCGGTCGCGCTAACGCGGCGCGGTAGGGTCGCGCTTATACGGCGCGGAGTAATCGCACTGTCGGCCGCGCTATCACGGCACGTCTCAAGCGGGCTAGCGCGGGGCAAGTCGGTTGCGCTATCGCGGCGCATGGCGGTCGCGCTATCGCGGCGCGTGGCGGTCGCGCTAGGTTGGCGCGGGGCGGTCGCGCGCTCGCGGCGCGCGGTTTGCTCAACGCCAGCAGTGGACGTGTCGCTATGTGCGGAGGTGTCGCGGCACGTGTCACTGCTAGCGGAGGACTCACGGCGCGACGACGAGTCGCGCGAGGTCGACGGGCGTGACGAGTATTCACGCGCGCGTCGCTCAAAAGGTCGGCGATGCGTGCGCGGGTCTCTTGGTGGGCTCCGGGATAGAGCCGTTTGCGGTGGAGTCACTTTAGTATGCACCGCCTTTGCTGTGGTTGGCGGTGCTGCTGGGCCAGCTTGAGCCAGCTCGCTGGGTGCTTGTGCCATCTTTGGTGATTTACGGCCGGAAGTCATCGTAGCCTTTTGCGAACTCTGCGAGCTCTTTAAAAAGGCAGTGTATTTTGGTGGTGAGTCTCTGGGCGCGGGGGTGCGCGGTTTTCTCGGCTGCACCTCTTCCCAGCCAGACATTTCACTAATGTCCGACCCAGAATCGGCGCGAGCGCGAGTCTTCGGCGATCCCCGGGCGGGGTCGCTAACTGGGTTTCCACTACCCGACATCTTTTTTTTTTTTTGGAGAAAAACTCCAACTACCCTCCTTAGCTCAGGAGTGCCTCGCGTCCGTTCCGGCGTCCATCAGGCAGCCGCCGGGCACCTCACGGGCAGGGCGATCCCCTCACTGGAGTTTTTCCCAGCTACTTTCCAATGAAAGTAGTGGGAAAACGCGATTTATAATTTATTTGGACCGAGCGATTTGCATACGACTAGCATACATGCACTCTGAAGCAATCCACTGATTGTATGGCCGCGCTCTCCGATATTTATAGTGCGCGGCCAGACGCGCGGCGGCAATCTTCAAAGGAAACCGACGCCGGGTGTGGCGCCACAATGTCTAGGATTTGTTAAATCCTACTTTTTGCGTTCTAATCTTAATAATTTTATCTTAGGTAGTTTCTTCTACCTCTAATCAACTAGTGTGGCCCTCTATCGAGTGCAACGGTACTACCTTTTTACAAATATATACAAAACAAAGTACGTAATGCCCTAAGACCTACCGAAAACGAATTATAATGTGTTATTTCTTATTTATATACAAGGATCTAACACTAATAAACTTATACAATAACAAACAAGAGTGTTATATACATTGTACGCTCTTACAGGACCTCGGAAACTCTTACAATCACAGAGTTGTACGCCCTTTCAGGCCGTACTATCCTGTAAACTATCTTTATAGTACCGAAAAGTGTCTAAACATATGCCTAAGGCTTATACTTACATTATACATACTATTTACAATCATAAAACATTTGTTTTAACAAAGAATTTTGCACTTTTCGGATTTTCGTAATTGCGAGTTCCCGCATATAAATACTATCTCGCAAGAGTCGACTCGTAATGTCGTCGACTGCGTGGAACTCGCTTTATTCGTAATATGCCTATTAGGCAAAGATCACAGCTACATAAAGCCTTATTATTACTATACAACAAAGCTGTATGTAGGTCTTAGGGCGAATAAAAGACGAAAATAAACATTATTTATTATAGAAAACTTACGAACTAAACGAAACATACATTCTATCCTGCCTTACTATCTATTTACATTAATATTTACAACAAAACGTGTCTGTGCTGCACATTCTCCCGCCTATAACACGCAGTGTTATACTAAATATGGTGCAGCCAGACTAACTTCTTAACCGGTCTTCGCATGACTCCCGCAGCCGTACGTACGTCAGCCACTCGTACCACGCCGTCTGCTCCAGGGTGTACTGCCTCGATGATCCCCGTTGGCCACGTATTTCTTGGCAGCGCGCCGTCAGCGATGAGGACGATGTCGCCGACGCACAGCTCTGCTCCTCTTCCATGAGGCTCCCGCCGCTTTTGGAGTAGCGGAAGCGCTTCTCGTACCCAGCGTGACCAGAAGTGGTTGGCCAGCTGTTGTGAGTGCCGCCAGTGGCGGCGGCCGATGGTATCGCCTTCGGAGAACGCGCCCGGGACAGGCACGCGTGATGGTCCGCCCAGCAGGAAGTGATTGGGCGTCAGTGGTGCCGGGTCTTCTGGTGAAACTGACACGTGTGTGAGAGGTCGGCTGTTGAGCGTGTGCTCGACCTCTACCAGCAGTGTGTGCAGTACCTCTTCTGGTGGATGCCGCTGTTGCAGCACGGCGAACAGTGCAGCCTTGACAGAGCGCACCATGCGCTCCCATGCGCCTCCCATGAATGGCGCGCTCGGCGGGATGAATTTCCATTTGATTGAGTAGTTGGCTGCCGCTTCTTTAGTGGCGTCTAGTGCGGCGCGCCTCAGCTCTGCATCAGCGCCGCGCAGGTTGGTGCCGTTGTCGCTCCAAACCTCGGTGGGGCACCCGCGGCGCGACATCATGCGCCGCAGTGCCATTACTGCGGAGTCCGTAGTCAGGTTGGCGGCTATCTCCAGATGAACCGCCCTTGAAGTAAGGCAGGTGAAAAGCGCCACGTATCTCTTCTCGTGGCGCCGCCCGATGGTCACGCTGTATGGCCCAAGAAAGTCCAGGCCCACGTAGGTGAAGGCTCGCTGATGGTGCGCGACCCGGGATTTCGGCAGGTCGCCTGTAGGCGGCTGTGGCGGGATAGCGCTTCTTCTTCTGCAAAGCGCGCAGTTCTTTACTATGCCGCGCACGGTGGGGCGAAGCCGTAAAACCCAAAATTTCTGTAATATTTCACTCGTAGTTGCTTCCACCCCGCTATGGTGAAGACGCCGGTGTTCATGTTCTATGTAGAGGCGGGTGTATGGGTGACGGCCATCTAGTACGGCCGGTTCTCGTAAATCTTCACTTATCTCTTCTGCCGCCGCTATTCGTGACTTTATTTTCAAAATGCCTTCTTGATCGATGAACAATGATAACTGCTTCAACCGGCTGTCTCTTGCTATCGCGCTCCCGCCCGTAATAGCTTCTATTTCGCTAGCAAAACTTTCTTGCTGTGACGACTTTATTAACAATTTCTCGGCGCTAATGATATCAGCGCCATCTATCGGCAGGTAACGTCGTTTTTCTTCAGAACTTCGTGGCCTTTTAATTTTCTCTGTTTTACTCGAGCTTTTCGTATACTTTTTTCCCCAATCTTCATCATTAGAGGCTTTCGTAGCTGTGCGCTTACGCACACCGGCGACACATTTCTTATTTGGTCTGCAGAGCTCTATGAACTGCAGCACGCGCGCTGTTGCACGCACCAGTCGAAGCCACGACGAAAATCTTGTCACATCCGGAAGTGCTTCTGTAATACATATAATTTTTCTAATGTTATTTACAATATTTACACTATTTACAGCTGCCGACGGTTTTTCTTCGCCTGTTATTTCGCTACTGGTAGCGACATCTTGCGGCCACTTGTCCTCTTCTAAGTAAAGGAAGGCCGGACCAACGAACCATCTATGTCGGTCTCCAAATTCTTCCGGGATATGGCGAGTAGCATCATCAGCTACATTGTCGCGAGACGGCACCCATCGCCACTCTGCGACCTTCGTAATATCTTCAATTTCAGCTACTCGATGGGCAACAAACGGCTTGAATGCTCGCGAGCCTGTGCGTAGCCACGATAGAACTGTGCGGCTGTCTGTCCAGTACACCCTGCGGCTTGGCTGATACTCGTACTCCTCCATGACGTGCTGAGCTAGGCGGGCACCTAGTAAAGCTGCTTGAATTTCTAACCTTGGTATGGAGGTAAACTTGAGCGGGCTGACTCTTCCTTTGGCTGCTGCTAAGCTGACGCTGACTTCGCCGTCCTCGTTGACTATGCGCCAGTAGACCGCCGCTGCATAGGCAGACTCACTGGCATCCGTAAAGATGTGCAGCTGCCGATCTCGCGCTCGCGCCAGGTTAGAATGTGCGCGAGGTATTTCCAGATGTTCCATTCTTCTCACATCTTGAAGCCAGCTTCTCCATGTCTTCTCCAAGTTCGCAGGTAAAGGCTCGTCCCATGGTAGTCCGATTCGCCACGTTTCTTGAAGTAAATGTTTCGCGTGAATAGTTACAGGTGTAATTAAACCTAAAGGGTCGAAAATAGACATAGCTACCCGTAACGCGTGTCTCTTCGTAGGTGTTTTATTTTCATCGTACACCGCTTTAACATTGAAACCCAGCTTATCGTTATGAGGTTTCCATTTTAATCCCAAAACCTTCTCGCTTTCTGTGCTTAGTTCCCAATCGCCGCCCAGAGATGGCGCTACTAGTAGCGTTTTAGCTACGGCCGAGTTGTTCGTTTTCCATCCGCGCAGCTGGAAATGCGCCTGTTGATGAATGAGGCTAACCTGCGAGGCTATTCTGATGGCATCTTCCTCACTATCGAAGCTCTGCAGGTAATCGTCCATGTAATGGTTTCTTACCACGGCTGTAGCGGCGTCGGGATAGATGTGGGCGTATTCTTGTGCGTTCTTATTTTTTACGAAGATAGCGGTGCTTGGTGATGACGCAGCTCCAAATACAACGCTGGTCATCCTATACTCACGTGGCGAATCTTTTCTATCGCTTCCTCGCCATAGGAAACGTAATGCATCCCGGTCTTCTTGTCGTACACGTATTTGCAAAAACATTTCTTTTATGTCTGCTGTCACGGCGATAGGCAGCTGTCGAAATCTCATTAGCACTCCGGGTAGGTTCTGTAGAAGGTCTGGACCAGCTAATAACATATCGTTGAGACTTACTCCATTGACCCGCGCAGCTGCGTCGTAAACTATTCGCGGCTTAGGTTTTGCAGGATTCACTACTGCAAAGTGAGGCAGGTACCAGCTGCTTTGGCTAGGTGACTCGTAGGCAGGTTCGGCGTAACCACTATCTAATAAATGTTGTACCTGTTTCTCGTATGCCTCCTTTAGCGCGGGGTCCTTGTCCAGACGTCTCTCTGTATTGTATAATCTTTTAATAGCCAGGCCGCGGCTATCAGGAAACTCGCGGCTATCTTCTTTCCATAATAGACCTGCCTCGTAGCGCCCGTCAGGTAAGCGCTTACACGTACTTTCTAAAATCTGCAGGGCTCGCTGCTCGTTCTGGTTGATGGGCTGGCGCGGAGTGATGCCGACACTGTCCAAATCGAAATAATTTCTTATTACCTTTTCTATATCTTCATCTTGTTCGGCATAGGCAGCTCTCTGCACTAGGTGGACTCGCTGCTTGTGGCGGTAGTCCACACCATGTAGCACCCAGCCAAGGTGCGTGAGCGATGCTACTGGTTGTCCACGTCTTCCGCTCTTCACAGCCCTCGTCACGATCAGGTGCCAGTTGTCCTGGCCGATGAGCACGGTTGGCACGGCGCGCTCCATGATGACATCTTCTTCTATATCTTCTAGATGTCTGCAGTTGTTGACGATGGATCTACTAACAGACTGTGGCGATAGGTTAAGGTTACCTATAGTTCTTCCTATTATCCGATGTCGCTGATGGTGATGAAGGCCCTTGATGGTGACTGCGACGCGGCGCGACCTCTCTGCGTTGAGTCGCGTGCCGCCAACTGTCTCTATGCGGAACGGCTCCACCGGTCCGCGAGCTCCTATCTTCGCAGCCACCTTCTCTTCTACCAGCGTGACTGTGGACCCTTCATCCAATAGTGCGTATGTGTTTACGCTGCCCCTGGAACCTGTCAGGACAATCGGTACAACTTTAAGGTAGGCGCGTGGCGCGCTTGACTGCGTTGACGTCACCACGGCGTCACTGTCTTCTGATTGATCTTCAGGTGTCTTCTTCGTATAATTGTTGCGGCTATTGTGTAGCCGCCGATGGTGCGAACTCTTACACCCGTCGATGCCGCACTGCCGAAACTTGCACTCGTGTTTTGGCTTTCTTTTTTGTAGACACCTGAAACATAAATTATTACGTTTTGCCATAGCCCACCTATCGTCAACACTAGCTTTCGTAAACTGTTCACATATAGAGCTAGTATGTGCATCTTGACATATCGCACATTTGTCTCTCTTCACTTGCGGTTCATATTTCTGTGTGTGTGTTCGCTGTGTTTTCTTAAAAACTTGCTGATTTTCTTTCGTAGATTCATGTGGCACCAACGCAGCACACATCTCAGCTTCTTTCATTAAAAATTCACTAATCATTTGTAGATCGGGTTTTCTATCTTCCCGTCTTGCGTACTGGAACCAACTGTGCTGCAACGTATAATTAAACTTCGCTAATAAACTATTCACTGCCACCGTATCGTGTAGATAGCTCTCTCTGTTGAGAGCTCGAATCGTAGCGACGATATTGTTCACTTTACTGGCGAACACACACGTTTCCCGCGCACTTTCTTTCACTCGCGGCAATGACTTGATTTTTTCTAATTCGGCGTTCACTAGTGCGTCGGGCCGACCAAACTGTATTTCCAAATGGTCGACGATCTCACTTGGGTCGGTTTCCCCGTAAAACATGCAGGCGACGGCTTCTTTGGCGTTTCCACGTAAACATCTTCGAATTCTTGCCCGATTTTCCGCCTTGCTAAAATATTTCTCCGTATCTCGATATGCCGCTTTAAACTGCAACCATTCTTCACCAGCGCCATCGAAACTTGGTAACTCCATACTATAGCGCGGCGCCCCTCGTGATGCTTCTGCCAGGGCGGACGCGAGCGCGGTGATATCTGCGGCCTTCAATGCACCAGACTCTTGTTTTGGTGCCGTATTCTCAGTAGGCGTCGAAATCTTCGCCTTCTCTACGACGGACACATCATCTTCCGCCGGACGTACAGTGCGCGCTGAAATGCCCGCCGATTGCGCGGGCGACGTAGCTTGTGGCGCCTGGGCCACCTCTCGTGGTGCGGGCGACTCATGGCCCGCCGAATCTTCTTGGTGCGGCGCGTGCGCCGCCTCTTCGTATTGCGGCCTAGGTGCCGCCTCTCGTAGTGGGTGTGGCATAAGTGCCACCGAACTGGTGATTGCCAGTGGCTCTGGTGCCGGCTGGCGATCCGTATGGGTTGGCCGAGCGGAGTCCATCCAATCTTCGACCCTCGTAATGGCAGTTGCTTGCCCTTCTTCGTAAACAGCGCGCGCGAGTTCCGTCCGTAAGCGCGCCTCTTCTGTTCGTAAGCGCGCTTCTTCTAACTTGGCGCGTAGGTAAACTATACGCGGCGACTCGACTGCGGATGGTACCGGCTTTTCGCTATTTGCAACGGTGCTCGTTGTGGTCTCGGTCGCCTCGGTGTTCTCGGTTGTAACGCTAGTCTCCGTAGCGGACGTGGTGGTACCGCTCGTTTCCTCCTCGCGACTAGCGGCCTCTTCCTCTCGGCGACTCGACGTGCTCCTCGTCTCAATCGGCATGGCTCAGTAATCCGGCTCGAATGCGACCAGAAAATGTGCACTACAGCCGGGGGAGCCAGCGGACTGTATATCTGTTCTTCTCCCTTCGATGCCCCACCAGCCGTAGTGCTTTTCTGTTGAGCCGGATGTGTCGGAGAAATAAGCGAGACCACAACTTTTCTTTGCAAAGGTGCTTTATTGTAACGAAATAGCAATAAAGCTAGCACCGTTGCAAATATTTGACCTATTTTATGGAGAGCCAGTACTTGCCCTAATACTGCCCTACTCTAAAGCCGGTACCCTATAGATATATACTAAAGCCCAGGAACTTGTCTGGGAAACTTATTGAGTCGTAACGAAATTGTAACTTTACTGGAACGGAACTGGAACGGAACTGATTGTATGGCCGCGCTCTCCGATATTTATAGTGCGCGGCCAGACGCGCGGCGGCAATCTTCAAAGGAAACCGACGCCGGGTGTGGCGCCACAATGTCTAGGATTTGTTAAATCCTACTTTTTGCGTTCTAATCTTAATAATTTTATCTTAGGTAGTTTCTTCTACCTCTAATCAACTAGTGTGGCCCTCTATCGAGTGCAACGGTACTACCTTTTTACAAATATATACAAAACAAAGTACGTAATGCCCTAAGACCTACCGAAAACGAATTATAATGTGTTATTTCTTATTTATATACAAGGATCTAACACTAATAAACTTATACAATAACAAACAAGAGTGTTATATACATTGTACGCTCTTACAGGACCTCGGAAACTCTTACAATCACAGAGTTGTACGCCCTTTCAGGCCGTACTATCCTGTAAACTATCTTTATAGTACCGAAAAGTGTCTAAACATATGCCTAAGGCTTATACTTACATTATACATACTATTTACAATCATAAAACATTTGTTTTAACAAAGAATTTTGCACTTTTCGGATTTTCGTAATTGCGAGTTCCCGCATATAAATACTATCTCGCAAGAGTCGACTCGTAATGTCGTCGACTGCGTGGAACTCGCTTTATTCGTAATATGCCTATTAGGCAAAGATCACAGCTACATAAAGCCTTATTATTACTATACAACAAAGCTGTATGTAGGTCCTAGGGCGAATAAAAGACGAAAATAAACATTATTTATTATAGAAAACTTACGAACTAAACGAAACATACATTCTATCCTGCCTTACTATCTATTTACATTAATATTTACAACAAAACGTGTCTGTGCTGCACAGATGATAACCAGGAATAGCACACAGGCTACGCTTTTTTCCGTAAAAATGAGTTGTTCCCGCGAGATTCACCAAAAACTTATAATGCAGCAGGCTGCAAGCTGCAGCTAGTAGTACTCGTATTATATAAAGAAAAAATATTATATAATAAAAAATCCGTTGGACGTCAAATTGTCTGCAAGATTTGACTCTTCCACACATACAAAATATTAATATACATACATACATAGATATGTATATATACTTTCTTACGTACAATAGAAGTTCCATGTAAGAAAGTAATAAAGGAAATCGATAATTTTTTATATAGATAGGACTTCATCAACGATAAAAATAAAACAAGATCGTAAAATCGTTTATTCGCTGATTTAATGTCTGTTGGGATCTTGTTTATACTGAGTATTACTTGTATATACTCCTATAATAAGGTACCTATAAATGTCCACCGATGAATATAACTTGTTATAGATATTATAACCGATATTTTTACTTTTGTGATAGGACACGTAACTAAGTATTTTAGGTTTAGTTTTGTGTGCTTTTAATTATTTTGTGAGCAAGGATTTAAAACGTTATCAGATAACAGAACATATTTTACAATACTTAACGTTATTACTGTAGCGATACCTCCTCCGTGGATACCTCAGTAACAAAATTATTTTCAAACAATATATGTACCCGCGACTCCAAGGGGACCCGTGACCGCAGAAAAAGAAGACCCGTACTCAAGTGAAAACCAACCAGATCCAGACATCCTACAATAAAACCATAGATTCCCACATTGAATGGCAACATTCCCACCCAATGACTGGACCGTATTAACAGTCCACGGTAGATTTTATGGTCAGGGTGTTCATACCCCGGAACCATTTTCTCCTGTCTCCTTACGGGGACAAGAAGAATTCCTACGCGTAGATACAATCAGTTCCGTTCCGTTCTAGTTAGTTTCGTTACGTCTCAAGTTAAATTTCCCAGACAAGTTCCTGGGTTTTAGTATACCTAAAGTGTACCGGCTTTAGAGTAGGGCAGTGATAGGGAAAGTAGTGGCTCTCTCTCGTAAAATAGGATAATTTGCAACGGTGCTAGCTTTATTGCTAATTTTGTTTCGTTACAATAAAGAACCTTTGTAAATGAATAGTTGTGGTCTCGATTTATTCTTCCCGGCGACATCCGGCTCACGCCAAAAAGCACTACGGCTGGTGGGGCGTCGAAGAAGAACAGATCTACAGTCCGCTGGCTCTCCCGGCTGTAGTGCACATATGACTTGAAATTGTATTAGATATAGATTGTTTTTCGGTGGGCTAAAACGTATGCCTGAAAAATTGAAGAACCAAAGTAATATCTTCATTTAAATAGAATAGTAAATAATGATCGATTCCGCGTACCTCTCAGTATATAATTAAAAGAATCGCAGCAAGTGCTCCGTGCAGTCGCTGGACAAAGAAACCAGGAGAGCTAAGTATTTTGGTCAGAGGGTAAGATTCAATATGGATGCCATCAAGCGCTTCGATGGAACACAGAATTTTGCATTTGCAGAATTCATCAACGATTTTAAAACAGTTGCGGCAGTGAATAAATGGGATGGGATGAGTTTGTTATTGCTATTGGAGCTGTACCTAGATGGACCTACATTAGCGTTTTATAAAATGATTTATAATAATACAGCCAATTTTAATGATTTGTGTGTAAAAATTGAAAATGAATTCCCCGTATCAATAAATTACATTGAACAATTTTATATAACCAAGCAGGGCCGCCCACACACGCCCTGGTACAATCTAAAGCCACAACGGTTCAATAGAACGGTTTCAGATACATATAATGATTTCAGAAGCAGGCCGAAGTCACAACAACACACTGATGACGTGGGCCATCGCATCAATGCGCACCAATCAAGAGGAAAAAATATCAGGTGTAAATAATCCATGTATTTTTTTTATGTGTTAGGGGGCAGGAATGTCTCGCGTTACTATTAACGCCTTGTCTATACAAGGGAGCAAATATCTCGTGTATGTCTGCGAGTTTAGCAAAAAAATTAAATCTGCCATATGGAAGTGTTCTATATAGCAGAAATAAAATTAAATCTGTGACAGAGTCCACACTAAAAGTCGTTGGTAAAGCGGGAATCAATCTTCTCATTAATGCAAGCGTCTTCCCTAACGACATGGTGATTGTAAATAATATTGGTTACGAAATGATCCTAGGACACGATTTTCTTAATAAATATGATGTAGTTATACACTGTAAAAAGGGTTATTTATGTGTAGAAGAAAAGTTTTTTATAAATTTTAATTTAAATTATTTAAGACAGTTTATAAATAATAAAGGCAGTTGCCGTGACAACATGCGCAATGTATGTAATATTCGATGGTAATATTAAAAAACGAGATGACATGAAGTCATCGTTCTTATTGACTACAATCAAAGAGTATACAATACTTCGAAAGAGTATACAATACTACGTAAGAACTACAATGTCAAAAATAAATATGAAGAAAAATACAAACGCTAATATATTTTATTCCAGAAAATATAAAGATTATCGCAATAATAATTCATACGAATTGTTTAGGTGTAAAATGAGGTGAAAAAGCGGTGCGCGAACACGCGTAAGAATAAAAATATTGTCGTGAAATGTGATGAAGGGTGTGAGAAACGTTTGGTTAGGAACCTAGTGTAAAATCATTCGTTAGACCGGTAGCAGGTAGAAATTGTAAGAATGTGAGTGTATGGCAAGGGTGTTTACCCACAGAATGTGATAGAAACGTGCAGGTCAGGAAAGGTTTCGAAAAAGGGGTTAATAGGAAAAATTGCTTGCAAAAGCAATTATGGATATTTTATACGCCGAGACGTGTGAATAATATAGATGTAAAGTTATATAAATCACACAAAAGGTCTTATACAGATGTAAAATAAATATGTATTTAGGGTTCAGCATTATTATATACGTAAATAGATTGTAAGTTTTTATGTATGAATAAGAGAATAGTTAGTCATTCATTGTAGTAAATAATTGTTGCATGTTGGACTATTATTTTTGTTTGTGCTTGTGTATAAAAATACTAATATTTGTGTTTGTTTCATGTAATATGACGGGATTCTAGCTATACTGTGATGATGGACCGAAGCCAAAAGTAAAAAGATGTCTAAAAGAATATATGAAGAAATATTATTATGTTTTCAAATGAAATGTATTTTGGTTCAATAATAAAGTATAATGAAGTTTAGTTACTGCTAGGGACAGAGCCGCCTTAGTATGAAGTCGTAAAGTCAGTGTAGAGATGGGGTTAAAAGTTATGTAAATACGGGTTCAACTTTGTAGTACGACATAGTCGACTCAAAGAATATCTGTATAAGGTATATATGAACTCAGATAGCTATGTGAGGTATTTTGATGATAGTTGAATATGGTTCAGAGTGAGAATTAATTATATTCGATATATCTATTATTTACTGTTGTATTTTAAAGGAAAATAGTCAATACTACACATGGGGCAAACTATCTTTTAGTAAAAGACAGTTCCACAAAATGTACTTTGTTAACTTAGGTGGGGCAATCGAGATAGGAATAGGTAAGCTGTTTAAATACAGACAAGTCCCTGCACAGCATCAGCTGCTCCTACTTTGGGGGGTAGCTGATGTAATACCATATCATAGAGGTATTACAATAATGCTGCAGCCTTGTTCGTTTTTAAAGATATTTAAAAGAATTACAGTAGAATTGTGTAGACTATTCTATGATTTGAAATTGTATTAGATATAGATTGTTTTTCGGTGGGCTTAGACGTATGCCTGAATAAACTGAAGAACCAAAATAATATCTTTATTTTAATATAATAGTAAATAGTAATCGATTCCGCGTACCCCTCAGTATATAATTAATAGAATCGCAGCAAGCAGAGTCGAAAATCCCCAAGAGATCGAGGAATTCCACAATACCATATATCATAATGTTAATTCGTAATATATAACAGAACGAAATGAATAACGTTGTTAAACAGTAACAAATTCTGTATCATTTATGGATACGTTATGCTTGAAAATAACGTTACCACAAAATACCGATATTTAAAACCTTGTTTGTAAGTACGTAAGACATTCATAATGCCTCGTGCTACATACAAGGCGTCAGAATACACTGACATGATTTTTATTTACGGGGAATCCCAAGGAAATGCAGCTCTAGCTCTGCTAACTTATCGAGAAAGGTATGGAAATAACCGCACGTGCCTTGGGAACGCTCGCACTATAGTACTGGTATTACAACGAGCACAAGAAAACAAATCATTAGTAGCGCATCAGGAGGGAGTCCCACCACAGCAGATACCTACTGCATGCGAGCAACAGATTCTATACTGTTTTGATTGCAACCCCACATCGAGTCTGCATAGAGCCACACGACATTTTAGAGTTTGTCATAGGACCGTGAATAGTATTTTAAAAAGGAATAAATGCAAACCGTACAAATTTAAAAAGTTCAAGCCCTTTTAACGAGAAATTTGCCAGTCAGGCATACTTATTGCCAACAGGGTACTTGACAAAGTCATCGATGACCCGATTTTATTTAAAATATCATGTGGACTGATGAGAGTACATTTACACGCAATAACATACGGAACCGTCAAAATTTCAGATACTGGAATGTTGAAAATCTACGCATGATTCGGAAGTCGGAGCATTAGTACAGCTTCTCTGTTAATGTGTGGGCTAATATATAATACACAGGAACCGAATTATTGGCTGCATTTTTATTGACAGCACTCTAAGCACGGCAAAATTTTTGGAAATATCCGGTCCCGTTGCTGAATATACCGACGAACTACCCATAGCCACACATCGGCACTTATGGTACCGATTGGATGGAGCTCCTCCACATTAAGTGATGTCTTCTAGAAAGCGACTCGTCGAAATATTTGGAGAGCAGTGGATAGGTTGATTCGGACCAGTACGATGGCCACCACGGTATCCAGATCTCACTCCAATGGACTACTTTTAGTGGGGGTTTGTAAAAGGTGAAGTGTACATGACAGACGTGAATACCGTAGAGGAACTTAAAAACCGGATTATTTTAGCGTTTAATAAATTTAAACGTTTAACAACTAAATGACTTCATTGCACGATTAAATAACAATATTATACATCGTTGTAGTTTGTGTATTAATGCAAACGGCGGACACATCGAACAACTAAAGAACGTGTAAGTGTAACAATGAAATATTATTGTTTATTATGATCATTAATTATACCTTTTAACGTTACACCGCTTGTTTACCGGCTAACCGCTCCGCTGTGTAGCATGCCGCACGGGCTATGAAATACAAAATGCCGATGATGCCGTTTTGTTTCGCAGTTCACAGCATTTACATATTGTTACGAATAATCTAGAAGCGTGTAGAGTGGGAGCGCGCGCGCTAACTATCTAGAAATAAAAGAAAGAGATAGCTACTCCTATTGACAAACAAATAGTTGACCTGGGCTATGCCATAATGGACTTTGTGGCATATGGCATAAGGTTGAAAGTAGCGTGTTCTAGGATTTATGAGTCATAACATGTTTACGATAAGAAGTGATTCATTGTTTCCCGATACATTTAGATTTTTCTGGATCCAGCTAGGACTTTACCCTGGCTATAAATAGAGAATTTAGAGAGGTGTTGACAAACACAAGGCAGTTTTTATCAAGCGATCGAGAGCGATACATCAAGTGACCAGTGCGAAGCGAGAAGTGTTTTATTGTGTAGTGTTCTAAGTTCAGTGATAGTACAGCGAGTGACTAGGGTGTAAAGTGTATTTTAGTATTACGTTGTGTTGTGTTGTGTAAATACACAGATTTAATGTAAGTGGTGTTTTCTTACAATTACGAACCCGAGTACGTAAAAATATTAACTCAATTATTAAGCTATTTAATTTCTTTCAAAAAAGTTTTTTCGTATATTTCTCGTTAACTTTTTTTAATAGTTTCGGATTAATAGAAGGCACACATAGTATACGTGGCTTCATTTAATGCTTCTCGATTTTATCAAGGTTGTATACCCGTAAATAGCATACTCTATGTACTCGGCTACACACAAGTACACATATCACACACGAGTGAAATATGAGGCAACGAGGTCATTCGATTAGCTACCTACTGAATTTTACTCTTCATGTTTTTTTCATACCGGGCGCTTTATATGAAAATCCGGAAACTCTAAAAAAACTAGCAGTTACTCGCGATTTCGTTCGCGTAACCTAAAAACTTTACTTCTTTTTGCTCTGTCGGGTAAAAAAGTAACCTTTGTCACTCCTGGATAATGTAGTTTTTAAAGATGACAGAATTTTTAAAATTTATCGAGTAGTGTTTGAGTTAAATCTTAACAAACAAACAAAAAATCAAATATTTTCTCCATAATATTAGGTTTAGTCAAAATTGAAGTGCTTATTTATTTTCATATTCAGTCAAAATTGAAGTACTTATTATTTTTCATCAGTAACAAAAGCGAGTACTGAAGTCTGAACATCCTTCTTTATTTCGTTTATGCTGAAAGTCTACCTATTATCAAATTTAAAAGAGATTTATGATAAAAATTAAGGTCGAAATTCAACCAGCTAACGATCACTAGTATATTTTAATACCGTGTGAACATGTTTTTTTATTATGAACTGACATAAATTAAAGTTTATTTTATGACGTGAACAACGGTACCCCGGCTTTTATTCGCTGAGATTTATTTATGTGGACGTCAAACGTAGTAGGTACGCCCTCGTGATTTGTTCGTAATTAATATTCTACAAAATATATTTTCAGTTTACCTAAGAGTAATTATTTTATAATAATTATTTTATATTAGAGAGAGAGATATATCTTTCTCCGCAAGACTGTGCCGCTCGTCTTCAAAATGCTTTTGGGAGAGAAGCACCTTGTTTGAGCACCGTGAGGCGATGGTTTGCTGAATTTGAGAGAGGTCGAGTTTCTTTACATGACGAATTTCGTGAAGGGCGGCCTTCAACTGCCGTCAACGAAAATAATCTGGCTACTGTTAAGCGGTTAATTGAAGAAAACCCCCGGATTACCTATGAGACAATTCGAGGACTATTGGGTATTGGTATGAGCCAAATTCAGAAAATTTTACACGATGAAATTGAAGGTTCAGAAACTTTGTAGTCGTCGGATCCTTCATGAACAGACAACGGAGCAGAAGCGGGCTTGCGTGGAATGGTGCTCACAGATGCTACTGAAGTACGACCATGGACATTCTAATGCTGTTTACGAAATTGTCACAGGAGACGAAACGTAGATTTATTGTTTTGAACCCGAAAAAAATCAGCAATCTTGTGAATGGTTGTTTGAAAATGAGAACAGGCCAACAAAAGTGAGACAGGCGAGAAACGTTGGTAAAAACGCGTTTTCTTTCTCAGCTACGGGTCTCATCTGTACAATTCCACTTGAAGATCAGAAGAGTGTTAATGCCGAGTGGTATTCTACCATTTACTTACCCAGGGTGTTAGAAAACCCAGAAGCCGCATTCTCCTACACCATGATAACGCTTCTTCACACCCGGCCAACAAAATAAAGTCATTTTTAGCTTCCGAAAAAGTACATCTCGTCACTCATCCTGCGCATAGCCCCGACTTAGCACCTTATGATTTCTGTATGTGTTGCTATCGTGTGGCGAGGTCTAATGCCACATACATAAGTTTACCTTTAGTACCTTACCCTCACAACTGGAACACGACAGCGACAAGCACTGACGCTATTGCGGTAGAAATAGGTAAGGCGGTGGTACCAGACCCGGGTGAGACAATGCAGACCTCTACCACCTAGTAAAAGTTTACTTTATCTACCTAACCCTCAAAACTAGAACACGACAATAACACTCACTGATACTATTGCGGCAGGAATAGTGGTAGGTTCGTCTTTTATGAAATGTCTGACGGAATTCATATTGATCTTCCCGCAGGCCGAGTGGATGACAAACATAACGGCAAATCGATGGGACCCCGGTTCAATTACCGACTGGAACAAATATTTGAGTGATGAGCTTAGATGTTTGTGTTTCTGTGTTTGGGTGTTTATTATTTATATAACAGTATTTATATTTTTATGTATTAGTATCGTTTTCTGACACCCATGACCCAAGCAAATAATTTCCGTGCTTTAGAACTAAATCAATTCGTATAATTTCTCCAATATTATTATTATCTTTTTAACAACAGGGGCTTGATCCAACGCGGGAGTCTGTGTGTTTTAAAAAAACTTTGCGGACTAACTGTATTTATACTCTTTATTAAAAAATGGTGTTTATCTACGCGTTTATTGGTTACTGTGTTCACATAATATCGGTTATAACAAATTGTATTCACCTGTGGACTTTTATAGGTACCTTATGGGAGTATAAACAAGATCATAAAAGTAATTAAATCAGCAAATAAACGATTTTACGATCTTATTTTATGTTGATTCTGATAAAACATTAGATGCTACATTTTGCGACCACTGTAGTTGATTTTTATATTTGACTGCATATTGAAAACAACAGAACATTAAAATCCTTCAATCTTTACCCATGTTGGACCAAATTCCTTTTGAAGAATAGATTGTTATCAGCACATAACAAATAGGTACAGAAGTCGATCTACATACAAAGGGCGCTCGAGTAACGCACACATAGACCTCTTATGGACGCGACATATCGGAATGGTTGGAAATAGTGCAAGCGCAATTGCCACATGCTTGGACACGCGTCATTGATTTTATTTTAGTGTAGAAAATTTGTAATAGGTATAAAAATAACATTAAAATAATAAATATTAATAAATAAATATTCACGGGACAAATCGCACTTACTGATCTAACCCCAAACCCATAACACAAGCCAAAAAATTATTGGCTTGTGTTATGGGTGCTAGTCAACGATACTAATACATAAAAATACATATATAAATACTAGAATATATATAATAAACACCCAAACCCGGAAATACAAACACTTATGCTCATCGCACAAATGCTTGTCCCCGTTGGGGATCGAACCCGAGCCCCGTTGATTGCGTAGTCAGGGTCGCTAGCCACACGACCAACGGGGCGGTCGAAAATATTTTTGTTATTATTGGTTTATATTTCCGTCCTACTTTTTCCTTCTCAACAATGATTCAAACAACCAGATAGGTACGAATGCCACTACCGGTTTTTTGGTGCAAAAGGCAAAATCCTAACGTGGCCACAGAACGTTTGGCTGAACGTGCCACTGCCATAAATAATTACCACTAGATAAATATGTTTAACAATATTTTGTCTTAGATTAATGTCACCGTTTTCCTTTTTGTTGCCTCATTCCTTTCTTACTATCTTTTGCTTAATAACCTCAATGTGGTGTTACGATTTGGAGGTAAGATCCTAAGTAAAGTCACGGTAATGTTATCTACCAGTACTCTATCTTACTACACGGAAACGGTTGGAACGCGAGTTATACCTACACGCTCGGAGTTCGGCATGCACTCGATAGTCGATACAAAACAGACTGAGAAGTGACGAACGGCCGATGTGACAGTACAGGCAAATGTAGTTAAAATATTGAAGGCGGGTAGCCCTATCGCTTTTTACGTACAGCAGGGCGCGGCCGGCTGTAAGCACAAAATAACTACAGAAGACAATCTAGATACACCTAGTCTTCGAGCAACGCACACATAGACAGCTCTCACGGACGCGAAATCTCGGTAGTTTCGGTTCAATGCGAGAGCGGATGCAGCTAGTTTATAATGTTAACTAGCTGTGCCACGCGGTTTCACCCGCGTATATTTGGAAAAATCACTAATAGTAGTTATAGTATTTCGGTATATACAATGATTTTGGTCTTATTATCATATGGTATAGAATATACCGATTTGCCGCACCCGGGAGTAGATTTAAAGCAACCTATACCTAATTGGCCATTAGAAAAACAGCATTATCTAAAATTTATTAAAAGATACTTGAATGATTCTGTGCTTTATTTATAGTGACTGCAAACGATACCTTTATAGAAAACTGTATCCTTTTAAAATTAAAAGATAAATCCGAGGGTATTATGGGAATCCGAGGTATCACTACTGCGGGACGCTGTTTGCCCAAATGCTGGCCCCGTTACATAGACTTGCGGTGTCAGATTTCGTAATAAAACAATAGGAGAGCCGATTTTTAATTTTAAAGAATGTGGAGGTGGATGGGTTCAATTAATTTAAAAATTCTTGAGGGTAATGTACCGCGTCTTCTTGATCCCTGAAGATATCAATGGGTGTCGGTAGCCTTGAGTTTACGCTGTAGCCTGGTAATTTGGCCACTATTTTACCACTGATGGCGTCAACGCTTGCATTTCTCGCAGGTAAAATTGCCTTTTCACACATCGATTGATTTTTTTTTTGTAAATCTATCATATCCGGGTACACTTTAAATATTTATCAAGTATTTAATGTTGGTTACGGTTTCACGAAGGTCTTTATCTATTTAAATTTTTTTTGTTGCCTGATTCAGGACCTTACCCCTAAGTAATCACTAACCAATCAATATGATCTTGTTTGGAAAATTTGTGCTTACTCCACCTAAATGAATGCTCATTTTAGTATACAGCTTCAAGAATTAAACAGTTTTCCACAATGGGGAAGATTTAAAGCAAGATTTAATAATATCATAACTATAAATCCTTATTAACTGTACAAATCCAGTACTTACACCTATTTACTAACGAATTAGACACATATTAGGCCAAAGCGAACGATCATAATATGTATCCCTCAATAACACCGTAAAATAGTCAAAATAGATAGAGTATTCAACTACTACAAAGTAAAATGATTTTTTGTAAAGAAAGAGCATCCAATATTCCGTATCAAAGAAGTCTATTGCGAAAGGAGCCGGTCACACGTCTACTCCGCGCGGGCCGCAGAATGAGGTTAAAGGTACCTATATACTTCCACTCATGTACCTTAAAAAAACAGGCTAAGTGCGAGTCGAACTCGCGCACGGAGGGTTCCATACCATAATCTATAAAAAATGGCAAACAATCACGTTTGTTGTATGGGAGCCCTTCTTAAATATTTATTTTATTTTAATTATTTATTTTTAAAGTGATTATTTAAGTAAATATTCTGTGGATATTTCAAAGGTCTACCAGTTGTCATTATTAAGATTGAAAAAAATGCAAAAAAAAAACACGTTTGTTTATTGGGGGTCAACCTTAAATATTTATTTTATTCTGTTTTACTTTTAGTTATTATAGCGACAACATAAATACATCATCTGTGAATAATTTGAACTGTCTATCATGGTTCATAAGATACAGCCTGGTGACGGACAGATAAATAGACAGACAGAAGCACGGACGGACAGTGGTGTCTTAGTAATAGGGTCCCGTTTCAAACTTTGAAAACCTATGGAACCTTAAAAAGTATAGTAAAGTCAACGCTTTCACAGTTCGGCTCTTCTCGGCAATGTTCGGTTCTCGTTCGGCGGTCAGAGTAGCGCGCCGCGTCTCGCACAGCCTTTCGGTAAATACCTACTATTGTTGAATTATTTTCATTTTACAATTTTTCTTAAACTATGCATCCAAATAACTTGGCATAAGAGCCAAAGTTTATCTTCCTAAGATTTTCGTGTTGATGAAGTACTTTTCGTTAGTAAGGGTTAATATGCCTGCGTATGATAATCTTACTGCTCAAAATTTATCTATTAATTTTCAAAAATTTTTCGAAAGAGATAGATATATAGTGTTACGGATTTTTTTGTAGATCTACTTAAAATCAATATTTTTGTAGTACGTTGTACTTACGTATACTTAACCATTACGCTAGCGCACACGGATACAGCAGCTCGATAGCGCTTTTTCTTCCGACTTAATTTACAAATATCGATATTAAATATTTGAACTACACCAAGAAATAAGAATAATTGTAACGTGATGCTTAATAGTTGATAGCCTATAACCTTCCTAAATCCTCATAAATGTAGTTATCATACACAAAAAACATTTTTTCAATACTACTCATAGTTCCAGAAATTAGCGCGTTTAATCAACCAAACAATCAAAAAATATATCTGGAAATTAGAAATTAGAAAACTTTTTTTTCGAAATGGCTATTACAGTTGACCTTATGGGTCGTTACTGCGTCACCAGGCACCAGGCAGAGAGCTCTACCAGAACTTAAAATATTAAAATTGGGCCTATAAACGCCCGCGCTAAGGGCTGTCTCCTGTGAGACCGGACCTCGGCTTAGTGCGACGTTCGGATTAGTGGTGGTGGGAGGAGTCGTGGCATTGCGCTCCGCGTTAAGCGCGGGGCGATAAAGAAGTCTTCGCCGTTGAGACCAGCGACAACGGTGTAGTGTTGTATGTGTTACATCTGGTTGATGTTGTTATTTGTGATGGTAATAGGACCGTCGGGATAGGAAGGTACATGGCGTGGCCTCCTGAACCTGGGTAGGGCGGCCGCGTCGGGCTCGTAGTCCGCCGCGGCTTTTATAAGGGGATTTTTGTGATGTGTTATTTTTTCATAATAACGTATCGATAATTCTTTCATATATTGCATAATGGTTGGGAGTTCTAGGTCCCGGTGAAAGTCTACATTGCGCATGAACCATGGTGCACCAGTGGCGATGCGCATGAATTTATTTTGAACTACCTGCAATTTATAGAGGTTACTAGGGGTGACGTGAGCAAACGCTATGCTTGCGTACGTCATTATGGGGCGTATAGATGTTTTATAAAGTGTCACTTTGTTTCTAAGTGACATTTTACTGTTTTTGTTTAGCAGAAAGTAAAGCTTACTTAATACCATTTTAGCTTTGTTTGTGACCTTTTTAATGTGATTTAAGAAGGTCATAGTTTTGTTTAGTGTGACTCCGAGGTACTTGGTTTGTTGTTCCTACGGGATCACTCTGTCGTACGTGGTGATCTTGCCCAGTCTTCGACTGGGCTTGGTCATCGTATCATCACGTATCACGTGAATCTGGTGAAAGTGCACTGCCTTACTTTTTTCCGGATTCACCTCGATACGCCACTTTCTGAACCAGTCGCCCAAGGCTGTGGCGGCTCGTTGTAATCTGGTTGTAAGGTGAGATCTATTGAAGTGCGACGTGTATAAGGCAGTGTCGTCCGCAAAGAGTGCCAGCTGGACGTACGGTGTCTGTGGCGGACCGTTGGTATATAGGGTGTATAGGAGAGGCGAGAGTACCGAGCCTCGCGATACTCCCGCTTGCAATGGTCTGACTGATGAGAGGGTTCCCTCCACTCTAAACCGGAAGCGACGGTTTGACAATAGTCCCGTATGATGAGTACGAGTCTGTCTGGCACACCCATCTGGTAAAGCTTATAGATTAAGCCATTGTGCGAGACTTCGTCAAACGCCTTTGCCACGTCAAAGAAGAGGGCGCCCGTTCCTGCAGTTTTTCGTCTTTTATCTATTCCGTCAAGTATGTACTCCGTGATGCGGTGTACTTGGTGTGTACAGGAGTGGGCAGCTCTGAATCCGAACTGCTTATCTGGGATAAGGTTCTTGTGTTGGACAATTACCTTAAGGCGCGCAAGGATTATGCGTTCGTATATTTTTCCTATTGTGTTTAATGGGCTTATAGGTCGATAGCTACTTAGACTATTTTTAGGTTTACCCGGTTTGTGTATTCCTATGACTATGGCTTCTTTCCATTCGTCAGGGAATGCACTACCGTCTAGCAAGGCATTGAAGATGCTTACTAGTAGTAGAATAATTGCGGAAGGGAAGGATTTAATTATTTTATTTGTTATTTTATCCGGTCCCGGCGCCTTTTTGTTGTGTAGGTTTTTGATGATAGATATTACTTCATCAAAATCTGTATGAGTGAGGGAATAGCTTTGCGGTAGTTCGGAGGCCCTGCTTTGTACTTCATTGTCTACCATGTATACATGGTCGGAATCAGTAGGTTAGCGGGAAAGGGAGCATTGGGTTTGGAGACTGCGACATTCGGCATCTTTATACGCGAGCGATAGGTCGTCTTTAATGAGGGGGGGGGGGATGGTTTCACTAGGATCAGATTTGAATGCTTTTGCCAATGGCCAGTAGGCCACATGGGACGGGGAGTCTTCACTTAAGATTCGATCCCATCGCTCGTTGCGGAACTCGGCTATGTGTTTTTTCACATCGCGTTGTAAGGATCGCAACGTGCGACGGTTTTCGTCTGTCCTGTATGTATCGTAGCGCCGCGTTGCGGCGTTTTTCCTTCTAATGAGATCCCTAATATTTTCAGGGAGTTCCCATCTGCCTCTATGGGTTTCAGGGATTTCACGTGAGGCACTGCTGACCGCAGCTTCTATGTGCTTGGTTAGCAGTTTTGTTGCGGAGTTGGCATCTTCGACCGTATTGATAGCACTTAGGATTTGGTCAAGATGCTCCGATTATAGCGATTGGATTATGTTATAAAATTTGTTCCAATCTACAATCTGTTTGGTACTTGCGGCTTGCGCGGGGGGAGCGGGGCCTAATTGAAAAAGTACTGGCCTGTGATCGGAGATTAATTCGTGAACTACTTCTGCAGAGCGCACTTCTAGGGTGACGCCTCGCATAAGAGCTATATCTAGTACGTTTGGGCAGTGATAGGGATCTTCATCCAGAAATGGGTACCTGGTAGGTTCTAAGGGAGCCGCCAGGGTCATGTCAAGTCTGTCGATGAGGTTCATCAATATTCTACCGTGTTCATTGATGGAGCTGCATCGCCAGTGAGTATGTTTGCTATTGAAGTCGCCTGCTAGGAGGACCGAATCGCCCATATTAAATAGCGAACATAAGTCCCTTTCTAATAAGGGTTTACTAGCCGATTGGTAGGCTGATGCAATTATGATAGGTCGATGACCTGTAATCCCTACATGGCATACGGATACCTCTAGGTTTACTAGAGGTGGTGGTTCTAGCGCGGTTATTTGCAGTGATCTTTTATGATAAATAACTGTTCCACCTAGAGTACTAGTGGTTCTATCGTTCCTTATGATGTTATAATTGGCAATCCTGGGACTCCGCCTACTAGGTTTTAGAAAGGTTTCTTGTATTAACATAATATCTATATTATGTTAATAGTTATATTATGTAGTTATGTAGTTATATTATGTTATAGACTTAATTAGATAATAACAAATTATCTAATTAAGTCTATTTGACTAAGCCGTTAGCGTCGAATGACGCGACAGTTAGGGCATGGAAAGGAGTCCTCTTGCGTCTGTTAATCATTGCGAGGGTCAGGGGTGTAGCGCCTGATGGTAGTCAACAGGGCAGTATATTTAATCAAAATAAATATGTGTTGCCCAGGCGGGCATTCTGAATATTCGCGGCTGAAAGCTGCTAATTCTTCGAAGTCGATGGCGTGAGCTAACTCAGTCACCGATCCTAAAACTACGTTACTATTTTGTAGCGATAATGACGCAGTATTATTTGTATGTTTGGCGGTTCTCTGTACGGAACCACTCGCTTGTTTGGCTGGTATCGCTGGCGTAGCCAGTGTGTCCGATTTCCGGGGTGCGGGGGGATTTTCGCCCAACCCCGTCGTAGCGCACTCTCGGGTAGCGCGTGTAATTGTCGTAGCCGCGCGGCCGTGCGGCGTAGCCGCCGGTGCGGCTTGTGCTACGGGTTTAATGTTTTTGTTAGTTCCCGCTACAATAGACGGTGGCTTACGCCACGCGTTTACAGCAGGGGGCGGAGGAGGTTTTTCGTAGTGCGGCTTGGCCGGCACTACTTTGACCACCTTTTTTGTTTGATTTGTTGCAGGTTGTTGAATAACATTAGCTAAGCTAGCGATGTTGGACATTTTCCTTTTTTTGGGGCAGCCGCGGTAATTGGCAGGGTGACCACTGTCACCGCAATTAACGCAGTTGGGTGGGGTTTCCGGTGTTGTGTTACCTAACTCATCGCGTTTTGGTCGCGAGCAGTCGAATGTGGCGTGATCTCCTAAACATTTGACACATCTAGGGCGCGCGGTACAGAAACGGGCAGAGTGCCCGTATTTTTGACAATTATGGCATTGACCTGCCGCCCCTCTTGACTTTGGGGTTTCTACATGGATCCCGTCTAGGTCCATGATAGATTTTATATTGAAGATGTTTTTCCCCTCCGGGGTTAAATCTAATACCACTAACACGAGATCGTATGGATCTCGTGTCACTGGGTTGTACATTCGGTGTACGATTTGGACTGGGAAGCCTTGCGATTTAAGATCGCTTGTCACCCTGGTGATTTCGCATTCTTTCAGAACGCCTCTAATTACGACTCGCAGTTGCCGTTCCTCCGCAAGCGCCTAAGTGTGATACGCTATATGCTTTTCCCTCAGGTAAGCGGTGAGACGGCGGTGGTCAGACGGTGTCGCTACCGTCGTTTCTAATTCCCTCGCTCGTTGAACGGGCGTGGGTAAAGTTTATTTTTAACTGCCTCAGTGTGGCGGAAAGGGTGTTCCACGACGCTTTGTCGTGGATTATGACCAGGGGTGGTGTTTTCACCCTGGGCGATTGGTCAGCCTCACCGTCGTCGGACATCGGTTGTTCGACTACGGATGGCGTGGGAGAAGCGGATGTCGGTACCGCTTTCGGGGTGTTGCTTCCGGTAGCCTGCTTTTTGACGGCAGGCGCCGGGCGAGTAGGGCTAGTCGATTGTCCCTTACGTTTGATTGGTTTTTTGCGACGTACGAGCTTAAACTCGGAGTCGCTGTCATCGGAGTTTGGACTTGCATCCGATGAGCGAGGTTGAGCTCCATCGTCTGAGGAGTGTATTGACATTGTTTCAATAAAGTCATTATCGGGCGAGGAAAAGACAACGATTCAATTAGGTACATGTATAGGTGTTTCAATACGCTAGCGCAATGTATTTTCGTGCAGCGACATCTAGTCAACGTGCACTACGTTATCCTTTACGCTACGCTTTCTTCCGATTAATTTTATTTCCCGTGGAAATGAAGTATTTTTTATAAATTTTCCCGCAGTAAAAAGTAGCCTTTGTCCTTTCTCAACGTCTTATCTATGTTTATGCCAAATTTTATCAAAATCGGTCCAGTGGTTTAAGCGTGAAAGCGTAACAGACAGACAGACAAAGTTACTTTCGAATTTATAATATTAGTATGAACTAGTATGGATGATATTCTCCGCCGCCGTTAACAAACTGCCGCGGCATATTGTTTAAATTATTTTTGGTTTGTATGTAAGTGGGTTATTTATTTATTTTGAACTTCGATTTTATTATTATTATATACTTATTTAGAACGCCATTTATGTCATCAACTCAACAACAAATAAAATACAATTGTTCACAATTTTTGTCTGTCTGTCTGTTGTTCCGGCTAATCTCTGAAACGGCTGGACCCATTTTGACGGGACTTTCACTGGCAGATAGCTGATGTAATAAGGAGTAACTTAGGCTACATTTATTTTAGAACTTTTTCCACGCGAACGAAGTTGCGGGCACAGCTAGTCTATACATACAAATAAATAAAATTGGAGTGTCTGTTTGTAATATTAAAATAACCGCTTTTTACTAAATGCATATGGACGTATACACAATACATATACCAAAACAGCATTTTTTACAATTTTAGACGTTTCCCAGCGGTTTCAGAACATACCGCGCCGTCCATTTCCTATAGAACTGACGCGTGTCAAAAGACCTCGCCTTAAGTCACATTTAAAATTTAAGTCATCTAAACAAATAAATAAAATTGGAGTGTCTGTTTGTAATATTAAAATAATCGATTTTTACTAAATGCATATGAATGTATACACGGTACATATACCAAAATAATATTTTCTACAATTTTTGTCTGTCTGTCTGTTTGTTGCGGCTAATTTCTGAAACGGCTGGACCGATTTTAATAGGACTTTCACTAGCAGATAGCTGACGTAATAAGTAGTAACTTAGGCTACTTTAATTTTCAAAATTTTTCCACGCAGACGAAGTCGCGGGCTCGACTAGTCATTTATAAAATCATTCACCTTAAACTTAAAAACCTCTCTAACTCGGTTAATTTTGACCAGAGGAGGAAAAGTCATATAACCTTTTTGATGTAAAATTATAAGTTCTACGCATTTTATTTAGAACTTTTTCAGAAAAGCAAAAAACGATTTAATTTTTTTTCAACACTTGCCGGTGGTTGCTGACCAAATTACCTTTACACATCATTTTCATATCATTAAGACTATATTATATGCAAAATGTAAAGAAGAGATTTAAAACTTTACTGGAGTAAGATACTAGTGTGTTTTTGTGCATAAGCCAAAGTGATAACCCTAGCGCGACCGCCGAGTTTAGGTATAAAAAGTGAAGTACATACACAAGATTGACTTCTGTCGTATTCTGTGGCTGTAGGTAATTATTTCAAGGACAGGGTCGAATCAAAATACAGGTAGATAACATTACCGTGGTAAAGTTATTTCTATTGTATCATATCTCGGCCTTGCGAATGATAACGCAACATCAACTTTGGTGTCTATAATTGTCGATAGGTATACCTAATAATAAAAAAATATTTATTTGGGACACACACCATTCAAAGCGAATAAAAATAGTTAGCATACAACATTGATACTTTTGAATTTACAAACACTTATTTAAAAAAAGAAGAGAAACAAAGATAAAACAATAATACATAATAAGTAAATGATGGTGGTGCAACGTCTCAAAATGGCTATACCACTTAGCATATTATGTTGGGATTGTGCTCGTGTGATAACCCCAACGCCGATTTTCAGTGGTTGCCAGCTTTTCATTTTTTTACTGTGATATAATAAAATTCATTAATTTAGGTTAAGCTTTTCCCCCTTGCCCGTTCGGACTCCTTTTGAAGAATAAACCATCTGCCGTTCTGCTATGCAGATCTTAAGAGGCGAACGATTGGCCATAAGAGTCACTACCATAGTGGCTTCTAGGTGGTAGACTTCTTCATTGCCTCGCCCGGGTCTGGTACTACCACCTTACCTGCTGCAATAGCGTCGTTGCTCGTCATTATCATGTTTCGGTTTGGAGGGTGAGGTAGCCGGAAACATAAGAATGGCAACACACCATTTACATATTTGGTGTCTACAGACGATGATTATCTCTTTTCATCAGGAGAGTCATCACGTACACCATTAATTACATGTATAGAGTACATTATGCCTAATTATCTTATTAACTGACTCTAACCTTCCCCTAATTGACTGATTCAGGTGATAGCGTACAGGCGTACCTAAATCCTGTACAAAGTTTCGCGTGTTCATCTAGAGTATTTTGCGTGCATAGCAAACAATCGATTTTTAACCTATGCTATGGCCAAAATTCGTAATATGTAGAGGTGAAACCAGATTTACAAATGACGTTTAAATTGCACTGAAGGACTCTGTTATAAAACAAAATAACAGAATTTGTATTGCCTTAGCAACAAGAAATGTCAGATATAAAATGATACTGCAAAACTGTAATCCAACTGCTTAGCTGCGCCACGGTCTCCCGGCCACAAATATTAAATATTGCACCCGCTACAGGCTTTACAAAACGAATTCATGCCCATAGCTACCGTCTGTCCATGTTATCCATATAAAAGATCTATGCAAGATCTATGCATCACATTTAATATATATATATATATATATAAACCAGATAAAAGTCAAAGTTTATTTGTAGATGTAAAACGTACAAAAATTTCATCAGAGATATTTGTTATTTTATAGGAACATTATTCGTGCGACCTTAATGTTGTAATAAATTAAATGGGATCATAGGCATAGAGGTAACGGTGGGAACAAACAGGTGTAGCTTCTGTTAGATACCTTTTTCGTTCTGAAATAGTCTGTACTAGTTTGTTCAATATTTTTTCGAATATTCCAATTTCGCTTTGATCAATATTAGTCAGTAGTTATTAGTTTGGAACTAAATTAATTACAATGTAGGATCAACAACAAAGTTATTCTACGTATTTGTTTAATTGTTGTTCTTAATTTGAATTTCTGATCTTCGTACTTCCTCTATGACGCAAAACAAAGGGTTCCATTTTGGATATTGTATAAATGTTTGTATTTATATATCATCATCGCCTTACGTTGGTTTTTATTCATGAAACGTTTATTGATTATTTTGAATGTCAAGAATGTTTATAGATACCCAAGGAAATTTTTTCGTTTTTTTTTTGAATTATTTTTTCGTCAGCAATGTCATTATTGCTTTTTGTTTTATAGAATAGCAAAGAAGCTGATGGCTCTACTAATGGGAAGATTCTCTTAAAGATGTCAATAGAATAGACACTTAATGATATTAATGTTGTAATCCGAGTCGCGAGATGATAATGCCACATACAGGAGTTTATCGATTAACTTATCCTCCAAACCGGAACAATACGGTGATAAGAATTAACGCAATTGCGGCAGGAGTACGTAAAGCGATAGTACTGAAACCTCGTCGAGACATCCTGGAACTCTATCATGTAGTAGACACGATGGTAGTGACACGTTTGGCCAATCGTACGCTTTTTACGAATTGTCTAGCAGAATGGCCAGATAGTCTATTGTTTGGCAGATGATCTATTATTCAAAAGAATATAACTAAAACAGGATTTTGATATCCTCAATACTATACAAGGTGTTTCTTACTTGATACAAAAGCCTAAATGCCCCAAGAATTTCATGAACAATTAATCTATATACATGTAATAAAATCGTAGGAAAGCCAATGTAGCTGAAACAAATTTGTTTAAAATCAGTAGTAGAATAGATTGTAATAGGTTTTAAAGTACCTATAACTGCCATATTTTCACAAAAATCTCTAAAATTTTGTTAATTAAACACACTAATAAACACGAATGACGCTTGTGCAAATCGGTGTATAAACATACATAGTATTATTAGCCTACGAGCGATCAGGTCATTGACGCGTAGGGTGACAATAATTTCGCGAAGATATTGATACAACTAAGTCCACTGATAATTCTGTTTTATTTTATGTTTTACTAGCTGTTGCCCGCGACTTCGTTCGCACGGACTTCGTTTACTCCACACAGTTTTTCCCCCGTAGGTGATAGCGTGATAATATGTAGCCTATATATTGACCCGACCTGTTAGTAATATTCATGAAAATTTTGAAGTAAATCCATGCAGTACTTTTTGAGTTTACCCCGGACATACATGGGGCACACTAAAAGTTTTGCACTTCTAGCTAATCGGAACTATTTGAATTTCGAATGTTATATTTTTAAAACGTTGCAACCTTCTTAGTAATAAAAAACAATTGGTGGGAAATGATTTGTCAATTGTTTTTTTATCACACATCAAAGTACTACGTACGCAACGAAAATGGAATTAAGTCGAAAAGATTTTAGAGCGATGATTTTTTATGATTTTAAAAGTTCTTTTTCCCCGCAAGACTGTGCCGCTCTTCTTCGATATGCTTTTGGGAGAGAAGCGCCTTGTTTGAGCACCGTGAGGCGATGGTTTGCTGTATTTGAAAGAGGTCGAGTTTCTCTACATGGCGAATTTCGTGAAGGGCGGCCTTCAACTGCCGTCAACGAAAATAATCTGGCTACTGTTAAGCGGTTAATTTAGAAAACCCCCGAATTACCTATGAGACAATTCGGGGAATATTGGGGATTGGTATGAGACAAATTCAGAAAATTTTACACGAAGAATTGAAAGTTCGGAAACTTTGTTGTCGTTGGATACCTCATGAACTGACAGCGGAGCAGAAGTGGGCTCGCGTGGAATGGTGCTCACAGATGCTACTGAAATACGACCACGGACATTCTAATGCTGTCTATGACATTGTCACAGGAGACGAAACGTGGATTTATTATTTTGAACCCGAAAAAAAACAGCAATCTCGTGAATGGGTGTTTGAAAATGAGAACAGGCAAACAAAAGTGAGACAGGCGAGAAACGTTGGTAAAAAAATTATCGCGTTTTTTTTTCAGCTACGGGTCCCATCTGTACAATTCCTCTTGAAGATCAAAAGAGTGTTAATGCCGAGTAGTATTCTACCATTTATTTAACCAGGGTGTTTGAAAAAGTTCGCGAAAGACGACCCAAAATCCGCATTCTCCAACACCATGATAACGCTTCTTCACACACGGCCAACAAAACAAAGACATTTTAGCTTCCGAATGCCTTCAGATCTGTGGTCCTCATGTTTTAAAAAATGGTTCGATCGCATGAAGAAATGTTTAAAATGTAAAGGAGATTATTTTGAAAAGCAATAAATATATTATTTTGGTTATAACATGTTGTTTTTTTAAGTTACGCAAAACCTTTCTTATAATGTGACCAACGTACATACAGACAAACAGACAAACAGACAAAAATTCTAAAAACTATATTTTTGGCTTCGATATCGATTATGGATCACGCCAGAAGTATTCTTTTAGAAAAATATTCAATGTACAGTTTTGACTTTCCTACGATTTTATTATATGTACAAAATAAATATATAATGTGAATAATTGAATAATTGAAAAATTAACAACACTAAGCATACGTGAACACAGAAACTAACTTCGATTCGAATTTCGATTTTCAAGAATAACCTCGAGAAAACCTCAATAACGATTTTGCCCAATCTGGTGATTGAACCCTCGTAATTTGAGTCGAATAACACAGGTCAACAAAAAAATATTTTTTTTCTGAGTCTGTTATTTAGTGACCATTGTCTGATTATATACATCGAATAGTAAACAGAAACGCTATTAACAATCAACAAACTTTGCTTTTGTACTTTGGGGCCTCATACAAGAAAGTTTTGATTTTCACAAAGGAAATACCAATACTATTCATTTTCTAAAGCTTTTTTGTGTTCTTTTTTGTATTTTTGTGTTTAGTTATGCCGTATTTTATAATTAAATTAATAAAAATGTATAATTGATAACTTGTTTTCCTTTTAAATATAATTGAAATTTAAAAATAGAGCTTTTCCATGAAATTTGAATTTTCGTGCTGGTAGCTACAAAAGCAAACTTTATTAGATAAAAATATTTTTTCATTTTTTAGTTAGGCATAAGTAATCAGAATCAGAGGTACAGAACTCAGACTCAAAATTCATGTTGACCTGTGTAATTTTTGTTAGTAGACTACAAGCCAGTCAAAAAATTTAATAAATCTGATTTTTAAGATTAAATGCAACTGGCAGCAGATTACGAAAAGGCAGGGCGAGATCTTTTCAGGATTTAGTGGCGAGAAAGCAAATGTTGCCTCTGAAAGCTTTAGTATTGTGTGAAGGCAAACTCGACATAAATAATGTATTTTCTTGTACCTAGTTTAATATGTACAGCTTCAGGGAAATCTGATGTTTTCAGCGCACTACATGCTGCAGTTTTATAATTATATAAGTCCATTAAATTATATTATTTATACATATAATAAAATCGTAGGAAAGTCAAAACTGTACATTGAATATTTTTAAAAGAATATTTGGGGCGTGATCTACAATCGATATCGAAGCCAAAAATATAGTTTTTAGAATTTTTGTCTGTTTGTCTGTATGTATGTCCGGGGTAAACTCAAAAAGTACTGCATGGATTTACTTTAAACTTTGCACGAATATTACTAACAGGTCGGGTCAACATATAGGCTACATATTATCACGCTATCACCTACGGGGGAGGAGCAGTGCGGAGTAAACGAAGTCCTCGCGGACGAAGTCGCTGGCAACAGCTAGTTTATTTATAAACTGTTATCTTACATCTATTTATCTATTAATAATCTTACCAATAAACATATATTTCATTAAAACAAGTTGTCTCTATAGTCTCTGTAGCCAACGCCGCGTGTTTGTAGAAAAAAAGTTAAGAATATGGTAAAAGCAAGGTAAGTCTGCCTGAATCATCATGTTTTTTTTTCGAAATGGCTATTGCAGTTGACCTTATGGGTCGTTACTGCCTCACCAGGCTTTTTAGGCGAGCAGAGTGCTCAGCCAGAACTTAAATTAAAATTGGGCCTATAAACGCCCGCACTAAGGGCTGTCTCCTGTGAGACCAGACCTCGGCTTAGTACGATGTTCGGACTAGTGGTGGTGGGAGGAGTCGTGGCATGGCGCCCTGCGTTAAGTGCGGGGCGATAAAGAATATCGGTCTCGACGACGACGGTGTCGTGTTGTGTGTGTGTATATGTTAGGATCGTCTACGGGATAGGAAAGTACGTGGCGGGGCCTCCTGAGCCTGGGTATTACATCCGTGGCGGCTGCGACTGGGTAGTCCGCCGCGGCGGCGATTAATGCATTTTTGTGATTAGTTGCTTTTTCGAAGTGACGTGTTGATAGTCCTTTCATGTGATGCATGATGGTTGGTAGTTCTAGGTCACGGTGAAGGTCTGTATTGCGCATGTACCAAGGGCAACCAGTGGCCATGCGCATAAACTTATTTTGAATTATTTGTAAGTGATGTAGGTTATTGGGATTAACGTGAACGAACGCTACGTTTGCATACGTCAAAATGGGCCTTATGCACGTTTTGTAAAGTGTCACTTTGTTACGAAGTGACATTTTACTACGGCTATTTAATAAGGAGTTTAGATTTCTTAGTACTATCATAGCTTTGGATTTGACGTTTTTAATATGAGGTAAAAAGGTCATAGTTGAGTTCAGTGTGACTCCGAGGTCCTTTGCTCCTAGTTGACATTGACGGATTTAAGAAGAAACACCGGTGAAAGTACACTGCTTTGCTTTTCTCCGGGTAAACTTCGATTTGCCACTTCCTGAACCAATCGGCCAGGGCAGTGACGGCTCTTTGTAGTCTGTCGGTAAGATGGGATCTATTGAAGTGGGACGTGTAATGCAGTGTCGTCCGCGAATAGCGCCAGCTGAACGTGAGGCGTCCGTGGCGGGTCATTGGTATAGAGGTTGTACAATAGAGGTGAGAGTACCGAGCCCTGTGGCACTCCCGCCTCTAGGGGGCGGGCTGATGAGAAGGATCCTTCTACTCTATATCGAAAACTACGGTTAGTCAAATAGTCGTGAATGATACGTACGAGTCTGTCTGGCACGCCCACGTGGTATAGTTTGTAAACTAAGCCGTTGTGCCAGACCTTGTCGAGTGCATCGCATCACGTATCGCAGCATGCAGGAGTGGGAGGATCTAAAACCGAACTGTTCATAGGATAGTAGGTGCTTGTCACGGAAAATTACCTTTAGGCGCGGTAATGATGCGTTCGTAGATTTTGCCTAATGAGTCGGCCAGACAATCTGCTTTTTCGGTGTCGTCGCAGGCAGGTGGTCGATTTTCCCTAATAAGGGGGGGGGATATCTTGCCTAGTCAGATTTGAGCGCTTTTGCCAGTGGCCAGTAGGCCACGTGGAAGGGGGATATCTCGCTTAAGAGCCTGTCGTTCCGATAGTCAGCAATTTGGCGTCGTACTTCATGTTGTAAGGTTTGGAGCGAATGACGGTTTTCGTCAATCCTGTAGGTGTCATATCGCCGCGTAGCGGCGTTTTTACGTCTATTAAGGTCCCTAATGTTAGTTCCCATCTACCGCGATGATTTTCAGGGATTTCACGCGACGAGCTGCTGACCGCAGCTACGATAGGTTTAGTAAATAGTTTCGTGGCGGATTTGGCATCGTCTACCGTAAAAATTGTGTTTGGAATTTGGTCGAGGTGCTCGGATTGTGTAGGCTGGATTGTACTGTTGAATTTATTCCAGTCTATTATCTGTTTCAATCTCACGGTTTCCGCATGTGGGGAGCGGCCTAGTTTAAGGATAACCGGCCTGTGATCGGAATCTAGTTCGTGTAGCACGTCTACGGTGCGTATCTCTAGCGATACGCCTCGGAGTAGTGCTATGTCTAGATTGTTCGGACCGTGAGTAGGGTGTATGTCTACGTCTGGGTATCTGGTTGGCTCTGAAGGGGCTACCAGGGAGAGGTTAAGCCTGTTAATTATGTTTAGCAAATCTCTGCCATGGCTATTGTTGAGATTACAACGCCAGTGATACTGTGTACTATTTAAGTCATCTGCGAGAATGACGGAATCCCCATATCGAATAACGCGCGAAAATCACTTTCAAACACGGGTTTGTTGCGAGAGTGGTAGGCCGATGCTAGTATGAAATCACCATGTATGTCACGTTATTCTTTTTATCTACTTAGTAAGGAATGTTAGGTGGTGGAAAATGTTTACGTATCTACGTAAATGAAAACTTATGATTGGTTGTTTTGATACATCTAATATTCAAGATTTTTATTTTTGTAATATTTTCCTTTATGGCAATAATATATCAGACTCCATATGAATAAAATCAATTGCTACAAATCGCTTCAATGAGCTGCGCGTTTTTGATTAATTCTTTTATTTGTAATTGTCAGGACAAAGTTATTCATAGCAGAAAGTGCGATTATTCTATAATTAATTTAGACGCATTGAATGATTCCTGGTAGGGATAAAACTAGAGTTCCGCACCGACACGCCCGGGTTGTGGACCACCCACCGCCTTACCTATTCCCGCTGCAGCATAGCATAGCATTCACGCATAGCAATAGCATTCATGCTTGTCATTTTAGTGTTCTGGTTCTAGAGGGCAAGGTAGTCGGTAGACTTGTACGTGTGGTATTGTCATCCGTCTAACATGGAGTCTATAGGATGGGTTTTTTTTTCATCAGGGATTACATCTGCTTGTTTGCTGTATAATAATGTGAAAAAACCTATGGGTTCGTGTGGCCGTCACACTAGAGAATAAGACGCTGTGCGCCTTACATCAATAATTGCCTTTTTAAATTAAAATAATGGGGTTTGTTTATATTTTAACGCCACAACTTAATAATTATTAGGTTTAATAGAACTACGGGAATCTTGTTGTTTGCTAAAATGTACATTTTTGGCACACCCATTAAACTTTTTTACCCGATTACAAATTATCGATTATCAAATCAACCTGTAGTAAGTATCTAATATTTTTGAAATTAAAAAAATATTGTTTGAACAGCCGCAAAATGCGTAAAAACAAAATAAGTCTAAAAGCTCGCCAACTTATTAATTTTGCAAATTTCTCAGCTACTAAGTACTTTTTCTAAATAAAATATACAGATAACCTGTATATGAAATTTTATCCTTTTATTTATTTATTTAATGAAAGGTACATATAGATACAAGCTACAGAAAACAATTTTTAACATTTACATAATTCTTGAAGTAGTTTCACAATAAAACTGAATTCTTATTGGAATTCAATGTGTTGCACACATCGTTGATACAGAATTTAGAAATAATGAAAGCCTAGGTAAATAAATAGGGGAACATAGATGATACATTTTTAAATACATTTTTAAGACTACTACTATCTAATATACAATATTTAGTTAACAGATTTAACGAATGAACGCAAACTTTGCGAAAAAATGCCTAAATCTTTTGTATTGTTATAAGCTCTACACATACGAAGAAGTGGATCATTAAATGTGACATTGTTGTTACATATTGGTACAGAAAAAAGCTTAAAATTTCTTTTACTACCGCTAGTCTTAAGCGACAAATGACTTAATAAATCCAAAGCATCCCAGTGTCCATTTACAAGCTTGTACAGTATTGTTAAATCTTGAGTTGATCGTCTAGATTGCAGTGTTTCTATTGCAAAGTACCTAAGTCCTTTCCCTGTGTTGTGTCAAAAACTTATAATACACACACGTCACACGCACTCATACTTACTAGTATCTGCACAGCTGAGAATAGGTGCTAATCCTGAGTTAATAGTAATCATCATTACACTTACAAAAATTATTTTAATTTAAACTTTTTTAATAATTTGTATAATCATTACAAAGCGTGAGAAACAAATAAACGACCTTTAGTGGAAATTTGAATAATTAATTTTCACGCCGCCCTTTCCGCAACGTCAAGTAAATGTGGTTTTAATGGGCTCTTAGTACAGTCGTCACTACAGAACTTCAAAGCCATTATTCGCAATACTCCAAAGTACACTTTCTCGACATCACGAAACCCATAACAGAATCGTTAGCGTAGGCGTTTCCTAAAACGGAAAAATATCTTGTATTTTTCAGTAATGGTTGTCATACGTTACAAAAATAACGTACGATCTGTTTTAATTTTACCCTGTGTTTGTCATATTAAACAAAATCGCTCGCCATAAAATCCTTTGAACTGTTGGTTATTTTTTTTTTAACAAACCTAAAAATGTTTAAATTAAGATTAAAATTTCTGAAGCTTCGTTAGTCTTGTGAGTAGTTAATCTGTTCGATTGATGTCAAGATCTTGATTTCAATCTAGTTTGGGTGAAAACTATAACAAGGTTATAGTGTTGAAAAATCTTGGTAACAATCTGGACAACGCTGATGATGTACACCCTGATCGAGATGTTATTTCGAAAAAACAACAAATCACCCTAACCCATTGATCGCAGCCGCGGCGGACTACGAGCCCGCAACCGGCGCGTATGTGATACACAGGACCAGGAGACTTTCCTATCCCGATGACGATCCTAACACACACACACACACACACACACACACACACACACACACACAACACGACACCGTCGTCGCCGGTCTCGACGACGAAGACTTTACTATCGCAATGCCACGACTCCGCCGGATCCATTTAGTCAGAACGGCGCACTAAGTCGAGGTCCAGTCTCACAGGAGACAGCCGTTAGCGCGGACGTTTATAGCCCTAATTTTAATTTAAACTCTGGCTGGGCACTCTTCTCGTCCCGAAAGCCTGGGGACGCAGTAACGACCCATAAGGTCAACTGTAATAGCCATTTCAAAAAAAAAACACCCTGATGAACACGTTATACTATTGATTTCATTATCTTGACTTACAAGCAACAATCCATAGCATTTAATGATTTAATTCGTCGTGGACTTGTCTAGCGACATTCGATTCGATTTGACTTTTATGGTTATTCTTAAATAAAATATTAGATTATCTTCATATTATTCGACTTTTTTTAAAATCTATTAAATTACCTTAGTTAATAAACCATGTTTGCATTAAAAGTGCTATGAACAAAGAGGAAGCAAAGTATGTCTGAACCGTAAAATATGGCACTCAATTCTCTCTGCCTACCCCTTAAGGGACTAAGCATGAAGATATGTATGTATGTAGTCAATAGAGGGTTGATTTGTGGAAATACAAATAAATGTACAGTTTACATTAATTTTATTTCATACAATAAAACGGTGTTTGATGATTGGTGCAAACGCAAATTAAATCGAAGATAATGAATAAGATAATGTGTATTCTGCATTTAGCTCTCCTAATATAATTGTATATATTTTTTGACGTTTGGATATTTGTTAATCAATCATGTAAACATCAAACAGGTGTACATAAGTAAGTTTACTTATTACTTTAGAAAAGCGCATTTCCTGTGCGATTCTTATGATCTTAAACAAGAACAATTTCGTGCGGACTGGACGAACACAAAATATACATATAAATTTTAGGACAAAATCCCTGTCGACCCGAAAGAAGCTTATAGTTCAATGAAATCTTTAAAAATAATAATGAACTAACTATATTTATAAAAATATTATCTTAATTTAAATGCTCCTGTTTACTTCCATAATGAATTTAGCAAATCAAATAACACCTTTTCCCCTGTGTTGGCCCCGGACTCCTTTGAAGAATAGGCCAACTACCGCACTACCAGGCAGGTCGTAAAAGGCGACCGATTGTCTATATGTGTCACTACCATCGTGGCTACTAGGTGGTAGAATTCTGGTTTTTGGTCTAGGTGGTAGAGTGCTTGTCACTGTCGTGTTCCGGTTGGGAGGGGAAGATAGCCGGTAAAATTATTTAGCCGGTATTGTACTAACCGATCCCGACGATCCTATAACGGTAGCTGAAGCCGCTAACCTACTACAAAACACACAAACACACATACTTCACTACCACACTGTCGCCGCCGCCGTTGGTCTAGAAGACGACGCAGACCCCTATTTCGCCCTGTGCCAAGCGCGGAGCGAAATGCGACTATTCCTTCCCCTCCTCCCATAATTAGTCAAAACGACGCACTAGGTAAGCCCAGGCCCGGTCTCACAGGAGACAAAGTTACCTACATCAATTTATAATATAATAATTATAAACAATAATAATATATAAATAAATATTCACTGGATAAATTACACTTAATGATCTAACCCCAAAGTAAGCAAATTATTTTCTTGTATTATGGGTGTTAGTCATTGATACTAATACATAGAAATACACATATAAATACTAGAATATATTTAATAAACACCCAAATCCGGAAATACAAACATATATGCTCATCACATAAATGCTTGTCCCCGTCGGGGATTGAACCCGAGCCCCGTCGATTGCGTAGTCAGGGTTGTTAACCACTCGACCAACCAGGCGGTCATAATAAACACAGCTCTCAAATTTTTAAACATGTCTTTAACATAAATTATCAATTTACAGTAAGAAAATTTACCTTACGTAAAAAACAAAAAAAGAAGAAGAAAATAAAGTAGTTAGTTTTCAACTTTCCGCGAACATCATAAAAAAAGGTAAAATGTCGGAAAAATTTCTTACGGCTTAACAAAAATCAAGTTGAATTCCTCAGCTAAACACGATACAATAACCGTAGTAAAAGTTTCAAACTTGTTTGAAGCTTATTCTAAGTATCTCGGAGCTAAAACAATTTCAGTTATTTCAGAGCAATTAATAACTGTCGCGGTTTTGCTAAATATACTCATTACTTACCCTTACCAACCAACGGGTTAATTTGGCAAGCTACATTTCCTAACCGCTATCATTTACCTAACCGCAACGATTACTGTGTAATCTTACCACAACGTCCCAAAAATTTTCCGTTTCAAAAGTATATAAATAAATTATAAGCCTCATTTTTAGCGGTTATTTCTGTCCACATGTTTAATTAAATAGTTGTTATGCTAAATGACAACTTGTAAAAGACTTGTGTCTTAAAACAAGCGCATTTAGATGCATGCGGATTTTCGACATTCGGCATATCTGCAAGCAAAATGCAAAACCAGAACCAAAAAATACATAAAAATGATCTATTTTAATAAACAAGAAATTAGTAAACATGTTGTGAGAAATTAGTAAACAGGCCTTCAGGCTATCAGCTGTTGTTATTTCGGAAAAAACTATACCCAATGGGTTGACAACAGCTGGTAACATATCCTGATACCTTTGGCTAATTGTGAATGCACTAGTTGCACCTCTAACAAAAATCAAGTTGAATTCCTCAGCTAAACACGATACAATAACCGTAGTAAAAGTTTCAAACTTGTTTGAAGCTTATTCTAAGTATCTCGGAGCTAAAACAATTTCAGTTATTTCAGAGCAATTAATAACTGTCGCGGTTTTGCTAAATATACTCATTACTTACCCTTACCAACCAACGGGTTAATTTGGCAAGCTACATTTCCTAACCGCTATCATTTACCTAACCGCAACGATTACTGTGTAATCTTACCACAACGTCCCAAAAATTTTCCGTTTCAAAAGTATATAAATAAATTATAAGCCTCATTTTTAGCGGTTATTTCTGTCCACATGTTTAATTAAATAGTTGTTATGCTAAATGACAACTTGTAAAAGACTTGTGTCTTAAAACAAGCGCATTTAGATGCATGCGGATTTTCGACATTCGGCATATCTGCAAGCAAAATGCAAAACCAGAACCAAAAAATACATAAAAATGATCTATTTTAATAAACAAGAAATTAGTAAACATGTTGTGAGAAATTAGTAAACAGGCCTTCAGGCTATCAGCTGTTGTTATTTCGGAAAAAACTATACCCAATGGGTTGACAACAGCTGGTAACATATCCTGATACCTTTGGCTAATTGTGAATGCACTAGTTGCACCTCTGGCTACATCTTCGAGGATATAAGCGTAAGTTTATCACTTAATACCTTATCGTGCACTAAAAAAGGCACCAATTTTTTATTTTTATTTTGTAATACCACAAACTTTTTTCTATTTATTGATAAATGATTTCTTTGTAATAGAAATCGGAGCTTAAACTACAAAAAGTTAGTCTTAGGTAACTCAAGTTACGAGTATTTTAGGTTAGCCTTAGATTTCAATGGTCTAGGTATACGTGTTTTAGCACTTTTCCCGCTCGGGAAAACTAAAAAGAAAGAAAATTTTTGACCCTAAAGGTTTGAAGCTGCGACTTTGCAATCGACGGACGGCGACAGAAATCGACGAAATCGATCACAAAGTAAAGAAGAATTTCACCACGTTGAACCACTTAACAGAGACAAGGTCGCAGGTCCAAATCCTGTCACGTCGAAATTTTTCTTTGTCAACTTTTCAATGATCTAATTTTGTGCACTACAGCCGGGGGAGCCAGCGGACTGTAGATCTGGTTCTTCTCTCTTCGATGCCCCACCAGCCGTAGTGCTTTGGTCGAGCCGAATCTGCCGGGGAAATAATTGAGATCACAACTTCCTTGCAAAGGTGCTTTATTGTAACGAAATAAAGCAATAAAGCTAGCACCGTTGCAAATATTTAACCTATTCTATGGAGAGCCACTACTTGCCCTAACACTGCCCTACTCTAAAGCCGGTACCCTATAGATATATACTATAGCCCAGGAACTTGTCTGGGAAACTTATTGAGTCGTAACGAAATTGTAACTTTACTAGAACGGAACTGATTGTATCGCGCGTAGTCATCTCTCGCCCCTGTAGGGGAGCGGGGAGACGGTTTCGGGGCTGATGCCCCCTGACCGTGGTATCAGTCGATATCTGTAAATACAAATATGTCATTAGGTTGGGATGATTGATCCCTGGGTGGTTCTTCATTGGGGGAGGGTGGGTTCAGTGGGGTTTGGGATTTACTAGGATAGGTAACCCCCCTCTGTGACGCGCTTCCGCGTGCAATCCGCCCCGCAGGTCGAGTCCCCGCGGGGGATTAAACACGCGGTGGCAATTAGAGTGTGTGAGGGGGGGGGGGTGGTGGTGGTAAGCAGAGGGGTAGATGGGTTCAGTGGTATTGGGGATTAACAAGGATGGAAGTCCCCATGTGTAACGCACTTCCGCGTGCAATCCGCCCCGCAGGTCGAGACCCCGCGGGGGATTAAACACGCGGTGGCAATTTAGAGTGAAATGGGGGGGGGGGGAGGGATGGGTAGGTTAATTGAGGATGTCCCTGGGATATGGTCTCGCGTCCGGGGGACGCGAGTGCCAAGGAGCGATATTTAGGATTTCAGGGTGTTCTGAGGTGCTGGCTCTCTCGTACATTGCTTTGGCCATCCTTTTTATAAACTCTTCTATGGATTCAATTTTGAGGTCTCTGGCGATGACATCATTCCTCACATATCTTGGGGCTTGGGTAATCCTACGCAGCGCCACGTTTTGTTTCTGCTGTAGGTTTTTGCGGAGATCTTGGGCTACAAACTGGTACCAGGTGGCTGCTGCGTAGGTCAGCCTTGGTCGGATATAGGTCTTGTAGAGGCCTAACTTAATCCTTAGGGGAAGTCTTGAATTAAGCACGGGGCGGAGTGCAGCCATGGCCCCCTGTGTATTTCTTGTAATATCCTTGATGTGGCTTCTCATTGTGAGGGAGTTATCTATCTTGACACCCAGGTATTTAACTGTTTTGGTCCATTGGATGTCTTGACCTTGTAGTTTTAATTTGGTGAAAGCCTTGTTGGTCTTTGTTCTTCGAGGCAGCAATGCTTGTGTCTTGTCTACATTGACAGACAGTCTCCATTTACGTAGCCATTCTGGGATTAAGTCCAGGGTTCTTTGGAGCTTGATGACTGCGAGCTTCGGTGAAATGGATGCAGTTAGGTAGGCAGCATCGTCTGCAAAGAGAGCCAACGAGCAGCCGTCTCCCACGGGGATGTCATCTGTGTAAACGGAGTATAGTTTTGGGGAGAGACAGCTGCCCTGTGGCACTCCTGCTCTTATTGGTCTTATCCTTGAAAGTTGGTCTTCAACTACCACTTGAAAGGTTCTCCCTTCTAGGAAAGACTTGATGATTTTTATAATTGTTCTCGGAACGGAGGTAAGCGCGAGTTTGTAGAGAAGACCTTTGTGCCAGACTTTATCAAAGGCCTTCTCCATGTCTAAGAGCACCGCAATAGCTTGCTCTTTCTTGTTCCTCGCTGCTACCAGCATGTGGAAGACTCTGGACAGTTGCAAAGTCGTGCTGTGTCCAGCCCTAAACCCAAATTGTTCGGCACGTGGAATTAGGTGGGGTTCCATTTTGTGTAAGAGGAGTTTCTCAAAGATTTTTGAAATCGCCGGTAATAAGGTAATCGGACGATAGCTTTTTGGCTCCATGGTGTCTTTGCCTTGTTTTGGCAACATTATTATTCGTCCTATTTTCCAGGCTTGGGGGAATTCTCCGGAGCGCAGTATTCCGTTAAAAAGCCTGGTGAATGAAATGATTGTCTTGAAGGGAAGGTGACGCAGTACTTTATTCGTAATTTTGTCTGCGCCCGGAGCTTTCATTGGTTTGGCCTGTAGGATCTGGCGTTTTACCATATGAGGAGAGAAGAAGATAGGGTCCTCGGCCGGGTTTGGAGCATCTTGCAGGTATTCCCTGAGAAACTCCTCGATCTCTTGTTCATGGTCTGGGTCGTGGCATGGGTTAGGGCTGAACTGATGTTCAAGGTAGCTGGCGAATATCTCTGCGCGGTCCTCCGCCCGGTATCTGGGGCTGCCGTCATCGTGGCGTAGAGGCCGCACTGGTGTTGGAGCTTTTGTTAGCTGACGACAGAGGCGGTGGAGGGAAGCCCAATCATCACCTGCTTCGTCGAGGCGTGATTCCCAGTTCTCAACATTGTATCTGTCAAGTTCTGATTTTATTTCGTCTGAGAGTCTGTTCAGGGCTGTTTTGATGGTGGGACAGCGGTTGGTTTGCCATTGCCTTCGGAGTCTTCTCTTTTTAGCAATTTTCTCCCTGAGCTTAGCTGGTAAGGTTGGAAGCAGACGGGTGTTATTATGGTCTCTTGACGCTTTTTGCATGGCCTCTTGGATTTTGCTGATCAGACTCTCAGCGAGGTGGTTTACCTCCTCTGCAGTAGAAACTGGGTGAGAGGGGGTGCTTTCCTCCATATACTCCTGGAATTTCGCCCAGTCGATGACCTTTTTAGGTGATGGGGGGATGACTCTTGTGGGGGCACTTTGTATGGAAGCTATTACAGGAATGTGATCGGATTCCATATCATCTGGGAATGCCTCTAAATGCACAGTCTGGTTTATGTGTTTGTGCACCATGAGATCGAGCACATCGGGGATGGACGTATTGCCGAATGGAAAGTGAGTTGGCCCACTGGGTGCTGAAACCGTTAAGTCCTGTTGCTCGGCTATGTTAAATAGTCTCCTTCCTGCTATGGAGTTGGTGGTAGAGTTCCAGGACTGGTGTTTGGCATTCCAGTCGCCGGCTGCAATGGTGGGTATGGATGAGTTGAACATGTCCATGATGTCAGTTGCTGAAATTCTTTCTTGTGGCGGTTTATAGATGCTATAGATCCTCATTGGTTGGCCGGCGACCAGGATTTCAATGCCCAGTGATTGCATATGTTGTTGAGCTAGTTGTGGTAGAGGCTGGTGTACTACCCTTCTATGCACTAGGATAGCCAACCCTCTGTAGGCCATGGTTCCGGTGTGCTCGTCTTTTCTGTAGGAGGTGTAGTACGGGATTTTTAATTTGTCCCCTGGACCCAGATGCGTCTCGTTAAAGAGCGCCACGTCTATGTCCTGTTCCTTTAGCAGATGTTTTAGTGGCACGGTCTTCCCCTTAAGACCGTGGGCATTCCAGAAAACCAACTTCAGTGGTTTACGATCCATACAAAGAAAGTAATTCAGTCATCCCCCTAAGGACGGCTGAGACTGGGTCTAAACCCTCTCTGAGTGCCCCCAGCACATCTTGGAAAATTTGCAGTGCTTTTTCAAGCACCGCAAGTTTCCCTTCGTCCGGGGACACGGAGGGTTCTGTACGTGTTGTGGAGATATCCCTTTTAGGGGGGGCTTGCAGTTCGACTCTCTTGGGTTTCTGTTTGGGAAGCTGGTCCTCTGTCTCCGCCCCGCTTTCTGCGGGGGTGGGTCTCTTTTTTGTCAGCTTTTTTCTTTTCTGTCTTTTGCCTCCTCTCGTTCGGGGGCGGTAGTCATTGGCTGGAGGTGCGAGGGTTGTGACCGCTACCGGTTCGGTTGTTTCGCCCTCTCTGGATGTGGTAGCCTCTGCTTCCTGCGCCAGGTTGGATAGTGCTTGGGTGGTTTGTGTGGTTGAAGTCAGTGCCACCGTGCCTGCCTTCTTATTCCTCGCCTCTCTGCGGAATATAGGGCAGGTGGTGCTGTTCGCGGTATGTGCGCCATTACAGTTTGCGCATGTTGGAGGATCTTCGCGAGGTCTCTGGCAGTCTCTGGCTCGATGTTCGCCACCACAGCGTACACACTTCTGCGGCCGGTGGCAGTTGTGCGACGAGTGGCGGAACTGTTGGCATCGGTGGCACTGGGCGGGGCCTTTCTTGCCCCGCCAAGCTTCAATTCGGACCCCTGGCATGAAGAGCAATTCATCTATTGAATAGATGTCAGGTATGGTGTTTTCTTTCCTTTTGATCACGGCCAGGAATATGCATCCTGGGCGGCCAGCTCTCGCCCTAATGGGTCTGGCATATTCCACGTCGTGTCCATAGGTGGCTAATTCCCTCTTGATGTCTTCTGGATCTGTGTCGGCCGGAAGTCCCCTAATCGCCACCTTGGCACTGCGCTCGCTTGGCAGCGAGTAGCAGAACCAAGAGAGGCGCTCGGTTCGTTCCAGCTCGACTAGGTATTTTTGGATGGTCCTGTATTCCAGTTCGTCCTTTGGGGTAAAACGTACTCCCCTGCCGAAGGGTCTGGCGTTCGGTGAGTGTCCAAGGAGACCTCTTAGGGTGCGGAAGTGTTGCGCCCAATTGGGCATGGATTCCACCACCAGCGGTGGGTATCTCCCTTTGGGCACGGTTTGACTACTGTCCGTCCCTTGGCTTGCGACTAGCGTACGAGACTGCGTCTGCGTTAATGGAGGGGATCTCGATGCAGCTACCGAGGCAAATGATAGTGGGGGGGAGGGTTCCGCAGGCACACACTGCCGTTTGGGTTCTATCCCTTTTCCGTTTCCGTCGTCCTCATCTCTTTTCCTACGGGCTGGAGTCGGTGGTGGGGGGAGGACTATGGGCGCAGACTCAATGACCTCCATAGCAGCCTCATCTTCTGCTGTGGTAGGTTGGTTTAGACCCTTGGCTTCAAGTTGTGCACTTCTGTCATTTAAGTGCTTAGCCATTGCCTGCATCAGCTCTTTGTCGAGCAGGTTGGTTTGAGCAAGGCGAGCCATCATTATGTAATTCTGCTCTAATATGCTTTTGGGGGATCGTTTGTCTGGTACTTCTGTGGTCTGTGATGTTCCAGGGAAGGCTACTGGTACATCCAGATTGGAGTCATCGTGGTCACTATGCGCTACGCTTGCGCGATCGCGCTCGCGGCGCGAGTCGGTCGCGCTAACGCGGCGCGTGGCGGTCGCGCTGTCGCGGCGCGGCTCGGTCGCGCTTTCGCGGCGCGGGTCGGTCGCGCTAACGTGGCGCGGGGCGGTCGCGCTATCGCGGCGCGGCTCGATCGCGCTTTCGCGGCGCGGGTCGGTCGCGCTTTCGCGGCGCGAGTCGGTCGCGCTAGTGCGGCGCGGGTCGGTCGCGCAGGCGCGGCGCGTTTCGATCGCGCTGTCTCGGCGCGACTCGTTCGCGCTATCGCGGCGCGGGCGCGGGTCGGTATCGGGGCGCGGAGTGGTCGCGTCTTCGCGGCGCGGGGCGGTCGCGCTATCGAGATGCGCGGCGGGTACGCGCTCGCGGCGCGAGGATGTCTCGACGCAAGCAGCGGAAGTGTCGCTCTGCGCGGATGTATCGCGGCGCGTATCGCTGCTCGCGGAGGATTCTCTGCGTGATGAGGATTCACGTGAGGTTGATGGACGCGGGATATACTCACGCGCGCGTCGCTCAAAAGGTCTGCGGTGGGTGCGTGGATCTTTAGGCGGGCTGCAGACTAATGCCGCCGTTGGTACGGGCGCACCTGCTTGGGCCGCCTTTGGTAGTGATGGCTGGGCTAATGCCGCCTTTGTAGTTGGCCCTTGTTGGACCGCCTCTCGGGAAGTCAATGTCTTGGGTGCCGCCTTCGGCGAGCGGCGACCGGCATTTGCCGCCTTTGGTGGTGAGGCGGGCGTGGATTTTAGGTAAAATTCCCGTGGTACGGGAGTGCGTGGTTTGCGCGGCGTGACTTTTTCCCAACCGGACATTCCATCAATGTCCGATTCGGAGTCATCACTGCTGCGCGCAGTAGGCGAGGCAGGGCCCTTGGGCGAGCCCTGTCCCGGAGACGTCATTGTTGAGCGGCTATCGGGTTTTTGAGTACCCGACATCTCGCTTGTATTTTTATTTTTGGGTGAGGGTACACCCAAAAATAAAATTTCGTTGAAACGGAGTGCTCGCGACCGTAATCGGCGGCTGTAGAAACAGCCGCCGAGACAATCTCGGGCTAGTAGAACTCCCCTCGATGGTCGTTTCCCAGCTACTTTCAAAAGAAAGCAGTGGGAAAGCAATATGTTGATTTTCGGTCCGAGCGATTACTGCATACAAAGAACACTTCATTCGCAGTTGCAATCCGAGCTGTCCGAACTGATTGTATGGCCGCGCTCTCCGATATTTATAGTGCGCGGCCAGACGCGCGGCGGCGATCTTCAAAGGAAACCGGCGCCGGGTGTGGCGTCACAATGTCTAGGATTTGTTAAATCCTACTTTTCGCAATCTAATCTTAATAATTTTATCTTAGGTAGTTTCTTCTACCTCTAATTGACTAGTGTGGCCCTCTAGCGAGTGCAACGGTACTACCTTTTTACAAATATATACAAAACAAAGTACGTAATGCCCTAAAACCTACCGAAAACTAATTACAACGTGTTATTTCTTATTTACATACAAGGATCTAACATAAATAAACTTATACAATAACAAACAAGAGTGTTATATACATTGTACGCTCTTACAGGACCTCGGAAACTCTTACAATCACAGAGTTGTACGCCTTTTCAGGTCGTACTATCCTGTAAACTATCTTTATATTACCGAAAAGTGTCTAAACATATGCCTAAGGCTTATACTTACATTATACATACTATTTACAATCATAAAACATTTGTTTTAACAAAGAATTTTGCACTTTTCGGATTTTCGTAATAGCGAGTTCCCGCATATAAATACTATCTCGCAAGAGTCGACTCGTAATGTCGTCGACTGCGTGGAACTCGCTTTATTCGTAATATGCCTATTAGGCAACGATCATAGCTACATAAAGCCTTATTATTTCTATACAACAAAGCTGTATGTAGGTCTTAGGGCGAATAAAAGGCGAAAACGAACATTATTTATTACAAAAAAACTTACGAACTAAACGAAACATACATTCTATCCTGCCTTACTATCTATTTACATTAATATTTACAACAAAACGTGTCTGTGCTGCACATTCTCCCGCCTATAACACGCAGTGTTATACTAAATATGGTGCAGCCAGACTAACTTTTTAACCGGTCTTCGCATGACTCCCGCAGCCGTACGTACGTCAGCCACTCGTACCACGCCGTCTGCTCCAGGGTGTACTGCCTCGATGATCCCCGTTGGCCACGTATTTTTTGGTAGCGCGCCGTCAGCGATGAGGACGATGTCGCCGACGCGCAGCTCTGCTCCTCTTCCATGAGGCTCCCGCCGCTTTTGGAGTAGCGGAAGCGCTTCTCGTACCCAGCGTGACCAGAAGTGGTTGGCCAGCTGTTGTGAGTGCCGCCAGTGGCGGCGGCCGATGGTATCGCCTTCGGAGAACGCGCCCGGGACAGGCACGCGTGATGGTCCGCCCAGCAGGAAGTGATTGGGCGTCAGTGGTGCCGGGTCTTCTGGTGAAACCGACACGTGAGTGAGAGGTCGGCTGTTGAGCGTGTGTTCGACCTCTACCAGCAGTGTGTGCAGTACCTCTTCTGGTGGATGCCGCTGTTGCAGCACGGCGAACAGTGCAGCCTTGACAGAGCGCACCATGCGCTCCCATGCGCCTCCCATGAATGGCGCGCTCGGCGGGATGAACTTCCATTTGATTGAGTAGTTGGCTGCTGCTTCTTTAGTGGCGTCTAGTGCGGCGCGCCTCAGTTCTGCATCAGCGCCGCGCAGGTTGGTGCCGTTGTCGCTCCAAACCTCGGTGGGGCACCCGCGGCGCGACATCATGCGCCGCAGTGCCATTACTGCGGAGTCCGTAGTCAGGTTGGCGGCTATCTCCAGGTGGACCGCCCTTGAAGTAAGGCAGGTGAAAAGCGCCACGTATCTCTTCTCGTGGCGCCGCCCGATGGTCACGCTGTATGGCCCAAGAAAGTCCAGGCCCACGTAGGTGAAGGCTCGCTGATGGTGCGCGACCCGGGATTTCGGCAGGTCGCCTGTAGGCGGCTGTGGCGGGATAGCGCTTCTTCTTCTGCAAAGCGCGCAGCTCTTTACTATGCCGCGCACGGTGGGGCGAAGCCGTAAAACCCAAAATTTCTGTAATATTTCACTCGTAGTTGCTTCCACCCCGCTATGGTGAAGACGCCGGTGTTCATGTTCTATGTAGAGGCGGGTGTATGGGTGACGGCCATCTAGTACGGCCGGTTCTCGTAAATCTTCACTTATCTCTTCTGCCGCCGCTATTCGTGACTTTATTTTCAAAATGCCTTCTTGATCGATGAACAATGATAACTGCTTCAACCGGCTGTCTCTTGCTATCGCGCTCCCGCCCGTGATAGCTTCTATTTCGCTAGCAAAGCTTTCTTGTTGGGATGTGTGCACTACAGCCGGGGGAGCCAGCGGACTGTAAATCTGGTTCTTCTCTCTTCGATGCCCCACCATGTTTTATGATTGTAAATAGTATGTACCACCAGTACATACTATTTACAATCATAAAACATTTGTTTTAACAAAGAATTTTGCACTTTTCGGATTTTCGTAATAGCGAGTTCCCGCATATAAATACTATCTCGCAAGAGTTGACTCGTAATGTCGTCGACTGCGTGGAACTCGCTTTATTCGTAATATGCCTATTAGGCAAAGATCATAGCTACATAAAGCCTTATTATTTCTACACAACAAAGCTGTATGTAGGTCTTAGGGCGAATAAAAGGTGAAAACGAATATTATTTATTACAAAAAACTTACGAACTAAACGAAACATACATTCTATCCTGCCTTACTATCTATTTACATTAATATTTACAATAAAACATGTCTGTGCTGCACAGGATGATTTTATTAACAATTTCTCGGCGCTAATGATATCATCGCCATCTAGCGGCAAGTAATGTCGTTTTTCTTCCGTGCTTCGTGGCTTCTTAATTTTCTCTATTTTCCTCGAGCTTTTCGTACACTTTTTTCCCCAATCTTCATCATTGGAGGCTTTCGTAGCTGTGCGCTTACGCACACCGGCGACACGTTGCTTATTTGGTCTGCAGAGCTCGATGAACTGCAGCACGCGCGCTGTTGCACGCACCAGTCGAAGCCACGACGAAAATCTTGTCACATCCGGAAGTGCTTCTGTAATACATATAATTTTTCTAATGTTATTTACAATATTTACACTATTTACAGCTGCCGACGGTTTTTCTTCGCCTGTTATTTCGCTACTGGTAGCGACATCTTGCGGCCACTTGTCCTCTTCTAAGTATAGGAAGGCCGGACCAACGAACCATCTATGTCGGTCTCCAAATTCTTCCGGGATATGGCGAGTAGCATCATCAGCTACATTGTCGCGAGACGGCACCCATCGCCACTCTGCGACCTTCGTAATATCTTCAATCTCTGCTACTCGATGGGCAACAAACGGCTTGAATGCTCGCGAGCCTGTGCGTAGCCACGATAGAACTGTGCGGCTGTCTGTCCAGTACACCCTGCGGCTTGGCTGATACTCGTACTCCTCCATGACGTGCTGAGCTAGGCGGGCACCTAGTAAAGCTGCTTGAATTTCTAACCTTGGTATGGAGGTAAACTTGAGCGGGCTGACTCTTCCTTTGGCTGCTGCTAGGCTGACGCTGACTTCGCCGTCCTCGTTGACTATGCGCCAGTAGACCGCCGCTGCATAGGCAGACTCACTGGCATCCGTAAAGATGTGCAGCTGCCGATCTCGCGCTCGCGCCAGGTTAGAGTGTGCGCGAGGTATTTCCAGATGTTCCATTCTTCTCACATCTTGAAGCCAGCTTCTCCATGTCTTCTCTAAGTCCGCAGGTAAAGGCTCGTCCCATGGTAGTCCGATTCGCCACGTTTCTAGAAGTAGATGTTTCGCGTGAATAGTTACAGGTGTAATTAAACCTAAAGGATCGAAAATAGACATAGCTACCCGTAACGCGTGTCTCTTCGTAGGTGTTTTATCTTTATCGTACACCGCTTTAACATTGAAACCCAGCTTATCGTTGTGAGGTTTCCATTTTAATCCCAAAACCTTCTCGCTTTCTGTGCTTAGTTCCCAATCGCCGCCCAGAGATGGCGCTACTAGTAGCGTTTTAGCTACGGCCGAGTTGTTCGTTTTCCATCCGCGCAGCTGGAAATGCGCTTGTTGATGAATAAAGCTAACCTGCGAGGCTATTCTGATGGCATCTTCCTCGTTATCGAAGCTCTGCAGGTAATCGTCCATGTAATGGTTTCTTACCACGGCTGTAGCGGCGTCGGGATAGATGTGGGCGTATTCTTGTGCGTTCTTATTTTTTACGAAGATAGCGGTGCTTGGTGATGACGCAGCTCCAAATACGACGCTGGTCATCCTATACTCACGTGGCGAATCTTTTCTATCGCTTCCTCGCCATAGGAAACGTAATGCGTCCGGTCTTGTTGTCGTACACGTATTTGCAGAAACATTTCTTTTATGTCTGCTGTCACGGCGATAGGCAGCTGTCGAAATCTCATTAGCACTCCGGGTATGTTCTGCAGAAGGTCTGGACCAGCTAATAACATGTCGTTAAGACTTACTCCATTGACCCGTGCAGCTGCGTCGTACACTATTCGCGGCTTAGGTTTTGCAGGATTCACTACTGCAAAGTGAGGCAGGTACCAGCTGGATCGGCTAGGTGACTCGTTGGCAGGTTCGGCGTAACCACTATCAAATAAATGTTGTACCTGTTTTTCATATGCCTCCTTTAGCGCGGGGTCCTTGTCCAGACGTCTCTCTGTATTATACAATCTTTTAATAGCCAGGCCGCGGCTATCAGGAAACTCGCGGCTATCTTCTTTCCATAATAGACCTGCCTCGTAGCGCCCGTCAGGTAAGCGCTTACACGTACTTTCTAAAATCTGCAGGGCTCGCTGCTCGTTCTGGTTGATGGGCTGGCGCGGAGTGATGCCGACACTGTCCAAATCGAAATAATTTCTTATTACCTTTTCTATATCTTCATCCTGTTCGGCATAGGCAGCTCTCTGTACTAGGTGGACTCGCTGCTTGTGGCGGTAGTCCACACCATGTAGCACCCAGCCAAGGTGCGTGAGCGATGCTACTGGTTGTCCACGTCTTCCGCTCTTCACAGCCCTCGTCACGATCAGGTGCCAGTTGTCCTGGCCGATGAGCACGGTTGGCACGGCGCGCTCCATGATGACATCTTCTTCTATATCTTCTAGATGTCTGCAGTTGTTGACGATGGATCTATTAACAGACTGTGGCGATAGGTTAAGGTTACCTATAGTTCTTCCTATTATCCGATGTCGCTGATGGTGATGAAGGCCCTTGATGGTGACTGCGATGCGGCGCGACCTCTCTGCGTTGAGTCGCGTGCCGCCAACTGTTTCTATGCGGAACGGCTCTACCGGCCCGCGAGCTCCTATTCGTGCAGCCACCTTCTCTTCTACCAGCGTGACTGTGGACCCTTCATCCAATAGCGCGTATGTGTTCACGCTGCCCCTGGAACCTGTCAGGACAATCGGTATAACTTTAAGGTAGGCGCGTGGCGCGCTTGACTGCGTTGACGTCACCACGGCGTCGCTGTCTTCTGCTTGATCATCAGGTGTCTTCTTCGTATAATTGTTGCGGCTATTGTGTAGCCGCCGATGGTGCGAGCTCTTGCACCCGTCGATGCCGCACTGCCGAAACTTGCACTCGTGTTTTGGCTTTCTTTTTTGTAGACACCTGAAACATAAATTATTACGTTTTGCCATAGCCCACCTATCGTCAACACTAGCTTTCGTAAACTGTTCACATATAGAGCTAGTATGTGCATCTTGACATATCGCACATTTGTCTCTCTTCACTTGCGGTTCATATTTCTGTGTGTGTGTGTTCGCTGTGTTTTCTTAAAAACTTGCTGATTTTCTTTCGTAGGTTCATGTGGCACCAACGCAGCACACATCTCGGCTTCTTTCATTAAAAATTCACTAATCATTTGTAGATCGGGTTTTCTATCTTCCCGTCTTGCGTACTGGAACCAACTGTGCTGCAAAGTATAATTAAACTTCGCTAATAAACTATTCACTGCCACCGTATCGTGTAGATAACTCTCTCTGTTGAGAGCTCGAATCGTAGCGACGATATTGTTCACTTTACTGGCGAACACACACGTTTCCCGCGCACTTTCTTTCACTCGCGGCAATGCCTTGATTTTTTCTAGTTCTGCGTTCACTAGTGCGTCGGGCCGACCAAACTGTATTTCCAAATGGTCGACGATCTCACTTGGGTTGGTTTCCCCGTAAAACATGCAGGCGACGGCTTCTTTGGCGTTTCCACGTAAACATCTTCGAATTCTTGCCCGATTTTCCGCCTTGCTAAAATATTTCTCCGTATCTCGATATGCCGCTTTAAACTGCAACCATTCTTCACCAGCGCCATCGAAACTTGGTAAATCCATACTATAGCGCGGCGCCCCTCGTGATGCTTCTGCCAGGGCGGACGCGAGCGCGGTGATATCTGCGGCCTTCAATGCACCAGACTCTTGTTTTGGTGCCGTATTTTCAATAGGCGTCGAAATCTTTGCCTTCTCTACGACGGACACATCATCTTCCGCCGGACGTACAGCGCGCGCTGAAATGCCCGCCGACTGCGCGGGCGACGTAGCTTGTGGCGCCTGGGCCACCTCTCGTGGTGCGGGCGACTCATGGCCCGCCGAATCTTCTTGGTGCGGCGCGTGCGCCGCCTCTTCGTATTGCGGCCTAGGTGCCGCCTCTCGTATTGGGTGTGGCATAAGTGCCACCGAACTGGTGATTGCCAGCGGCTCTGGTGCCGGCTGGCGATCCGTATGGGTTGGCCGAGCGGAGTCCATCCAATCTTCGACCCTCGTAATGGCAGTTGCTTGCCCTTCTTCATAAACAGCGCGCGCGAGTTCCGTCCGTAAGCGCGCCTCTTCTGCTCGTAAGCGCGCTTCTTCTAATTTGGCGCGTAAGTAAACTATACGCGGCGACTCGACTGCGGATGGTACCGGCTTTTCGCTATTTGCAACGGTGCTCGTTGTGGTCTCGGTCGCCTCGGTGTTTTCCGTCGTGACGCTAGTCTCCGTAGCGGACGTGGTGGTACCGCTCGTTTCCTCCTCGCGACTAGCGGCCTCTTCTTCTCGGCGACTCGACGTACTCCTCGTCTCGATCGGCATGGCTCAGTAATCCGGCTCGAATGCGACCAGAAAATGTGCACTACAGCCGGGGGAGCCAGCGGACTGTAGATCTGTTTCTTCTTTCTTCGATGCCCCACCAGCCGTAGTGCTTTGGTCGTGAGCCGGGTGTCGCCGGGAAGATGAAAAGAGACCACAACTGTACGTTGCAAAGGTGCTTTATTGTAACGAAATAGCAATAAAGCTAGCACCGTTGCAAATATTTAACCTATTTTATGGAGAGCCACTACTTGCCCTAACACTGCCCTACTCTAAAGCCGGTACCCTATAGATATATACTAAAGCCCAGGAACTTGTCTGGGAAACTTATTGAGTCGTAACGAAATTGTAACTTTACTAGAACGGAACTGATTGTATGGCCGCGCTCTCCGATATTTATAGTGCGCGGCCAGACGCGCGGCGGCGATCTTCAAAGGAAACCGGCGCCGGGTGTGGCGTCACAATGTCTAGGATTTGTTAAATCCTACTTTTCGCAATCTAATCTTAATAATTTTATCTTAGGTAGTTTCTTCTACCTCTAATTGACTAGTGTGGCCCTCTAGCGAGTGCAACGGTACTACCTTTTTACAAATATATACAAAACAAAGTACGTAATGCCCTAAAACCTACCGAAAACTAATTACAACGTGTTATTTCTTATTTACATACAAGGATCTAACATAAATAAACTTATACAATAACAAACAAGAGTGTTATATACATTGTACGCTCTTACAGGACCTCGGAAACTCTTACAATCACAGAGTTGTACGCCTTTTCAGGTCGTACTATCCTGTAAACTATCTTTATATTACCGAAAAGTGTCTAAACATATGCCTAAGGCTTATACTTACATTATACATACTATTTACAATCATAAAACATTTGTTTTAACAAAGAATTTTGCACTTTTCGGATTTTCGTAATAGCGAGTTCCCGCATATAAATACTATCTCGCAAGAGTCGACTCGTAATGTCGTCGACTGCGTGGAACTCGCTTTATTCGTAATATGCCTATTAGGCAACGATCATAGCTACATAAAGCCTTATTATTTCTATACAACAAAGCTGTATGTAGGTCTTAGGGCGAATAAAAGGCGAAAACGAACATTATTTATTACAAAAAAACTTACGAACTAAACGAAACATACATTCTATCCTGCCTTACTATCTATTTACATTAATATTTACAACAAAACGTGTCTGTGCTGCACAAATTTAGTAGATTTTGTGCACTACAGCCGGGGGAGCCAGCGGACTGTATATCTGGTTCTTCTCTCTTCGATGCCCCACCAGCCGTAGTGCTTTTCTGTGGAGCCGGATGTGTCGGAGAAATAAACGAGACCACAACGTTTCCTTGCAAAGGTGCTTTATTGTAACGAAATAGCAATAAAGCTAGCACCGTTGCAAAATATTTGACCTATTCTATGGAGAGCCAGTACTTGCCCTAGCACTGCCCTACTCTAAAGCCGGTACCTTATGGATATATACTAAAGCCCAGGAACTTGTCTGGGAAACTTACTGAGTCGTAACGAAACTATTACTTTACTGGAACGGACCTGGAACGGAACTAAATGTATGGCCGCGCTCTCCGATATTTATAGTGCGCGGCCAGACGGTCGGCGGAAATCTACAAAGACAATCGGCGCCGGGTGTGGCGCCACAATGTCTGGATTTGTTAAAATCCTACTTTTTGCGATCTAATCTTAATAATTTTACCTTAGGTAGTTTCTTCTACCTCTAATTAACCAGTGTGGCCCTCTAGCGAGTGCAACGGTACTACCTTTTTACAGATATATACAAAACAAAGTACGTAATGCCCTAAAACCTACCGAAAACTAATTACAACGTGTTATTTCTTATTTACATACAAGGATCTAACATAAATAAACTTATACAATAACAAACAAGAGTGTTATATACATTGTACGCTCTTACAGGACCTCGGAAACTCTTACAATCACAGAGTTGTACGCCTTTTCAGGTCGTACTATCCTGTAAACTATCTTTATATTACCGAAAAGTGTCTAAACATATGCCTAAGGCTTATACTTACATTATACATACTATTTACAATCATAAAACATTTGTTTTAACAAAGAATTTTGCACTTTTCGGATTTTCGTAATAGCGAGTTCCCGCATATAAATACTATCTCGCAAGAGTCGACTCGTAATGTCGTCGACTGCGTGGAACTCGCTTTATTCGTAATATGCCTATTAGGCAACGATCATAGCTACATAAAGCCTTATTATTTCTATACAACAAAGCTGTATGTAGGTCTTAGGGCGAATAAAAGGCGAAAACGAACATTATTTATTACAAAAAAACTTACGAACTAAACGAAACATACATTCTATCCTGCCTTACTATCTATTTACATTAATATTTACAACAAAACGTGTCTGTGCTGCACAAATTTAGTAGATTTTGTGCACTACAGCCGGGGGAGCCAGCGGACTGTATATCTGGTTCTTCTCTCTTCGATGCCCCACCAGCCGTAGTGCTTTTCTGTGGAGCCGGATGTGTCGGAGAAATAAACGAGACCACAACGTTTCCTTGCAAAGGTGCTTTATTGTAACGAAATAGCAATAAAGCTAGCACCGTTGCAAAATATTTGACCTATTCTATGGAGAGCCAGTACTTGCCCTAGCACTGCCCTACTCTAAAGCCGGTACCTTATGGATATATACTAAAGCCCAGGAACTTGTCTGGGAAACTTACTGAGTCGTAACGAAACTATTACTTTACTGGAACGGACCTGGAACGGAACTAAATGTATGGCCGCGCTCTCCGATATTTATAGTGCGCGGCCAGACGGTCGGCGGAAATCTACAAAGACAATCGGCGCCGGGTGTGGCGCCACAATGTCTGGATTTGTTAAAATCCTACTTTTTGCGATCTAATCTTAATAATTTTACCTTAGGTAGTTTCTTCTACCTCTAATTAACCAGTGTGGCCCTCTAGCGAGTGCAACGGTACTACCTTTTTACAGATATATACAAAACAAAGTACGTAATGCCCTAAGACCTACCGAAAACGAATTACAATGTGTTATTTCTTATATACATACAAGGATCTAACACAAATACACTTATACAATAACAAACAAGAGTGTTATATACATTGTACGTTCTTACAGGACCTCGGAAACTCTTACAATCACAGAGTTGTACGCCTTTTCAGGTCGTACTATCCTGTAAACTATCTTTATAGTGCCGAAAAGTGTCTATACATATGCCTAAGGCTTATACTTACATTATACATACTATTTACAATCATAAAACATTTGTTTACATACAGAATTTTGCACTTTTCGGATTTTCGTAATAGCGAGTTCCCGCATATAAATACTATCTCGCAAGAGTCGACTCGTAATTTCGTCGACTGCGTGGAACTTGCTTTATTCGTAATATGCCTAATAGGCAAAGATCATAGCTACATAAAGCCTTATTATTTCTATACAACAAAGCTGTATGTAGGTCTTAGGGCGAATAAAAGGCAAAAACGAACATTATTTATTACAAAAAACTTACGAACTAAACGAAAACTAAACGAAACATACATTCTATCCTGCCTTACTATCTATCTACATTAATATTTACAATAAAACTTATCTGTGCTGCACATTCTCCCGCCTATAACACGCAGTGTTATACTAAATATGGTGCAGCCAGACTAACTTCTTAACCGGTCTTCGCATGACTCCCGCAGCCGTACGTACGTCAGCCACTCGTACCACGCCGTCTGCTCCAGGGTGTACTGCCTCGATGATCCCCGTTGGCCACGTATTTCTTGGCAGCGCGCCGTCAGCGATGAGCACGATGTCGCCGACGCGCAGCTTTGCTCCTCTTCCGTGAGGCTCCCGCCGCTTTTGGAGTAGCGGAAGCGCTTCTCGTACCCAGCGTGACCAAAAGTGGTTGGCCAGCTGTTGTGAGTGCCGCCAGTGGCGGCGGCCGATGGTATCGCCTTCGGAGAACGCGCCCGGGACAGGCACGCGTGATGGTCCGCCCAGCAGGAAGTGATTGGGCGTCAGTGGTGCCGGGTCTTCTGGTGAAACCGACACGTGTGTGAGAGGTCGGCTGTTGAGCGTGTGTTCGACCTCTACCAGCAGTGTGTGCAGTACCTCTTCTGGTGGATGCCGCTGTTGCAGCACGGCGAACAGTGCAGCCTTGACAGAGCGCACCATGCGCTCCCATGCGCCTCCCATGAATGGCGCGCTCGGCGGGATGAACTTCCATTTGATTGCGTAGTTGGCTGCTGCTTCCTTAGTGGCGTCTAGTGCGGCGCGCCTCAGTTCTGCATCAGCGCCGCGCAGGTTGGTGCCGTTGTCGCTCCAAACCTCGGTGGGGCACCCGCGGCGCGACATCATGCGCCGCAGTGCCATTACTGCGGAGTCCGTAGTCAGGTTGGCGGCTATCTCCAGATGAACCGCCCTTGAAGTAAGGCAGGTGAAAAGCGCCACGTATCTCTTCTCGTGGCGCCGCCCGATGGTCACGCTGTATGGCCCAAGAAAGTCCAGGCCCACGTAGGTGAAGGCTCGCTGATGGTGCGCGACCCGGGACTTCGGCAGGTCGCCTGTAGGCGGCTGTGGCGGGATAGCGCTTCTTCTTCTGCAAAGTGCGCAGCTCTTTACTATGCCGCGCACGGTGGGGCGAAGCCGTAAAACCCAAAATTTCTGTAATATTTCACTCGTAGTTGCTTCCACCCCGCTATGGTGAAGACGCCGGTGTTCATGTTCTATATAGAGGCGGGTGTATGGGTGACGGCCATCTAGTACGGCCGGTTCTCGTAAATCTTCACTTATCTCTTCTGCCGCCGCTATTCGTGACTTTATTTTTAAAATGCCTTCTTGATCGATGAACAATGATAACTGTTTCAACCGGCTGTCTCTTGCTGTCGCGCTCCCGCCCGTAATAGCTTCTATTTCGCTAGCAAAGCTTTCTTGTTGTGATGACTTTATTAATAATTTCTCGGCGCTAATGATATCAGCGCCATCTAGCGGCAAGTAATGTCGTTTTTCTTCCAAACTTCGTGGCTTCTTAATTTTCTCTATTTTCCTCGAGCTTTTCGTATACTTTTTTCCCCAATCTTCATCATTGGAGGCTTTCGGAGCTGTGCGTTTACGCACACCGGCGACACGTTGCTTATTTGTTCTGCAGAGCTCGATGAACTGCAACACGCGCGCTGTTGCACGCACTAATCGAAGCCACGACGAAAATCTTTTTACATCCGGAAGTGCTTCTGTAATACATATAATTTTTCTAATGTTATTTACAATATTTACACTATTTACAGCTGCCGACGGTTTTTCTTCGCCTGTTATTTCGCTACTGGTAGCGACATCTTGCGGCCACTTGTCTTCTTCTAAGTAAAGGAAGGCCGGACCAACGAACCATCTATGTTGGTCTCCAAATTCTTCCGGGATATGGCGAGTAGCATCATCAGCTACATTGTCGCGAGACGGCACCCATCGCCACTCTGCGACCTTCGTAATATCTTCAATTTCTGCTACTCGATGGGCAACAAACGGCTTGAATGCTCGCGAGCCTGTGCGTAGCCACGATAGAACTGTGCGGCTGTCTGTCCAGTACACCCTGCGGCTTGGCTGATACTCGTACTCCTCCATGACGTGCTGAGCTAGGCGGGCACCTAGTAAAGCTGCTTGAATTTCTAACCTTGGTATGGAGGTAAACTTGAGCGGGCTGACTCTTCCTTTGGCTGCTGCTAGGCTGACGCTGACCTCGCCATCCTCGTTGACTATGCGCCAGTAGACCGCTGCTGCATAGGCAGACTCACTGGCATCCGTAAATATGTGCAGCTGCCGATCTCGCGCTCGCGCCAGGTTAGAATGTGCGCGAGGTATTTCCAGATGTTCCATTCTTCTCACATCTTGAAGCCAGCTTCTCCATGTCTTCTCTAAGTCCGCAGGTAAAGGCTCGTCCCATGGTAGTCCGATTCGCCACGTTTCTTGAAGTAAATGTTTCGCGTGAATAGTTACAGGTGTAATTAAACCTAAAGGATCGAAAATAGACATAGCTATCCGTAACGCGTGTCTCTTCGTAGGTGTTTTATCTTCATCGTACACCGCTTTAACATTGAAACCCAGCTTATCGTTATGAGGTTTCCATTTTAATCCCAAAACCTTCTCGCTTTCTGTGCTTAGTTCCCAATCGCCGCCCAGAGATGGCGCTACTAGTAGCGTTTTAGCTACGGCCGAGTTGTTCGTTTTCCATCCGCGCAGCTGGAAATGCGCCTGTTGATGAATAAAGCTAACCTGCGAGGCTATTCTGATGGCATCTTCCTCACTATCGAAGCTCTGCAGGTAATCGTCCATGTAATGGTTTCTTACCACGGCTGTAGCGGCGTCGGGATAGAGGTTGGCGTATTCTTGTGCGTTCTTATTTTTTACGAAAATAGCGGTGCTTGGTGATGACGCAGCTCCAAATACGACGCTGGTCATCCTATACTCACGTGGTGAATCTTTTCTATCGCTTCCTCGCCATAGGAAACGTAATGCATCCCGGTCTTCTTGTCGTACACGTATTTGCAGAAACATTTCTTTTATGTCTGCTGTCACGGCGATAGGCAGCTGTCGAAATCTCATTAGCACTCCGGGTAGGTTTCGCAGAAGGTCTGGACCAGCTAATAACATGTCGTTGAGACTTACTCCATTGACCCGTGCAGCTGCGTCGTACACTATTCGCGGCTTAGGTTTTGCAGGATTCACTACTGCAAAGTGAGGCAGGTACCAGCTGGATTGGCTAGGTGACTCGTAGGCAGGTTCAGCGTAACCACTATCTAATAAATGTTGTACCTGTTTTTCATATGCCTCCTTTAGCGCGGGGTCCTTGTCCAGACGTCTCTCTGTATTGTATAATCTTTTCATAGCCAGGCCGCGGCTATCAGGAAACTCGCGGCTATCTTCTTTCCATAATAGACCTGCCTCGTAGCGCCCGTCAGGTAAGCGCTTACACGTACTTTCTAAAATCTGCAGGGCTCGCTGCTCGTTCTTGTTGATGGGCTGGCGCGGAGTGATGCCGACACTGTCCAAATCGAAATAATTTCTTATTACCTTGTCTATATCTTCATCCTGTTCGGCATAGGCAGCTCTCTGCACTAGGTGGACTCGCTGCTTGTGGCGGTAGTCCACACCATGTAGCACCCAGCCAAGGTGCGTGAGCGATGCTACTGGTTGTCCACGTCTTCCGCTCTTCACAGCCCTCGTCACGATCAGGTGCCAGTTGTCCTGGCCGATGAGCACGGTTGGCACGGCGCGCTCCATGATGACATCTTCTTCTATATCTTCCAGATGTCTGCAGTTGTTGACGATGGATCTATTAACAGACTGTGGCGATAGGTTAAGGTTACCTATAGTTCTTCCTATTATCCGATGTCGCTGATGGTGATGAAGGCCCTTGATGGTAACTGCGATGCGGCGCGACCTCTCTGCGTTGAGTCGCGTGCCGCCAACTGTCTCTATGCGGAACGGCTCTACCGGCCCGCGAGCTCCTATTCGTGCAGCCACCTTCTCTTCTATCAGCGTGACCGTAGAACCTTCATCCAATAGTGCGTATGTGTTCACGCTGCCCCTGGAAACTTGCTTGTTCGCCGGACTCCGTTACGGTCGGACACGTTTCCGCGAGCTCTCGCTTTGAAAATTCCATCGAGTGGTTTTATCGCGGTTTTCGTAAATTTCTTTTTATATAAACAGTGATTATGTGTTGCGCATTGTACTAATATACAGTTTGTGTTAACTTTTGTTCTTTTTAATTAGTTTTTACATCGTTTTAAGTGTGAACCAAAATGGCACATCGTATGTGTAAGTTATTTGCGACAGGACGCCGTTTTATCGTAGCTAAGTATTAATTTTAAGTTGACTATCTTTAGTTTTTAGCGTTTTGTAATTAGTATAGTGCTTAATTTAGAATACTTTTAGTGCTTCTAACGCTTTTAGATTGTGTACATTAACCTAGTATAAGATGGCCGCCGGCCTCGTTGTTAGGTTAGAAATTGACCATGTGCTGTTAGTTGTGAACACGTGCTTTAATGACATTTGTTAGTGTGACGTTTGACACGGACTGACATTTCACAAAATCGACAGTGACATTGACTTTGACATCAATCATCTGTCATCGGTGGCAGCGACGAGAGGAGTGCCAGCTGTCAGTCGAGTTGTCGGGCCATTGTGCTCAGACGCTTGACACTTCCGGCGCGTGCTTCGCTGACGTCCCGGTTGTGACGTCACGCGTAAGCTGCGGCGGGCGGCGTTGGTGGTGAGGCACTTTCACGTCGCATCCGGTGCGCGGGTGAGTTCGCGGCGACATTTTGGTCGTTCGTGTGAACGGTGCCTTATTTTTGAACTCGGTAAGTGTTAGCTTTAGACTTAGTCGGACTTGTGTGTAATTTTGCGACTTTAAATTTTAACGACTTTTGCACACCTTGGGCTTCCGTGTATTAATAGGTGTATAGTAAGACGCACTGAGCGAGAAACACTACGCGAACACCTCCGGCAAGGTACAAACTTTTATTAAGTGAAATATCGTAGGTATGGGTGATAAGGGGACTAGGATGTCTAGGGAGATCGTGGATATGCTCCGCAAAAGGAGTGAAGAGCGCATCGCTGAGGAGCAGGCGATGCTCCGTCGACTGGAGGAAGAGTCAGATGACTTGGAAACTGGGTTTCGTCCGCGCTTGTCACTGGCTAGAACCCCACCAAGGGGCCCTAGTCCGGTGCCTGCTGCGGCGGTGGCTGACGAGGAGGGCCAAGATGCAGCAAAGATTATGGAGGCCAGGAAAACGAAGAGGCCCCAAACCTCACCTGAGGAACTCCAAGACAATCGGAAGAGGTTGGCTAGGAGTTTCGCGGTTGAGGACCCCCCACCAGTAGGGGGGATACTAACAAGAAACAGAGAGGCGGAGCCTGCACAACCAGGCAAACAAGGAACCGGAGAAGGACCATCAGGCAGTAACCTGGCGGCGCTGTCCAAAATGGAACTACTGGAGAAGGCATATGCTGGTGTGCAGGGAATCATGGGGGTGATGAAGGCCCCAAATAAATTAAACCTCGCCGATAAGGTCTCGGTCAGTTCGCACGGCCAAGATATCATTGCAGTGGTGGCTGCCCTGGAATTGAAACTAGCCGAAGCCGAGAATCTGTTACTAGAAGAAAAGGCGAAAGTGGCTCACCTCGAAATAGAGGTTCTTAAGGCTACCATGGAATCAGGAGGTGAGACTAGGGTGGCAGTTCCGGCGGGGGAGAAGACGGGCTTGACCTCCTATGCGGGATGCCTAAAATTGGCCAACAGAAGGACCCTGCCAAAGCCAGTAACACCTCAGGGCACTGTTCTAGCCGTATACCCTACCGAAGAAGGCACAGCCAAAACGTCGGACGACACTAAGGCCGCGCTAAAACAGCAAATAGACCCTATTAAAATAGGCGTACCTATCACACGGCTAAACAAGATAGGCAATGGCGGTATCGTATTGAGGACAACTAGCGCGGCAGCAATAGCAACACTCAAGGAGGCTATTCCTCCTGGCTTCAGGACCTCGGAGCCGGCAACCAGGAAGCCGTTGGTCGCCCTTAAAAATATAGATGGCGACCCTGATGTAGACTCGGTTATTTCGGCCATATATGAGCAGAACTTGAAGAGATCAGGTGGCTGGACGCTGGATAGCGTCAAAAAGAATGCTAAACTAGCATTTAAGAAATGGAACAGAGGTAGGGTCAGTACGACTGTGGTGCTGGAATGCTCGCCGCGTCTGAGGGACGCCATTATGGCGCTCGATATATTATTCCTGGGCTGGGAAACGATCCAGGTGACGGATTATGTCAGTGTTATCTGTTGTAGCAAGTGCCAAGTCTACGGCCATAAAGAGAAATTTTGCAAGGCCCAGGAATACACGTGCGGCAAATGTGCAGGAACTGGCCACAGGTCGGCGGACTGCACATCCGAGACGGTGAAGTGTGCAACATGCACTAAGTTTGGCAATGCTAGTGCAAGTAACCATCGCACGGCTGCGCCCGATTGCCCAGCGCGCAAATTCGCTGAGACCCGGATAATAAACATGACCCAGTATGGATTGGACTGAGGTAAGAGTTGGGCAGGTCAATTTACAGCGGTCCGAGCACGCAACAATGGAGCTCACCACCATTATCCAACAAGAAAAACTTGATATCGTAGCTGTACAAGAACAGTACCACGGTACTGGTCTACATATTATTCAAAACGACGCAGGGAATGCAATGGCAGGAATGGTGGTGGGCTCAAAGAGTCTAGCAGTGTGTGCGCTGCGTCACCTGTGCACCGAATACTGCGTTGTAGTTCAGGTGAAAGGCAGGGGGGTGGATGTGTATGTGGTGTCGGCCTACTTTAAGTACAACCAAGATATACGAGTGCACCTGCAGCAATTGGAGGTGGTGATGGCTGTACTCGCAGGCAAAAATATAGTCATCTGTGCTGACACTAATGCGCACTCGCCCCTCTGGCACTGTGAGCGCAAACAATACGTAGGAAGAGGACCGGACACAGAGCACAGACGTAGGGAGATGGAGAGCTTTATCGCCAGCCATGGACTAGAAGTTGAAAATCTGGAAGACCAGCCGCCGACCTTCTGCAGTACACAGGGAAGTTCTAATATTGACGTAACCCTAACTAAAGGGGTGAGAATACGCGCATGGAGAGTAGTACCAGGTGCGAGCTGCAGCGACCACCAGCTGATAATATTCAATATCTGCAGCAAGAATAACGCAGTGCGGGAATCCTTGGAGCTGGCTGGGGAGCAGGTTACCTTCAGGACCCGAGGGGTCGATTGGCCTCGTTTTCGCTCCCTCATACATGTCAGGGCGGGTAAATTATCTTCGGGTAAGTCGGCACAGGAGCGTTGCCATGATTTTAATAAATTAATTCAGTCTGCAGCCCAAGAAACGGTGGGAACGGTCAAGCAGAGGGATAAAGGCCATCCATGGTGGACGGCCAAACTTGACTGGCTAAGGCGCGTACAGGGCAGGGATAGGCGAACCTGGCAGCGTAAACGGGGTACGGGTAGTGAATCGGAAGCTCTGACATATCAGAATTACTGCAGGTCTAGAGCCAAATACCGCCAGGCCATGCGCGACGCGCACAGGTCGTATGTAGAGGCACTGGCGGACAGTGGAAACGCAGATCCATGGGGAGCTGCGTACAAATCCACGGTCGGTACCGTGCGCCCCCCGAGGAATGTGGTCAATGGTACCAAATTGCTCGAGGGACACACGGATGATATACGGTCTACAATGGAAGGGCTGCTGAGGGCATTGTGCCCTGATGACAAGCCTGACAATGACACAACCTACCATCGGACGGTGAGGTTGGCGGCGATCTGTCCCCCTCATGGGAGAGATTGTGATCCTCCGGACATCGAAGTAGTAGGTCGCATTATTAGGAATCTGCCGAACAAGGCACCGGGCCTTGATGGGATCTCGGCAAAGATTATGAAGGAAGTATGGAAGGCGGCGGGAACGGAATTGATGGGAGTATATGAGGCATGTTTCAGAGAAGGGGTATTCCCGAATGTGTGGAAGCAGGGTAAGCTGGCGGTACTCCCGAAAGGTAATGGACGACCTCTAACTGACCCGAAAGCATACCGGCCAATCACCCTACTGCCAGTGATGGGTAAGATATTGGAAAAACTCATGATAGAAAGCGCACCTGGCGTCTTTAAGGGAGTCTCTGACAAACAACATGGGTTTGTTGGGGGTAAATCAACCACATCCGCACTTAAGGTAATTATGGATAAAGCATACAACTCGGGAGCTACCTATGTCCATGCAGTATTCCTTGACATCTCAGGGGCCTTCGACAACGCCTGGTGGCCTATGATAATGTTAAAGGCTAAGCAGAGAGCCTGCCCGCCGAACGTTTATAAAATGTTGGCAAGTTACTTTGCGAAACGCGAAGTTGGTATGTTTGTTGGTGACCAGGTGGTCTGGAAGGTCTCCACAATGGGATGCCCACAAGGATCCGTGTTGGGACCGGCGGTCTGGAATCTACACATTGACAACTTATTAGAATGGCCGATGCCGGAAGGGGTCGAACTAGTCGCATACGCGGATGACGTCACGTTGGTCATTGAGGCCAACTCTAGGCGTGAAATTGAAGACAAGGCAACTATTGCCTTGGCTGAAATTATGAAGTGGGGTGAATTGAATAAGCTGTCTTTCTCTCCGGCTAAAACAAAATCAGTTACCCTGAAAGGTAGATTCCAACGGCCTCCGGCAATTAAGATGGGAGGGAACACAATCAAGTGTGTGGAACACACAGTTGTGTTGGGTGTAACTTTAGACTGTAGGAAATCCTTTGTCCAACATGCGACGAATATTGTCGAAAGGGCGGCTGCATGCTTTGGGAAGGTTTCGAGGATAACTTCGGCGACAGCAGGCATCAAATACCGTGCGCTCAAAACAATATATAAGGGTACATTTGTAGCGACGATTTCTTATGCGGCTGCAATATGGCACGCGCGAGTAGGGGTTTACCCTGTCCGTAGCGCGCTGTTGAGGGGACAGAGAGCCTCATTGATTCTAATCACCAAGGCCTATAGATCAGTCAGTACGGCTGCATTGCCGGTGCTCGCGGGCGTGCTTCCGGCCGACCTGCAGGTAAAGCTGGCGGGGGAGGTATTTGATAGGGGTAAAGATGTCGGCAAAACCGAGTTGAGCGCCCTGAAGCGAGACATCTTGGATCAAATGTACTCGGACTGGCAGGAGCGCTGGGAAAATAGCGATGACGGTCGTAACCTGCATTGCTTTTTCCCCGATGTACGGAGGAGAATGAAGGCAACTTGGGTAGAACCTGACCACGTAGTGTCGCAGATACTAACGGGTCATGGCTGCTTTAGAGGTAGGCTCAGGGACATGGGTTTGAGCGAGGTAGGTAGATGTTTCTGCGGGGCTGCAGACGAATACCGCGATCACGTTTTTTGGGACTGCGCTATATACGCGGATGAGCGGAAGGAGATGATGGACGGTTTGAGGGGCGCGCGAGCGGGGCCCGTTTACTTCGAGGAGATTGTTGGGACGCCGGCAAACTACGCTCTGCTAAAAGGGTTCTCGTATAAATGGTTCAAGAAGCGCAGGCTGATGGAGCTTGGCGATTAACAGGCAGTATTAAACAAACAAGGAATTGAATGCTTAACACCGGCTACTCGGCGGACAAGAGCCGTGCTTGTGGTGTCGACCCCAATTGGGGAAGGCTGTGACCGCCCCTACAGGGGAGAGGCGTCATTAGGGACGGAGGACTGGATATAAACAATTTGTAGGGAGTCAAGAATTGCACAGAGAAGAGAGCCTCAGAGCAGACTCTGTGCATCTCCCGCGTTTAGGCCCGTATAACCATGACTGGTTGGTAGGGCCATGGGTTGGTGGTGGGTCTGCCCCTGGAACCTGTCAGGACAATCGGTACAACTTTAAGGTAGGCGCGTGGTGCGCTTGACTGCGTTGACGTCACCACGGCGTCGCTGTCTTCTGCTTGATCTTCAGATGTCTTCTTCGTATAACTGTTGCGGCTATTGTGTAGCCGCCGATGGTGCGAACTCTTACACCCGTCGATGCCGCACTGCCGAAACTTGCACTCGTGTTTTGGCTTTCTTTTTTGTAGACACCTGAAACATAAATTATTACGTTTTGCCATAGCCCACCTATCGTCAACACTAGCTTTCGTAAACTGTTCACATATAGAGCTAGTATGTGCATCTTGACATATCGCACATTTGTCTCTCTTCACTTGTTGTTCATATTTCTGTGTGTGTGTTCGCTGTGTTTTCTTAAAAACTTGCTGATTTTCTTTCGTAGGTTCATGTGGCACCAACGCAGCACACATCTCGGCTTCTTTCATTAAAAATTCACTAATCATTTGTAGATCGGGTTTTCTATCTTCCCGTCTTGCGTACTGGAACCAACTGTGCTGCAACGTATAATTAAACTTCGCTAATAAACTATTCACTGCCACCGTATCGTGTAGATAGCTCTCTCTGTTGAGAGCTCGAATCGTAGCGACGATATTATTCACTTTACTGGCGAACACACACGTTTCCCGCGCACTTTCCTTCACTCGCGGCAATGCCTTGATTTTTTCTAGTTCTGCGGTCACTAGTGCGTCGGGCCGACCAAACTGTATTTCCAAATGGTCGACGATCTCACTTGGGTCGGTTTCCCCGTAAAACATGCAAGCGACGGCTTCTTTGGCGTTTCCACGTAAACATCTTCGAATTCTTGCCCGATTTTCCGTCTTGCTAAAATATTTCTCCGTATCTCGATACGCCGCTTTAAACTGCAACCATTCTTCACCAGCGCCATCGAAACTTGGTAACTCCATACTATAGCGCGGCGCCCCTCGTGATGCTTCTGCCAGGGCGGACGCGAGCGCGGTGATATCTGCGGCTTTCAATGCACCAGACTCTTGTTTTGGTGCCGTATTTTCAGTAGGCGTCGAAATCTTCGCCTTCTCTACGACGGACACATCATCTTCCGCCGGACGTACAGCGCGCGCTGGAATGCCCGCCGACTGCGCGGGCGACGTAGCTTGTGGCGCCTGGGCCACCTCTCGTGGTGCGGGCGACTCATGGCCCGCCGAATCTTCTTGGTGCGGCGCGTGTGCCGCCTCTTCGTATTGCGGCCTAGGTGCCGCCTCTCGTATTGGGTGTGGCATAAGTGCCACCGAACTGGTGATTGCCAGCGGCTCTGGTACCGGCTGGCGATCCGTATGGGTTGGCCGAGCGGAGTCCATCCAATCTTCGACCCTCGTAATGGCAGTTGCTTGCCCTTCTTCATAAACAGCGCGCGCGAGTTCCGTCCGTAGACGCGCCTCTTCTGCTCGTAAGCGCGCTTCTTCTAACTTGGCGCGTAAATAAACGATACGCGGCGACTCGACTGCGGATGGTACCGGCTTTTCGTTATTTGCAACGGTGCTCGTTGTGGTCTCGGTCGCCTCGGTGTTCTCTGTTGTAACGCTAGTCTCCGTAGCGGACGTGGTGGTACCGCTCGTTTCCTCCTCGCGACTAGCGGCCTCTTCCTCTCGGCGACTCGACGTACTCCTTGTCTCGATCGGCATGGTTCAGTGATCCGGCTCGAATGCGACCAGAAAATGTGCACTACAGCCGGGGGAGCCAGCGGACTGTATATCTGGTTCTTCTTCTTCGACGCCCCACCAGCCGCAGTGCTTCTGGCCGTGAGCCGGGTCTGCCGGGGAATAAACGAGACCACAACTTTTCTTGCAAGGGCGCTTTATTGTAACGAAATAGCAATAAAGCTAGCACCGTTGCAAAATATTTGACCTATTCTATGGAGAGCCAGTACTTGCCCTAGCACTGCCCTACTCTAAAGCCGGTACCTTATGGATATATACTAAAGCCCAGGAACTTGTCTGGGAAACTTACTGAGTCGTAACGAAACTATTACTTTACTGGAACGGACCTGGAACGGAACTAAATGTATGGCCGCGCTCTCCGATATTTATAGTGCGCGGCCAGACGGTCGGCGGAAATCTACAAAGACAATCGGCGCCGGGTGTGGCGCCACAATGTCTGGATTTGTTAAAATCCTACTTTTTGCGATCTAATCTTAATAATTTTACCTTAGGTAGTTTCTTCTACCTCTAATTAACCAGTGTGGCCCTCTAGCGAGTGCAACGGTACTACCTTTTTACAGATATATACAAAACAAAGTACGTAATGCCCTAAGACCTACCGAAAACGAATTACAATGTGTTATTTCTTATATACATACAAGGATCTAACACAAATACACTTATACAATAACAAACAAGAGTGTTATATACATTGTACGTTCTTACAGGACCTCGGAAACTCTTACAATCACAGAGTTGTACGCCTTTTC